>CM037073.1:5604838-6059838 GCA_020882685.1 Aphelinus atriplicis
AGATAAAAACGATTTAAAAAATACTTTATTCTACGCTGATTTTAGGCTTTGAGGTATTGGCTATTGGAAATCAATTCGGTCCACCAGACCAAGTGTATTAGCTATCAAGGGTTATTTGGGTATAGCCTATATCGACCCTCCCTATTCATAAGGACGTATCTCGGGCGGCAGAATAACAAAGACGTATCTCGTGCGAGCGCAAAGTAAAGACGTATCTCGGGTGAGCGCAAAGTAAGGACGTATCTCGCGTGAGCGCAAAGAAAGGACGTATCTCGGACGAGCGCGAAATAATGTCGCAGCTCGCGGAGAATTGCGACTCAATATTAAATCTCACTTTGATTGAAAATTATAACCGATCATAACCGCAAATAAATCTTCTCAAGCATAGAATTAAAACTCGGCAAACATGAAAGCGATTATGGAGGCGAGTCAAAATCTGTATTTTGACTATAAGTCAGATTTCATTCTCATACCCAGACATTGCTATAAAAAACTCCCACACGCGGGATACATTACACCTCAAATAAGCAATTTCGCGGATAAGTAGCGTTTTCTCCCGATACATCAGCACCTATACGGACGTACAAACATCTGACATACTTATAAAAAATCGGACTGTGATCGAAGCAACCACGATTTTCACCCGACAAACCGAGTTGCTATATATACGTGCGCGACACACACACACACACACACACACACACACACACACACACACACACACACACACACACACACACACACACACACACACAGAAGAGGAGCTCGGGTCTGCGGATCCGCATGCACGAGGGTAATAATTGGCGGCGAGATGACAGATGCACGCGCAGGGAGCCGGGGGGACGGGGACGGGGGGACGGCTATAATTTATAACGAGAGCGTCGGGGAGGGGCTTGTTTTGGGCTAATTGCGGATAACGCCGGGCTGCGTGCACGTGTATAACGAGCCACCCGAGAGCCGCGCTTCATTAAAATCCTCTCTCCCTCTCTCCCTCTCTCCGACTTTTTCTTACATGTATATACACGTTATATAGGAGCGCGGTGGAATAACCCAAAAACAGGATTACTCGCCGCACAATATATACATAATGGTTAAGGGCGCGCGCGCGCGCGAAAGAGGCGGCCCGAGACTATTTCACGCCCTCCTTGCATCTGCAGAGCGAGAGACGAGCCTCCGATTATTATGTACCCGCAGCAGCATATATACGCGCGTTTTCACCCTCGCGCGCCTGCTACCATTCAAAAGCGTATTGTTGTGTGTATGACGTGCGCGCATAACTGTGTGTAACCTTGTGTCGAGGGCTGCCCGTTTCACCCTGTGTATATTGTTATATATAGGTATATTTGCGCGATTTCATGGATCCGAATGAATCTATCGAAGCTCGAGAGTCGAGGGCTTCGTTCCTCTGATGCGCTACTTCAACACTCCAAATCTGATATAGTAAAGAAACTATACTATTTACATATATTTCAATTGAACATTAAATTCATAATTATCAGAAAAACAGAATCGATTTAAGTAGTTACTACTAAATAGATACTGTTATCAAGTATCAATTTATGAATGTAATATCCAAAAGTTATTGATTCTATCCTCCGGTATGATTATATTCATATAACTGATTCTATCAGCCTTTCCAGAGTAATGAGTTCTAGTTGATTCTCCCAATCAAACTAGCTTGCACAAGTGTCTCCTACACTTGTTGTCAAGATCAAGTCAAGATTTATAAAACCACTTTGTACCTTTTTTGCGAATATGTGCAATGAACCTTTTGTTAGTTATGAATGATAAGTATTTATGATGATAAATAAAAAATGTTATGATCAGCAACGTAGTTAGTATATTTCTAGGGCAAATACTTAATATTAATTCAATGGGTCATTTTTTATTTATCATCATAAATACTTATCATTCATAACTAACAAAAGGTTCATTGCACATATTCGCAAAAAAGGTACAAAGTGGTTTTATAAATCTTGACTTGATCTTGACAACAAGTGTAGGAGACACTTGTGCAAGCTAGTTTGATTGGGAGAATCAACTAGAACTCATTACTCTGGAAAGGCTGATAGAATCAGTTATATGAATATACTATTTACACTCTGAATCTAAAATAGTAAAAAACTACTATTTAATAGTATGAATTGTACAACGAAAATAGTAAATATTTACTGAAAAATTGTAAAATTTTACTAATGCTTTAGTAATTCACTGAAAGTTCATTTTTTTTCGTTAAAATTTTACTAATTTTTAGTGAAAATTTACTATTTTTAGTCAATGTCTACTATGTTTATCAATTGTGCCTATTAAATAGTAGTTTTCACTGTTTTAGGTTTAGAGTGTATATATCATTAGGAATTTGACAACTGATGAACGATTGTAAATATTCAACTTAAAAATTACGGAAATTTCGTAAAAATCTCTAGTTTATAGATTGAAAAATGGTTGAAAAAATCGGCTTCTGGTATGGACAGAAAGAAATCTGAATAAATTAGGCAGATGACCGGGCGATTTGACTTATAATGTGACCCTGTATACAGATGCATACTCCGACCATTTATTGAATCGATAAAAATTCATGAATATAGATTGAAGGAAATGAAAGGTTGGCTGGCGAAAGACCGTAAGCGTCGTATCCGCAAGAGCAATATGCTTATGGTGAAGTAGATGTATAGACTCGTCTCGAATACAGCTTCTCTATTCGTTACATGTTTTGCTTTCTCAAAGAGAAAGCTTTGTAATGGGGCAAAAATCGACCCAACGAATCAGACCTCGGGACCTCGATTTTCGTGATCTACGGGTCGAAAAACATGGAAATTCAAAAGTGTCTGTATGTATGTATGTGTGTGTGTGTGTGTGTGTGTGTGTATGTGTGTGTGTGTGTGTGTGTGTGTGTGTGTGTGTGTGTGTGTGTGTGTGTGTGTGTGTGTGTGTGTGTGTGTGTGTGTGTGTGTGTGTGTGTGCGCGTCCCGTTTTTTTTTCGTCCACGATAACTCTCGAAGGAATGGTCCGATCGTCTTGAAATTTTGCACACCAGTTAGTTGTGACAAGATCTAGTCCGAGTTAAATTTTCAGCAAAATCCGTTGGTTATTTCGCTAGCAACCGTTCCTAACGTGTTTTCTCACAAATCCTTATGAGTGCTCATTGGGGCAAGCCGGAAAATCAGTTTTAAGTCACACTCGATGGCCAAGGACACTGAATTGTTCTATTTGCTCCATAACAACGGTTGTTTACCTCCCTAGCAACAGTTACGAAGGTTGGAAATCATTAATTTATGACCTGTTTCCATCATTTTCGACGGCAAAGGACACAAAATCTTCCCAATTAGCTCCTTAGCAACCGTTGCTAAGGGGAAGAAAAATTGATGTAAGTTTCGTTTCCAGTATTTTCAACGTACTATAGAGAAAATTGGGAAAATTTGGTGTCTTTTGCCGTCGAAAATGATCAAAATAGATTTTGAATTGATCATTTCCAACCTCAGCCGTCGAAAATGATCAAAAACGGACTTAAGGGCAGGGCGGATCGATTTTGACCGCTATCAAACCGTATGACAGTCACAAGATGAATTGATCGAAAAATTATGCAGGTCCAAATGTCTCGCATCGTGTAGAACCTAGAACCGTTTGCTTTTTTGCATTTGATCAAATAATAAGAGAGCCCGGTCAGACATCAACACTCGCAACATAGTTTGGTCAATTGAAAAAGAACGACACTTTACACAGTCACAAAGATACGAATTGAATTGATTAAATAATTTTTTTGTAATTTTTGAAAAATAGATGATAGTATCTACGGTAGTGGAAAGGTGAAAATACAGGTTTGGGAAGCGTTTGTCGGTGATATTGAAGCCTCTTTGAGAAAGCATACTGCTAAGGCACTTGGCAGCGGTTTTTTCTGACTCGATATATCATTACACCGCGACGTGTTGTAATATACTAATGCCGAGGTGGTGGGTACGGAAGAATATTAAAAATATACCCGAAAGTGACAATTTGTCGGATCTAATTTTAAGACTGATTTTGAGGCCAACTTCGTCAACCTCGATATACCATAAAATTTGTCGTTCAAATCGCAATAGATAGATACATATTTACGACGAGTAAATCACACGGGTGATTTAATCCAGCGAAATGTATGCCAATCGAAAAAAGAAAAGTAATTGCTTTGTTTTGTTATCGTCTTTGATGATTTTTGTCAAATCCAACGTTTCTCTCACTGCTCGAACGAATTTGATATATTTAACCGGCGCGCTCGTGTGTATATACATAAAAGCCGTGTGCCACTGCTTTTGCGCAGTATTTTAAACAAGTTGACGTTTGAGAAATTTGCTTCCTTGCGGGTTTGCGAGACTGTGATCGCCCGCGCGCGCGCACCTGAGGTTTCGCCCGACGAGGACACTGGGGTATTCAAACGTACATATGCTTTTTCAATATATTTTATTCATCCGTATAGAATACACAAGTTCAACGCTATTTTGTTACATTTGAATAATTTTTTTTGTTCTCTTTCCCCTCTCGAAGTGTGTCAAATTGACTGGATTGCCTGTTATATAGGTACGTGTAATGCCGCGTGTTCGCTGAAAGCACACTTTTCTTTTCGCTGTGGATTTTCCCCGCTCAATATTTGTTTGCGCCATCCGAGGAGAAAGGAGCTAATCTAGCCACGGACTTTTGACTCGAACGATTTGCTGACGGAGCAATCTTTTTTCCTTTTTTCTTCAGTTTTTTTTTCTTTTGTTCTCGTATATACTCGTGGGAATGACTACTCGGACAAGGAACAACTATTTCGAAATGAATCCGATTGGTCGCAATTCAAAATGACAATTTTTTTTTGTTCTCTTCTTAACGTTATCAAGTTGCTCACAATATGTGTATCGTCACATTTCTCATCTAAATGATCTTGCCAACAACTCGCTACACGTACGCTATACTCCCAAGTATTGGATACTCGTGTGTATTCTGTTATATATTTATTGTCATATCATCTTGTCTTTTGAAACAAATTCAGATCATTGATGCGAGTCAAAGCAATGATGTACACACGCACACACACACACACACACAAACACACGTGAGTGCGATATGCCAGTCAAACTTTATACGAACTGGATTAACTCAGTTCTCCCTTGAAAATATATATAATATGATGTCGCGGAGGAATATTACCCTCGCCCCCTCGAACCGAAATTCAATTGGAATTTATTTATCAGCTACGTCGTCAGCTCGTGGCAGAAATATATTGATCTATTACAAGTCTCGCGCGCTTTTCGCCGAAACTCGTGTGTTTTTTTACGAAATTGACAATATTGACATTTTCGGAAACGATAAGTGATGCCGTGAACAATGTATTATATTTATAAATACAATACAATAATATTAGATACATAATAAGTATATATATATATTTTATCACATACGTATAAGACGATCGTATGTACACAAGAAACATTTGAATATCATAACATATCAATATCATATATATATATATATATATTAATTAATTATATTATAATACGCATGGAAGACAGAGGTTATTCATATTATAGATATGCATGCTCTATATGTTTGCTGCCCATTTCCTCATGCATATCCATCGCTTGACTTCACATTTCTCTTCACACATCGTTTGCCTTATATATTCAAGCTGTCGCTTGACATTCTTTAAGTTTTTTTCTGCTTTTTACGCTAACTCCTGATGAAAATAACGTTAATGCGGACAAGATCAGTGCAGCGAATGACTTGAGCGACGTATGAATCGATTTTTATTTTCTTTGCGTAATAAAACCTATATTCAATCTGGATACTCAACTGCGTAAATATATTTCAATCATCTTGCAACATTTTCTTAATATCTATACATGACCCTATCGACGTAGCAACCGAACTTGAAAACTATGTAATATGCTTCTGAACAGACTCATTTTTTTTTTCTTTCAAACTCTCGTTTTGATTCCAACGAAACGTACTGAGCAACAAGTGAACGCAAGACAAATCACAGAAACAGCCATGTAAAATATTCGAGTATCGATTCACATTGAAAGGAAATTCGACAAAATATATATGTATCTTGCCTCGCAGGATGGTTCAGTTGTTGAAAAAGTTGCATATGCGTCTGTATTGTGCGTGTAACAATGGCGATGCCGTGAGATGAGTTTAACTAACGCGCATATATACGTTTCATCGTGTCGTCTATATAAAAAACGTTCTCAACGAATACAATCTAAAATGACGAGCGGATCAAATTACGAACAAGTTGAGGAGGAGAAGGAGGAGAGGACATTCAAGTTGAAATATTGAAAGGCTGAGAGTAAAATTGCCTGCAATTTCATTATCTAACCGTACAACCTTAAGAGTTTGCGACATTTCGTTTCTCGAACGCATGTGTACGATAATTTTCGATATTTATATATATATATATATATGTATATATATGTATGTGTGTATTTATGTTAATTTATAATCTACAAGTGATGATCGTTCGATGTATGTTATGTGACACATACCGCATCACATACGCACGATTAAATTGGGACTAATGATTATACACGAGTCGGCCAACAGCAAAAGGTATACCCTCGACATGTGACTCGGAAGAACCAAGGAGGGGTCGGAGGAAGGAAAGAAAAGTTTCGTCGATAAAGCAGATATACGAAGAGAGCCCACTCGGATTCAGCAATGCGAACGCGAGATAATACTGGAGGATACAAGTGTGCACTGAGATGTATTGTGGAGGTGGAGGAGAAGGAGGGGGAGGAAGATCTATTCCATCGTGTCGTACTGGACTTTCTTGATCTTGAAGTGCCGCCAGCCAGCGTAGCCGGTTATCGTGAGGAGGACCGCGGCGGCGAGGGTCGAGCCGACGGCCAGGGGGGCCGTCTCGTCCCGGCCGGCTCGGGCCGACAGCGCCGAGCACGGGAACTCCACGGCGAAGTCGTTGCTCTTGAACTTGAACGGCTGCAGCTTCAGGTCTCTGAAACATCGTTGAATCATCTCATTTCAAACTTTTATTCTTTTTCAACGGATACTGAAAACTTTTCTCTGCCAAAACGCTGTCCCCCAAAAAAAATCATTTTAATCGATGCGTAACACGGCATTTTACGAGCTCTCGTGAAATGAAATATTGTATTCAACTGGTGCGTTAGATTTTAATTGCCACTTCATTGGTGCCTACGTCAAGCTTACTCTTCAAATATGTCTTTCAGTGAAATTGTTACTGTAACATTCAGTAAAACTATTTTTACTGTAACGTCAGTGGGGAGGATTCATGGGTCGCTGCGTAACAATTCAGTTACATCCACAATAGATACAGTAGATAGAGTATGGATGACGTCACGAGTTTACTCGAAATAGACAATGTTTCAACCGGCTGTATCTTCTTTGATATTTGTCAAATCGAGAAACGAAAAAAACACCGGTCGATTATTTTTAAAGGCTCGACAAATACAACCCAATACAATTTTCATAGCGATTTCTCACAAGTTTTCTTCTACAATGATTAATCACTGCAACAAGCACGTATTTATGCTTACAGCCAGCAGTCACTCTATATATTAAGAATTTCTGTCTTCACAGACATATCTCGACAATTTACGAATGTTTTTGCTCACAAAATTAACATGTTATTAATTTACAATGTTATTAATTAACTTCGAGAGCTGAATTTTCCTGGGCTTTCTCATGCTGTCAAGTATTTGCTCACCTCAAGAGTATGCTGGCCTGAACCTTGCCGTCCGTCAGCGGGATCTCCTGTTCGTCCTCGCAGCCGAAAGATTTGCCGACAGGAGTTGGGAACATCATGGAAGTATGCTTGTGAGCAGTGCTCAGCCTGACTATTCGGCCTGAAACAAATCGTCGTTCGACCAATTACAATTCAAGGATAAATGTTCTGCTTGATATTAGGAGCCGAGCAATAAACTTACCAGGCTCCGCGGGATGCTCGAAGTGCTTGTCGCTCGAGTTGAAGGTGAGCTCGATTTTCTCGACGTACCACCTCTCACCGCCCGGTGTCTGCAATCATATAATACAGGCGCGCGTTGATTACAATGGTTAGAGTAAAATACAAATTAAATATGTTGTACGTGCTACACCGAAGCAACTTTAGTTCGAATCAATATTATACGGTTAACTCTAGATCGGCTTCATGGATTATGTCGATCATATTGGTCGATCTGATTGGATTGACACTATATTGAATGGGTAATAATTTACTCGAATCAATGGTGTTGGTTGATCTTTAAAGTACGAAGTTTGATATTTACGAGAGAGAAAAATGAAATAAATCAATTGACCTTAGCAAATATCCAGCGCAGATTGAAAGACTCCCATTTCAGCGACATGGACACTTCGTTTTCATCGTCGCAGCTGCCAGCTATTGTCGGCTGCGCGGGTACGTAGATGTCCGCTTCCTGAAAACCATCGTTACATCAAGCACGGGATCACCCCAACTATGGATATACAGATACCATTTCTAGATATCGAGGGGTTTTTCACTTCCTAACGGAGTACCATCGAATTTTTATATATATTGAGTATTGCGGTACAGTTTCACGTATTCCTGTGTGACCAATCGCTTTTCAATGTTATTATTCATATCTGATTGGACTAACATTATTGAAAAAGATTGATTTTACTTATTTTCCAATGAATACTTGTTTCAAATAGTCTTAAATTTAAACTGTGGCTTTTAGTCTAACCAACGTTACACAATCCATCGCCAATTATAATTACTATTTTCAAACGATTGCTCAATTCTGCAGATTTAGTTATATTCTCCGGGTAAGAAATTTCACTTGCCTACTTCTAACTTGCTCCTCTTTTTTGGCTTTCCGACAAATTGCCACTTGACAGCCACTTCATCGTGCATTGCTCGGACGTGAGAAAGGGCCCGCCTCATTATGATTCAATTATCCATGGTGCAAGTATGCATTTTAACTAGCGATATTCTTGGTATATACACCGCAAGACCCGCAAGTTCTCAATTGGATTTCGAGTGTTGTATATAATCGCGGTCTCCCTCCAGCTCGTGTGAACAATTTTTCATCAACGTGAATGGAATGACATTTTTGGTGTATTTTTGGTTCGTTTATGTTTTTGATATTCCAGCGTAAAAATTGAAAACAAGCTATTCATTAATTTGGCAAGATAGAAGAAAATAATGTTTATTCCCGGATTGTATATTTCTTTGACACACACACGCGCATTAATTTTATTATATTTTACGTATTACGTATTGTGGGGGAAGACATTTTTCGTTGAAAATCTTGTCTTTGTCTTGATTACGTAAGCATAATTGGACACTAGTGCAAGTTGGATTGATTGTAAGAATCAACTCTGTTTGGAAACTCGGATAGAATATATATTAGCTGATTTACCCTATACGTAATGAAACATATATCAGAAATGTTTAAAAAACGCGTGAAAGGCGTATTTCGAATTAATGAAAATTTTTTTCACAAACGTTTTTCAAACAATATGAAAATATGTTCATATCTCGTGATTCACTAAAACAAATTTTTTTGATCAGACGATACTGGCGTGAAATAACGTTTTCGTAATATTCGGAGAGAGATGTAAAAAGACGTATAAAAATCTATACATGCGGGCATTACCTGAATCTCGCCGAGTTTGGTCTTGTACTTGACGGTGATGAGCGCGTCGACCTGCAGGAGGATGCACGCCTTGCCGTTTGGGCTGTTGTACCGGTAAAGCGGCACCTCGTCGCTTCCGCGCCGCGGCGGCGGCGGTGTCGTCGGCTTCGGCTGCTGCTTCGGGGCGGCCGTCACCCTCGGCGGGGTCGGCTTGCCGGACGTCTTGAACGTCGCCGTCGCTGCTCGCGTTGGCTTCACCTCCGAGTTCACCACCGGCTAAACCACCACGACCACAGTTAGCTCGTCCATTTTCACCAATGAAATCAAGTTCCATGACATTCGATTCGATTCATCCCTCGCGACGCGAACGCGCACTTTGAAAACGAGGCGAGCGCAACCGCGCAAGATCAGTTTGACACGCGAGAACCACGAGAATGGCACTGTTCTCTCGTGCGTCCAATGATTTTTCATGATATTTGCCGAATTTAATTCTTTTTTTTTTCAACGTAATTTACTTTTGTAGTGAGAACTGCATATAAGCTTTAGTAAAGAGCAAAGCGACTAAAGCCAATTTGATTGAAGGGCAAATGATGATTATGGTGATGTTTTCTGATGGGTATTAAAGCTAGCGTTTAACATGCCTTTAGCAGAATTTGCGACAAATTCTTAGGTGGTGGCACATTGGCTGCAGCTATCTTAGTAAATTTGTTTTCCTCATCACAAACAATTTTGTAGGAAAGATATTTTAATGAATAAGGATACTAAATTATTAAGATATATTCCGTTTATTGAGAACTCTACTATGTCGAGATTGTAAAGTATAGATCCAGAGAATTTGACCGATCAGTATGAGCTCTCGGGATTAACTGTTCGCCCTGCACCTTCGACCTGTGTCTCGCACTTAAATTCCCGGTGCATATGGACGCCAGTCATTATCGATGTTTAGGCGAAGGCATTCATATGTTGTTACGTCACAATTCGATACACGAATAAGTAGTTTTTGTTAACTGATCACTGAAATTTTACTGTTTATCATCAGTATAGTATTGACGCGCGATCCCATTTGAAATGCTTGATTACCAATATTTACATGTTGCATTCTAATACCTCCAATGAACCTCTCCACCATTTAACGACTCGTGTATACTCGGGCGTATAAAAATCAGTCCTCTTAAATTATAACAACCCCTCGCGCACTCAACCCATTGGAAATCATGCGTGCGAAGGAATTATAATAATCCGCGCGGCAAAGCGCCGGAGCGTAAGGAGGTCAACCGGCGCACCCCACGAGGTGCGTCAGGGCGTAAAGATTCGTCAGTGTCGCCCACTAGTGCGCGCGGCTGCGCGTCAACGATGCTCGCACGTGCGGCGCCCGTCAAATTATCCCGTTAGGGGGCGGGCCTACCTTCCCGTGGGGAATCAAAACCCCCCGGACAAAACCTAGTGATTCCATAGTAGTTTTTCCTGTAGAATCCGAATATGCTAGTCCTGAATCCGTAGGAAGCGCAGAAAATCCACAAATCGTCATTTTTTCACAAAAAACGTAAAAATAGTTTTTTTACACCGGACAAATTTTTTTCTCAAAATTCAACCAATTTTGAAAAGAAAAGCTCGTAACAAGCATATCCGAAAACTCCTCTCCTTCGAAGCTATGAATTTTTAAAAGTTTGAAAATCGGCATTTTTAGTAGTTTTCTGTGCTTCCTATTGCAGTGAATAATGAATCATTCACCTTGAAATAATTTTTTTCTTAAATTTAAACTATTCTTCAGAAGAAAAGTTCCCTAAGGCCATATTCAAAAACCTCTTTATATTTGGATTATGAATTTTTGAAAATTACACATTTACCCGCTGCAGCGGGCTTACCTTCCCGCGGGGAATCAAAATCTTCCAGACAAATCAGTGATTCTCTAGTAGTTTTTGCTTTCTCAAAGAGAAAGCTTTGTAACGGGGTAAAAATCGACCCACCGAATCGGACTTCGGGACCTCGATTTTCGTAATCTACGGGTCGAAAAACATGGAAATCCGAAAATGTCTTATGTATGTACGTACGTGCACTTTTTTGCCGTACGATAACTTTTGAAGAAATTGGCCGATCATCCTGAAATTTTGCACACATGTTAGTCGCTACAAAATTTTGGTCGAGTTCAATTTTCAGCCAAATCCGTTGTTTATTTCTCTAGCAACCGTTGCTAACGTATTTTTGATAAAAGCTCCAAAAATCATCATCAATGCACGATGGGTCTCGAATTCTTTCGACGATCGATGAGAATCGATAAGACATTCATTTTGGAACAACCATTGTTTATTCTCTTAGCAACCGTTGCTATGGAGATACAAAATTCAGCTTCAGACTGACTTTTTTGGTCGTACGATGACTTTGGAAGGAATAGTCCGATTGTCCTGAAATTTTGCACACAGGTCGGTCTCCGAAAGATGTGAACTGAGTTCGGTGTTTAGTAGCATCCGTTGTTTATTTCCATGGCAACCGTTGCTATCGTGTTTTTGATAAGTTCCCATATAATTCATGATAAATGATCATTTGGGTTTGTATATTTATGGGATTCTATAAGAATCAAAGAGACATTCCCCGTAGAAACCATTGTTGATGTCTCTAGCAACCGTTGTTTATATCCCTTGCAACCGTAACTAGGGAATGGAAAAAGTCAGTTGGAGGTCCATTTTTGGAACTGTTGACGACTAAGAAGTAAGAACACCGAAGCTCGGATATTTACCATAGCAACCGTTGTTTACGTCCTTAGCAACCGTTACTATGGAGTGGAGGAAATGAGTTAGAGGTTCATTTTGCTTTCTCAAAGAGTGGTGATTAATGCAAGTTCAGGTTCAATTGCAATACTTTGAGAAAGCATACTGCTGAGGCACTTGGCAGCGGTTTTTCTGTTGAATCCAAATATGCTAGTTCCAAATTCGATAAAACTCATATGGGTGATTGTGTCGTAATTTGTATGTTTCTGATTCAGAAGTGTCTTAAAAAAATATGTGTCTTGGTCGAATTTGGGACTAGCATATTTGGATTCCACAGGAAACACTATTATATAATCATTGTTTCGTCGGGGGGGGGGGGATACTAGAGCACGGGAAAAACTACTAGAGAATCACTGATTTGTCTGGGGGTTTTCGATTCTCCGCGGGAAGGTAAGCCCGCTGCAGCGTGACACAACGGCTAAATGTGTAATTTTCAAAAATTCATAATCCAAATATAAAGAGGTTTTTGAATATGGCCTTAGAGAACTTTTCTTCTGGAAAATAGTTGAAATTTAAGAAAAAAATTATTCCGAGGTGAATGATTCATTATTCACTGCAGTAGAAAGCACAGAAAACTACTAAAAATGCCGATTTTCGAACTTTCGAAAATTCATATCTTCGAAGGAGAGGAGTTTTCGGATATGCTTGTTACGAGCTTTTCTTTCCAAAATTGGTTGAATTTTGAGAAAAAAATTTGTCCGGTGTAAAAAAACTATTTTTACGTTTTTTGTGAAAAAATGACGATTTGTGGATTTTCTGCGCCTCCTACGGATTCGGGACTAGCATATTCGGATTCTACAGGAAAAACTACTATGGAATCACTAGGTTTTGTCCGGGGGGTTTTGATTCCCCACGGGAAGGTAGGCCCGCCCCCTAACTTATACCTATACATGTATAATCCAGAGCCGCCGATTAATCCCACTCGCGCCCGCAAATCGATATATTCATTATATTTCGTCGCTTTTTTATTGTACACCCCCCCATCAAGGTCGAAACGAATTTTTATACCCTTTGAATCGTCGCCAATACAGGTGCGCGCGTCCCCCGAGTCATTTGCTGCGAGACTTTATACACTTTGTATAGCGATCGCGTGTATTATACATATATATGGAGATGAATGAACTCAAACATATATATGTACGAATGCGATGAAACGTGAATGGTATATACTGCCAAGATGTCTCGCAAAATTACGCTCCATCCGATTTTATCGGATTGATTTTTCTTTTTTATGCGGCGCATTTTGCAGACACAACTGCGAATAAATGTCTGTACTGTAATAATTGTCAATTTGTACTTTGTAGTAATTTAAACGAATGAATTATATTAGCTTTGCTCTGCATTTGCTGCGTGTAAGCTAGATGAAAAATCGATTCTGGGAAAATGTCTTTTTTATAATACCAAGTATAGCGATGGGCAAAAAATCGTGGGACGAATTAATCGAATGGAATGAAAGAGATGCTCGATTCGTATATATTGATTAGAAAATTTACGCAGAGATTCAAATTCAGATTCGGAATTAATTCATTGTGTGTTTTGTACAATTTCCTTGGAATACGCGTAATTAAAAAAGATAAAAGTTGAATGAAGTTACTCGGTGTATTCTAATAATTAAATAGAGAAGCTCAGTACGAAGCTACGGCAATTTTTCATAAGGGAAGGGCAGAAAAAATTAATTGAAGCACAATCCACTCGCTCCGGTGGGTGAATAAAAATAAGAAATAGAGGGAGCGATTCCGATTCAGGTATATTTATACTTTCTGTACATTGCCTATACATATCTACAATACGACAGAGTGAAAAATGATTTAGCGAATTAATGACAAGAAAAATATCTAGATAACTGAAGTGTGGATAACAAATTTCGTGAAAACGATATAGCTAGGCGTTCTTGGGATAAGAGAAAAGAAATGGAGGGATGGAGGGGTGAGGAATATCTTGTATGAAACAGTATGAAATTCGACTCACGAGTGGAAAGTGGGTGACGGCGGGCATGTCGAAAATAACCTGGGCATTGCGCTTGGTAGTGAAGGGCTCATCCGTGTCCACGAATTTCGAACTTGGAACTGCTGTGGTGGTCTGGGTGGGCAGTTGTAGCGCTGAGCTCTGCAACAGAGAGCCTGCGAAAAGCCAAATACATGTATACCGCAGAGCTTATGAAACACTCTTCGCGACGCATTGAAAATAATCGGGAAAGAAAAAAAGAAGTGTCGTTCGAATGGAAATCGATCGACAAACGCGCCATGGACAGAGTCGGCGAAACGAGATGCGCGTGTGTGTATAGATGTATATATAGATAACTCACAGGCAAGAAGGAAGGCTAGTCTTGGCTGCATGGCGGTGATGGCGAGGTGCCGACTCTCGCTGTGCTCCGCACGACTACCTGGTGCAGTGCTGCTGATGCTGCTGCAGCCTCTCGATGTGTATACACTATCCGACGCGCCCGGAGGAGCCCGCGCGCGCACCGATCAATAGCCTAGCCGCACGTCTGCGCCATGCGCGCCTCACCTTACATCCCCCTATGACTGTATATACAAACATCCCTTCCTGCGATGTTGTTTGTTACACGAGCCCCACGTTTTATTTCCATTAGACTGACGAATCGTATACCAATCGCGAGCGATTCTCGCGTTAATTGAATAGGGAAGTTGCATGTGAGAGGATAAAATTGAATTGATATAAAAATAAGAAATATAAGTTAAAAGAAACCTGTAGCAGTTTAAAGTAGATTTTTAAAAAATAGCTTAGAAAAAAATTATTAAAAATATGAAAAAATTTGGACCCCGTTCAAATCGATGTCACGTGATTGTGACGTAAGCGATTCACCCTTTAGGAGAGAATGTTCGCTCAGCGTAATATGACGGTTACTCGCTGTTATGACCCTAATACACCATAGATTGACTGAAGCTATTTATGTACGAATGTACTGGTAGAATCGGCAGAACAGTCTGTTTTGATGAACTTAACCTCCGGCTTACTTCCTTTACTACGTTTATTTTCACTCATTTTTGCCGAGTTTTCGCTCATTCATCAATCATAATTTATTAACAATACATACTGTTGGATTTCTTCAGCTGTCGCTTGTGCCAGTGGTTCTGTGGTGACATTTAAAGCCAAGTGAGGAACCACAGTATCTTTCATTACTTTTGGACTTCCCATCATTTTCCATTGCATATAATTTTCCATGTCATTTTTCAACTGACAAAAAAACCGCTGCCAAGTGCCTCAGCAGTATGCTTTCTCAAAGTATTGCAATTGAACCTCAATTTGCATTAATCACCACTCTTTGAGAAAGCAAAATGAACCTTTAACTTATTTCCTCCACTCCATAGTAACGGTTGCTATGGTAAATATCCGAGCTTCGGTCTTCTTACTTCTTAGTCGTCAACAGTTCCGAAAATGGACCTCTAACTGACTTTTCCCACTCCATAGTAACGGTTGCTAAGGACGTAAACAACGGTTGCTATGGTAAATGTCGGAGCTTCGACGTTATTACTTCTTAGTCATCAACAGTTCCGAAAATGGACCTCCAACTGACTTTTCCCACTCCATAGTAACGGTTGCTAAGGACGTAAACAACGGTTGCTATGGTAAATGTCGGAGCTTCGATGTTCTTACTTCTTAGTCACCAACAGTTTCAAAAATGGACTTCAAACTGACTTTTCCCACTCCATAGTAACGGTTGCTAAGGACGTAAACAACGGTTGCTATGGTAAATGTCGGAGCTTCGACGTTATTACTTCTTAGTCATCAACAGTTCCGAAAATGGACCTCCAACTGATTTTTCACACTCCATAGTTACGGTTGCAAGCGATATAAACACCGGTTGCTAGAGACATCAACAATGGTTTATACGGGAAAGGTCTCTTTGATTGTTATAGAATCCCATAAATATACAAACCCAAATGATCATTTATCATGAATTATATGGGAACTTATCGAAAACACGCTAGCAACGGTTGCCATGGAATCAAACAACGGATGTTGCTGAACACCGAACTCGGTTCACATCTGCCGGAGACCGACCTGTGTGCAAAATTTCAGGACGATCGGACCATTCCTTCAAAAATTAACGTACGACAAAAAAAAAGTCAGTCTGAAGCTGAATTTTGTATCTCCATAGCAACGGTTGCTAGGAGAATAAACAATGGTTGTTCCAAAATGAATGTCTTATCGATTCTCATCGATCGTCGTCGAAAGAATTGGAGACCCATCGTGCATTGATGATGATTTTCGGAGCTTTTATCAAAAACACGTTAGCAACGGTTGCTAGAGAAATAAACAACGGAATTGGCTGAAAATTGAACTCGACCGAGATTTTGCGGCGACTAACCTGTGTGCAAAATTTCAGGACGATCGGACAATTCCTTCGAGAGTTATCGTACGACAAAAAAAAGTGCACGTACGTACATACGTACGTACGTACGTACATACATACAGACATTTTCGGATTTCCATGTTTTTCGACCCGTAGATTACGAAAATCGAGGTCCCGAAGTCCGATTCGGTGGGTCGATTTTTACCCCGTTACAAAGCTTTCTCTTTGAGAAAGCAAAAATCAAATAATTCAAATGTTGGGATGATCACTCATTTTTCTGATGTTTTGCAATAAATACTTCAAGATAAATTCCATAAATATACGAACTTACATCAAAATGATCTTCACAGCAGAAACTCACTTTCCTCAATTTCTCTTTTTGATAACCCACAGCTTCACACCATAATTTTCTTTTTCTAGTATTTGCAGGTACTTGTATAAATACTTTAGTTGGAGCTGTTATTACAGTATTTTTACACCCAGGTACGAAACAAAACTTGTAGACATTGAAATTTGACTCAATTTCCTTCTGAGTCATTTTTAATTACTACTCAGTAAATTTAAATCAAATTTAAACACTAACTGGAGGAGTAATGAAATCAAATCAATCAACCGTTGGATTGACATTTGAAAGGTCAACAAATCTCTATCCTGTGGATAGAAGGTTTATTCGATTCGTTTTTGGACGTCATACTAGAATTGCGACCGTCAAAATAACATAACGGTACACACCCGTTTCGAGGGTGAATCGGTGACGTAAGAGTCACGTGACATCGATTTAAACGGTGGTCCGGAATAATTGATTATAAAATCGGTCATTATAAAATAAGTAAGGGTCGAAAAAAAAAACTGTCTTGTAATATTGATTCTTTTAGGTTATACTATTGATTAAAATTAAAATTGAAATTCATGCAACTTCCCTATTCAACGGTCTGCTATATACACTATAGCTATAGCTCCTCCTATCCTCGGTGTGCTGTGGAAATTCCGAAAAATCGAAGTAACGGTTGTTGGTGTTCGCGGAACATTGAAACGCTGCGTTCGAACGTAGGGCACAAAGAACGAACGTGTGTTATGCGCCGCGCGGCACAACAGGGAAATAATAAGTATCCCATATTAGGCTCGAGTCGCGAGGTGAAAAATCAATCTTGGGTCGCGTCGTCCTATGGATAATTTTGTAATTTGCCGCGACGCTCGCGCACGCTTGCCGCCATACGCGCGCGCGCACGAAAATTTTCGTCGTTCTCTCTATATATAGGTATATGTAGGTATATGTGTATATATATAGTGTGTTGTAGGGTGTGCGTGGGTTGGAAAGTCGGTGCGCGCGCGCAGTCATGTCATCCGCTGACAGCCGTTATCGACGCGAATAATTGTGTCCGGGCATTCCCCGCTCTCTCGCACTAGCACAGCCATCCGAGCCGTCGTTTCTCGCTGTACTTACACACGCGCACGCATATATACACAGAGGCTTACGTGGTCGCGCGTGGAAGCGCCAGCGGCAAGCAGTAGGCGGAAAGTAGCCCCGAGAGTAAGACTAGCCACACATAGCCACAGTTCACTGCGCAGTGATATAGCGTCTGACGTCGCAACCAGCACTACACACCACGACTCGCCTCCTCTACGCAAAGCCTTTTCAAAATGAGGCCCCAAATCGCTGGGCTCCTGCTGGCCGCCGTTTTGGTTGTTGCTCATGCAAGTTAGTATATATGGCAAACCGTTTTTTTTCCCCTCCCCCAAAGGCTGTCACCACCTGGGTATGCGCGCCTAAACATGGCCCACCTGTACACTTGACACCTGTTTCTTCTTCTTCTTCCTATATAAGGCTATCTATCATCTCAATTGTCACCTGTCGCCTACATCCATCCATGTATATACATAAGCGCTGCGCAATTTGCGCTCTGAGATTTGGGGGTTTGAGGTTATACTTGTACATGTTGGTGTAACGGAAAATCGCGCGACAGGCGACTAGAATAAGGGGGTGAGCACTTTGACAACGCTGCGTAGGTACCTATATATATGTTTGCTTTGGCGAGTCGGGCGATTCGGCTTATATCCAGTTTTTCACGGCTGCTTATTGCGTATATTTGGTTTTCAAGTGTTATCGTTGCCCGCGCGCTGCTCATTAAATATTGCGTTGTTGTCGACCCGAAGAGAATTTTCTCTAGATTATTTTTTTTTCCCCCTCTTTTATCGCTCGTGGGAATGAGGAGAGCAAGTCAAGCGTCTGAAACGTTACACCACGTTGGCTTATTAATTTCTTTTGTATAGTTTGTATGAATACATATATGACTCTTATCATTCTCACTCTGCTGGTTCTTCAGCTGTTGAGTCATCCCTAATCATATTCACATGTCAATTTTTATTGTTTGGTCAGACTAGTTTCATAGTAAAGTAATTTCTTCTGATTTCTATTTCATAGTGCCACCAGAACCAGAGGTAGTAACAACTACAGCAGTTCCAACTACTCCAACGAAGCCACCTTCAACCACAACTGAGACTACGACTACGATTGTGACTACACCTTCGACACCTTCAACAACGCCAGCAAATGCCACCACAACATCTAAACCCACAACTTCATCTACTACAACTACACAGGTAACATGAGTCAATTTTTTATATTAGTTCAGAACTAATTGAGATTTATACAATTGGTCTAACATGTCAATTTTTTTCTATTAGATCCCAACCACTAGTACAACTACAACTACAACTGAAAAACCTCAACCGACTACAAAGCCCCCATCTCCTTCGCCATCTACATCTACAGCTTCACCAATATCGACTACCACATCTGTTCCAAATCCAACAGAGGCCCCATCACATGGACGTCATTTTGATGGTCTTAGTTTCATGGGTAAGTTCAATCTATATTTTTCAAATGCTATTACACTTTCCTTGAGTATGAGAAAAATGACCAAAGATTTTATCCATTTAGGTGGCATTATCTTGACTGTCTGTCTGCTTGGACTAAGTGTTGGCTCCTACAAGTTCTACAAAATCAAAACAGATCGAAGCTACCGTACTCTCTGAGAATATGCATTGATACAATCGATCTGATTTCCTAAAAGATTATTGGCACTGCAAAGTGTGTGGAATACCAAGTTAAATCACTTTAATTATAGTAATACTGTATTTTTTATAATATGAATAGCATTGATCAAATGCTGAAGTGCTCTTAGTATGTTAAATGGAAAACGTGAATTGGTATGGTTGTTCTTGTCTGATTTTCATACATTTTGATCTTTAAATTTTAATTCTTAGACTGAAAGTATTACTGACATAGGAAGAGAAAGTACTGGGTATTAGAAAAATGATCAGATTAATTTCCATCCACACGTTTATGCACACTGACAGGACGATTGTGTATCAAAGCGTGAAAAGAATCTCAAGAAGTGGCTTAAAATGACGCTTGCGTCTTATTGAAGTCAAATCGCATTTATTGTCAAATAAAGCAAACTATATCATGTATAAATGTATAAAAATGTGTATGTTACATTTTTTAAACTTATGATCTAACATAATAAAAGACTAACGAAACTCGACGGTTTGCCCTACTTTTTTTTCTTGCCCTATACCCAAATAAAATTGATCGTTGAAACTTGGCGTCGAAAATTACTTATACAGACTTAAATGAACCGTCACCCGCCGAGCAAACACGATCGACGCGGAAGGCTGCAAGTGTCACTCGAGAATAGCGTGAAATAAAAATTAAATGGATTCTTTGTTGTTCAATTAAAGTTCGCTCTCGCGTGACCTGAGTGTAAGTATATATATTGCATATATATAAACAAGAGAAAGAGAGCCAGGAGGAGGAGGAGCGTTTGTATCGACGTTTCTAGTTGCGCTCACTGTCGCTTGTGCCGAGCAAAACTCCCTAGACTATAGCTGTCGTCATCAAGCCTGAATCGCAGGCGCGAGAGCGGCTAGGGGGCGTAAATCGGAGGCGATCAGTGCGGGCCGGAGCTGTCACGACGACTCACGGTGACCCGAGGCGCCAAGTCTCTACCCGTTACAGTTGACGGTTGTCCCAGGGCGCAGCCCTACCAGGTGATAGACTTCAAAGTGTTTCAGTATTACTACCAAACGCGTACGTTCATTTTCCTCATGGCTACATATATACTGCACGATTCACTCGCGTCTCCTCGATCTCTCACCCACTCTCTTCGTACATATATATACATATACGCATATGTATACATACATATACCTATACAGCAATCCGCGAGTATTGAGCGGTCTCGTTCATTTGTACGATAACTCTGTTTTCACTTTTCATCATCTGATCATTTGAGTAAGGTGGATATGTTTTGAATACTTTGACTGTTTGAGATTCAGGGGTTTGCTGATCAACGAGCCCTGGTGCTCTCGTGCATTGATTTGGCCCTGCTGCCCTTAGTGTGTACGTATGATGCGCATACACCTGTATGTGTGGATAGGCACTGTACGTATATGCTGGGCAATACTTCCTCAAGCTATTAGGTTTATTTAGCCGGTATTGATTGTCTTTGCGGGTTCTACTGTCTTGTTGGCTTGCAAGAATGCTAATGTATTTGGAGCACTGCTCAGTTTGTTTCATTGTTCTTTCTTTTTGTTTCCATCTGATCCAACAGAAAAAATGACAGACTCAAAGTACTTCACTACGACTAAAAAGGGAGAGATATTTGAATTGAAGTCAGAACTCAACAATGATAAGAAAGAAAAGAAAAAAGAGGCAGTCAAGAAGGTAATGCATATACATTGTCGAGCTCTTTTTGGCAAAAACTTCTGTGTAACACTTTGAACTCATCCAATTTATCTTTCAGGTCATCGCTTCTATGACTGTTGGTAAAGATGTATCAGCCTTATTCCCAGATGTAGTTAATTGTATGCAGACAGATAATCTAGAATTGAAAAAATTGGTATACCTTTATCTAATGAACTATGCAAAAAGCCAACCAGACATGGCAATAATGGCTGTCAACACGTTTGTTAAGGTAATGTAATCCTTCAATTCATCTGCTCTATCACTCACATTTGTTCATGCACCTTCTCAATATATCAATCATATCATTTATATACTCTAACTGTATTCATTCCTCATTTCCACTCACTCGCACACTCACATATCATATATCAGTCGTCTTCTTAGCTTAAATTCAAATATTCTCAGAGACAAACTGTAGAAGCGTATTGCATTTGACTTCTCTGTATTTAACATTACTAACACTACTAAACACTCTACAGTCTGTTTATCTCAGAATACAGTTAAGCCTAACAATAATTAGGTTTGTTGAGCCATCTGTGTTAATTTGTGTAGAGTAGATCATTCTGACGGTACAAGATTGGATCGCTTATTTTTTTAAGGGCACGAGATTATAGTTCTATTGATATTAAAAGTAGATTAATGTGACCGTGCTGGAATAGAAAAAAATATTTTGATCCTAAATCATCAAAATCTATCACTGTAAGAATGTATGTATTTATATATGCACATATGTGCACTTGACACCAAGTTTAAAAACACCAGTCTCAGAAGAGTAGATTCGAAGTCCGTCAAAGAAAATTCAAAGTAAAGTAGTTCTGATGAAATAATGGATATTTTAGGATTTCAGAGCACAATTCTCAGTCATGATTCTTTGCAATGCTAATAAGAACAGTCCAATTCTTTGGTAATTTGAGAGTTGCATTATTTTTAGCATAAGAAATTCAATCATCAGTGAGAATATGAAATTTATTTGTTTTTTGTAAGCGTCCATTTGATTTTCATGTATGTATAATTTGTCTCAAAAAAGTGCATGAGCACTCATATCTGTATAGTCGTAGATCACAATGCTATTATTTGTATGTTTGGCTTGGTCAAGTGCATGTATATTTGATGATTACTATGAAAATTGTTATTCACATAAATGATGTCTTTTTATTTTCAAATGAAATAAGTAGACCTATCAATTGTGACTATATTGTTTAGCAATTTGAAGATAGTGTCCATAGTTTAATGAATTAGTATTTGTATATTTCATAAGGCTGTTTATTAATGTTGTGATTGAAGATTTTACTTTCTGCTTCATGTATATTTATTACATGTTTATAAGATTTTTTCAAGATCCAAGTTGTTATCCGTAAACTAAATCGTGCTCTTTAAAAAATGACTGGTTCAAATACGATGTTTTCGTAATTAATTGATTACGTAATTAACTAAAATAATAACAATGGTGACGGTGACCAATTTGACATTTTTCGTTCTGACACGCAAAAGGAGCTTGCAACATCTCCGATGACTAAGGTACCATTTCATTTTCTATACTGTCAAATTCTTGAATTGACATAGATAGCCATTACTGTGACTAGACTTGAATCCCTGGCGTGACCAATTTTTGCGTAGGACTGTGAGGATCCAAACCCGCTGATCCGTGCATTAGCTGTTCGTACTATGGGTTGCATTCGAGTGGACAAAATCACGGAATATCTATGTGAGCCATTGCGAAAATGTCTGAAAGATGAGGATCCTTATGTAAGAAAAACTGCAGCTGTATGCGTTGCTAAGCTTTATGATATCAATGCTGGTTTGGTAGAGGATCAAGGATTTTTAGACCAGCTCAAAGATTTACTCTCAGATAGTAATCCTATGGTAAAGATCAAAGTTGCGAGTAGAATAATGAGTTGTACATCAATTATACCCATTTTTTGATTTCCAAAATAGGTTGTGGCAAATGCCGTTGCAGCTTTGTCAGAGATCAATGAATCTAGTCCAAGTGGACAACCTTTGGTTGAAATGAACGCACAAACTATCAACAAACTTCTCACAGCTTTGAATGAATGTACAGAATGGGGCCAAGTTTTTATACTTGATTCTCTTGCAAATTACTCTCCCAAGGATGATCGCGAAGCTCAGAGCATTTGTGAAAGAATCACACCACGCTTGGCACATGCTAATGCAGCCGTCGTCTTATCGGCAGTTAAGGTAGAGTCTGCTCATTTTGAGTAACTACTCCACATTCGCCGATTTCAATTTTTCATCAAAACATTTACTTTCTTAGGTATTGATGAAATTGATGGAAATGTTGCAATCAGAATCTGACTTTGTTGGAACTCTGACTAAAAAATTAGCACCCCCACTTGTCACTCTGCTCAGTTCAGAGCCAGAGGTGCAATACGTTGCATTGAGGAATATTAATCTCATTGTTCAGAAGAGGCCAGATATTTTAAAACACGAAATGAAAGTGTTTTTTGTTAAATATAACGATCCAATCTATGTAAAACTTGAGAAACTAGACATCATGATCAGATTAGCTTCTCAGGCTAATATTGCGCAAGTATTATCAGAATTAAAAGAATATGCGACAGAAGTAGATGTTGACTTTGTTAGAAAAGCAGTGAGGGCCATTGGACGTTGCGCTATCAAAGTTGAACCATCCGCGGAACGTTGCGTCTCGACGTTGCTCGATCTTATTCAAACAAAGGTGAATTGTTGTTACATGTTTGCAAATTTCAATACTTTAAAATACCCTTGCTCACTTTACTTTGCTACTCTTAGGTCAACTACGTCGTACAAGAGGCTATTGTAGTGATCAAAGACATTTTCCGAAAGTATCCCAACAAATATGAGAGTATCATTTCAACTCTGTGCGAGAATCTGGATACGTTAGATGAGCCCGAAGCCAGGGCTTCCATGATCTGGATCATAGGCGAGTACGCGGAACGTATCGACAACGCGGACGAGCTGCTCGAGAGCTTTTTAGAAGGCTTCCATGACGAGAATACTCAGGTGCAGCTGCAACTGCTCACCGCCATCGTCAAGCTTTTCTTGAAGAGGCCGACAGACACTCAAGAGTTGGTTCAACAAGTGCTGAGTCTTGCCACCCAGGACTCTGATAACCCAGACTTGAGGGACCGAGGCTTCATCTATTGGCGATTGCTCAGTACGGATCCGGCTGCCGCCAAGGAAGTCGTACTAGCAGAGAAACCGCTCATCTCGGAAGAAACGGACCTGCTGGAGCCGACGCTATTGGACGAGCTCATCTGTCACATTTCGAGTCTGGCTTCGGTGTACCACAAACCACCCACAGCTTTCGTTGAAGGAAGAGCAGCGGGAGCCAGGAAATCATTACCTGCCAGGAGCAATTCAAATGAAGACCCAACAAGATCGCAGCTACAGGCTCAAGTTATTCCAGCACAAGATTCACTCATTGGCGATCTGTTGAGCATGGATATAGGTAAAGGAAATATCTATCTTTATTCATATTTCATGCTTCCTGCTGTTTTTTTTTAACGTAAATTTCGTTGCTTCAGGTGGACCGCCGTTAGTAACACCTGCACCAGCCGCCTCGACAGGATTAGGTCTCGACCTTCTCAGCAGTGGTCTGGATGGAATGCTTGCAGGTGACTCAAATGCACAACCAGCTGTATCTCAAACTACCACTGGATTGTTGGGAGATATATTCGGTTTCACTCAAGGTACTACATCTTATGTTGCACCAAAAGCCAATTGGTTGCCAGCAGAAAAAGGAAAAGGTTTCGATATTTGGGGAACGTTCTCGAGGAAGTTAGTATTTGTTTTTTAAAACGTTCATTACAATTCAGTGTTAATGTGTTGGTAATGTTTTTACTTCTGTATTATAGGAGTGGTCAAATAAATATAGACATGACTTTTACAAACAAGGCAATGCAGCCAATGAGTGGTTTTGCCATTCAATTAAACAAGAACAGCTTTGGTTTGGCACCTGCTGCACCATTACAAGTTCCAGCTCCATTGAATCCAGGTCAGAGTATTGAAACAAGCATGGTCTTATCCACAAATGGAGCAGTTCAACGAATGGATCCTCTTAATAATTTACAAGTCGCAATAAAGAATAGTATTGATGTCTTTTACTTTGCCTGCATAGTGCCCATGAATGTATACTTTAGTGAAGACGGTCAACTGGACAAAAGGGTATTCCTTTCTACATGGAAAGATATTCCAGCTCAAAATGAAGTGAGAAACTGAATCAATATCATTACAATCAATGTTCAACAATAACTCATTACTTACAATTTTCTATGCAGGTTCAATATACTTTAAGTGGTATTATGCTAACAACAGATCAAGTAGTATCAAAAATGCAACAAAACAATGTCTATACAATAGCTAAGAGGAATGTTGAAGGACAGGATATGTTATATCAATCTCTTAAACTGACCAATGGTGTGTGGGTACTCATCGAATTGAAAATTCAACCTGGAAATCCAGATATTTATGTAAGTTTAGATCCTTTAGAACGTTATTTAAAAAAAAAAGCACGAATTAATCATCTAAAACTCCTTTCAGTTATCATTGAAATCGAGAACTGTGGACGTAGCAGCTGGAATATTCCAATCATACAATGCTATTTTGTATTCATAAATTTATAATCATTCCATTGATATTCAAGTTTTATGTACATTTGTTGATTATGACATTCTCTAGTGTTGGAGCCGAATATGATCGAGTTGTGTAAAATTTCAATTTTAATAATTTCATCTTATGAAATGATATAAATTGTAAAATGAGGCATCCTGATGCAGATATATATGTATAAAATATACTATCAGTTTATTTACAGATGATAGTTTTTTTCTATTACCTATACCCAACTGTTTAACATTTCATTGATGAAAACATTCAACACTCCATTTAAAATAATAACAAAATAGAAATAATTTTTAGTCTAGTAATAGATCTAGTAATAGATCTAGTCTAGTTATAGTCTATTAATTGAAAATAATGATTTAGTCAATTCCAATCTTAAAATTAAATGAGACATGCAAATTCAGCTGAAACAAGTTGGCAATTAAAAATGCTGCAAAATCATACATTATCAAGTATTGGAACATTGGCAAGGGAAACAACAAAATAAGTTGAAAACTATTTTTCCCTTTTTTTTTTAAATTTTCATCTTTTATTTAGATAATGTAAAATATATCGAATAAATTTAGCACTGAACCTTTCGCCTGAAAGAGCAACCTTCAGTGAGGCGTGCTTTGCCGCCTGTGGGTGTGCACAAAATTGTCCGGCATCCATCACACTCAACTGGCCTCTGAGCATGAGAGAAAATGGTTTTGATTGCATAGCAGCCAGGGCATTTAACATCCATGAAGTAGCTGTTTGGTTTCTGAACCAAGCGCTTTAGCTTGTGTTTCCTCTTCTCCTCGATGGGAGAAGGATGAAGGAAGTCTTTTGCCAAGGGCATTCTGCAATGAAAATGGTAATATAATATATTTAATACAGTAATCACAATAGGCATAGAGGATATAAAGTTTTATCAAGAATCGAAATTGAAATTGAAGTTAAAAATTGAGTACGGTATTGCACATCCCAGTGTAATGAACAGCAATCAAAATAATGTACTTGTAAACACAACCAAAGGGCATGTCAACAATACATAAAAATAAATGAAAACTTATCATTATAGCTGCAGTGTGATCAACAAGTTGATCTAAAGCTTTCCATATTTGTGAACAAAATGTTGTCAGCCCCAAAATGGACGTGGGCGCGGGAAACGACGAGGTTATAATTACATATCATCACAATTTATTCATTTTTACGGTGAAAATAGGTATTTCAAGAAATCATTCGGAACTGGGATCAAATACACAATTGAACAGCTCTTAAATACACGAGCAACACTCAATAAATACCTCGATTTACTTGAATTTTATCGAAAGTATTGGTGCGGGCGGTCGAACCTCGCGTATGTACCCGGACAGAATGGGGCTCGAGATCACCGGAAAACCCGGGATGGGCAATACCTTTAGAATCGGTTGCGAGTAGCGAACGTTTCTGAACCAATACTTACGCGATGCACACTTTATTTTCTGCAAAACCAGCGATTTACAACACAAGCCACGTGTTTCTTACGCGAAGCGACGGCATAGAAAGGAAATGATCATGGGCTTGCACCTTGTAACAGGAACTTTAGCTAGAGGGAATACGAACGGTTGATTCCGAACGTCCGAGTAGGGATCCCCATCTGGTGGTCGCTAATATAGTGACAATTCGAGCTGACGAATGCACCGTAAAAGGCGCAAAAAACGTGAAAACTTGAAATTTTTTAGTAAAAATCTCTAGAACTCTGCAGTATTTTAGGTTTATACGACTAATAGAGTAGATCCACGGAGTAATATCGGAGTAAAATATAAGAGAGACTCTCTTACTCCGTGAGTGGATCAAACGGATTGAACTGATATTATATCTCCGAGTTTTTTTTCCATCTTACCAAGAGAGAAAGCAACTTGCGTAAAAATCAATATGAAAGATTTTCCTTGTCGTTGAATTTTCGTAATTAACTTGGTTTTCTGAGATTTGTTTAGGGTTGTTGAAAATTTGAGACCAGGAACACCAAACCAGTGGCTACTTTTTTTCTAAGAGATGATGCAGTTATTTTTTTTGTTTTATTTATATACATAGAACTTTTTATTTTGCCAAAGCTTTCGTTCTGAACAGAAGCATATCAAGTCACATATTTTTTTCTTTGAATATAAGTGTTATGTAATTTAATGGAAAACAAAGAGAAAAATAATACAAAAATACATACAGAATTTTATGTAAAATTAAAATACAAAAACACAAGCAGTAGAATTGTAATGAAACATTAAACTCATTTCTCATCCACTGTGTCTATTATATTGCCATTTATACAAGAACATTTGTACAACTTTCAAACGAAATTTACAATAATTAGCGACAGATTTTCAGAATTTTTAAACCACTTCATCTACAATGACACAACTTGGTAATTGTTAATTTTCATCGTCGTTTGCTATGAAAGTTATTAAAAATTTAATTAACGCTATGGAATCAGAATTTTTTTTTTACCAAGCTAAACAAGCACAAGCCAATGACTATTTTTTCCCTGTCTGGCTTTCAGTCCATAATAGCAAAAAATCGCATGATACAAATCTAGCAATAATAACAATCCTAATGATATATATCAAGGGATATACATAGCTTAAATAACTACGATTTACGTGATTAATAAACAGTACTAGTACGATGGAAAGTAGAAAACATTTTTTTTCCAAGAAAACTGTAACGCTTCCATAAATTATGTAATCTTTCGTCAAAAAGGCAAAATCGAACAACCTTTATAAAAATTAGAACAAGTTTTCAACTCTTGTGTATCTTGTTATGATGTACTTTTATGCTATTCCTCATTCACTTTCGTAGGCATTATTTGGAATACCATAATCACATAATATTTGATAAATTTTAATTAATAGAAATCATAACGTGAAACGTAAATTTACTATTCATGACGTTTACGATTACACTATACAAAAGTATCTCACAAATTGGGATAATTATCCTATCAGTCACTGTTTTAATTTCATATAAAGACAAATTCAAAAGGAGGCACTACTGCAAGCACGCTTGAACCTTTTCGATCCATTCTTGTGCTGTTGCGGCATCACCTGCACAAAAGTTGTACGTCCGTCGATTTGTGCGAAGCTAAAATAAAAAAATTAATATTAATCTTTGTTTTTCAATACTGAATCATTAGTCATCTGAGTAATTACTCAAAAGAAATTTATTTCACTTACGTCAAAGAAAGATTTATCATCAGTTTTCTTCCCAGGCGCTTGCACAGGAGCTGCAGGAGTTACTGAAACAACCTCGGCAAGATCTGGAAGGTGTAATAAAATACAAATCATCAATAAAATTGGTCATGCAATAGAAATCAATTGTGAGATGATTATCTTGCATCTATTTTCAATTACCTATGTAGCCTTTGCAGTTTGAATCTTCCATTGCGTCATAATATCTCAATTGATGCTTGATAGAATCTAAAACGAACCACCTCTGCTTCCATCCCTTGAGTAACGCTCCTCGTTTATACAGATAACCTTCGTGAGTTCTGTTTTCCGCTACATTGCTAGAAAATTGCTCGTAGTATTGTTGCGATGAAGTTTGTAAAGTCGTGACGCCTAAAACATAATTTATAATTAAGAAATGTCAATTCTGATTCGAAGTAAGATGTACAATCTCGCCTACTGACTTGAATTAACACTTCCGTTATCCGCACCACTCCTAGTGAGAGTATGATTTTGTACATTGTCCGACCCCACTGCCTTGTATTTTGTGCAATTTTTAGATACAGAGTCGGCACACTTGTCGTGGCATACGTATCCGCAGTCAACGCATCTCAGTCCAGCTTTTACTGGTCCCCACAATACGCTGGAACACGCGTCACAGTGCGTAGGCGTCGCTGTGTCAAGTCTTTCAAATCTTGAAGGGGGGAAATAGCAAAATATTCAGTGAGAACAATATCTTTTTATGACAGTTTTCTTTGATCGTGATCATAAAATTACCTGTGCGGATGAACATAAACTGAGCTTTCCGTTCCTGAGGTGCTTCCTCCAGCAAGTTTTCCTCTCAAAAGTAGCTCAAGAGTAGAACGCTTATGAATCAACCGTCCATGATGTCTTACAAGAGCTGTACTAAACGACGCGTGTCTCTGTAATGAAAATAACGGAATCAGCAATTCACATTGAAGATATTATAATGAAAATGTCAAGTAAAGCTTACAGTTAGTGAATCGGTGTTTGGCAATTCAAGTTTATCCCACAAAACTTTCCACTTTTGAGGCAGATGTCCGAGTTCAGTTTCAAGTTTATGAATTTCTTCAAGCAGATGAGTGAACTGATCCGGAACCAACAAGTTAACTCCGTTATATCCTTGTGTAACAACTTTTCGATTGCTCTTTACAATGCCATCCGCGGCTTCAGCTTCTTCCTCTTGTAGCGAGTCTTGCTGAAGTATCTCAAGATCGTATGCCGGTCCGTGAGCCAATTCTTCTTCCATATAGTACTGCCACACATCGAGAGAAGGCAAATGCGATACTGGCCGTAGGATCGGGTGCTCGCTATTCGGGGTATACAAAAAGTTGTAGAACAAGGGACAGCGCGCATGCTGCTTCTCAATATAATCGAATATGCTTTGGCCCAAATTCGTCCCGATGTTTGTCCCTGCTAATCTTCCTCCGGGATAAACCGTCTCATCGTCGCTGCCCGTATCTACGCCTTTATGGTGACTGGTGAGCGAGCCTCGCTTATCTTCGACAGCTGTAATACCACACTCGACCCTGTCAAATTCGCAGTCGAGTAAAAAGGTCCGGAACCTACAAGACACCGAGTGGTATGCGAGGAAGCGTAGATAAAAGTCGTTGAACTCAAACGCGAGAGGGAACTGTCTCTGTATTTGATGAACGATATCGAGGAATTGAAGAAAAGTTGGCGTGAAGTTTGTAGTCTGCGAGTTAGCGGCAAGGTTGCTGCGGTGACCGAAACGGTGCCCAAAACCCAGCCACTCCTTCTCAATCAAGGTGCGGAAGCCCTCGATCGTACGGTAGTGCGGGTCTAAGCAGACTTGAGCTATTGAACAAACTGTTGTTGTTGTGTCCCAGCCCTCCTCAAGACAAACGGTCACGGAAGAGCCTTGTAAATCCATCAAATCTATCACGGCACCTGCCAGCTGCATCAGACTTTGTAGCTGCTGGAGCCATTCTGAAGTTTCAATCAATCTGGAATTTATTTTTCGAGTATTAGAAACAGATTTGATTTTTTAAAATAAAGTTTTCTTCAACAAAAAATTGATGAATTTACTCACTTATAAAAACTAGCATCAGGCTCTACGTTAGGTGTACTCGGTACACAAGCTCTCACGAGCTTTTTAAACGCGGCCTTTGTGTGCCTCACATCATAAAATTCTACTGGGATAAAATCTGTTTTTGGTGCTGACTCTGCTTTCACGCCCTAGAATAAAGTCGAAAAACTTGTTTAATTTCTTTGTTGAGCGAGTATGATACAGTACCAGTAAATTTTTCAATCAGAGACATTCATGTCAATGATTAGTCAATTTAGAGACAATTACTAATTAGTTATCTTACTTTCATGTGAGACTTCTCTCCAAGAATATATAGCGCAGCTCTTTGGAACGTATGAACGCATTCAGTACCACTATCAGAATCAGCCGAGTGCCTCACGGTGCCCCTCTGATTTGCCGACGCTAATGATGCCTGGGAACTCTGCCTCTTATCTTTCAGTGAACCCCATCTGCCGAAATTCTTTGGACCCTTTCCCCCCGAAGAGCTCAAAGTACCCATAGCTTTGTTGAATGGATTTCTTCGAGACTGTTCGGGAGTTGCGTTTCTATCTTCGGCTGCCAGTAAAAGCGAATCTATACTGAGAGAACTATCTGACATTCCCCAAGCGGAGCCTTGACGCAATATGGATACGGGGGTATTGGCTACGAGGGCTGCTATATATTTTTCCTGTTCCAGTGACGAAGTGCTTTCTGATGAACTCGCTTCATGAAAATAGAATTCATTGATAAGTAAATTAGTTTTAGATAGTACACAAGTAAATTTGGAAAGAGTCAAAACAACACGTTTGAATATATTTGAAAATTTTTTTTCTACCAATCGAACTGAAGTTCTCAACGAAATTATATAATATATACAATTATTACTACAATCAGTAATACAAGATTTGTAAATGGGAAAAAATAAATAAAGATCAATAAAAATCAATTTTCAGAAAACTTTAAGCTATACCTTTGAGGTTCCCAGCGGATGTTGGATGAGCCTTGAGCATTCCCATAACGCTTTTCCCATGATAGCCAGCCCCCCTTATTAACAGAGCCTTGGTACGTGGGTGGCGCCACGTCACTATCGGGATACGATTGTGTCTATACAATCTACAAAACCTGCGGATGCTCTCGTCTGATACGGAGGTAGGAACTATAAATAGAGCGGGATAGCTTCGGCATATCATATAGGCACAGTTAACCGAGGTCAGTCGAAATGGCTCGTTTCGTCGATTGTTCTGCGGCCCGTTCGAGCATAAGCCAAGACGATACCAGTCTCTCACGTAGCTTCGCTCCGATAATCTTTCTAACGTTTTGGCATCTGTGACAGGAGGAATCATGATTCCTGGTAGTTCGAATTCGTCAACTGGAATAGATGACAATTTGTTTGAGTGAAATAATATGACTCAGGAGTGCTTCAAGGTTCCTGAAATTGTAGTTACTTACTGCTCAAATCGTCGTCATGGCTAAGATCGTTATTTTCTGTTATGGGTAAACTCATTCGACCAGGAGATGTCATGTATTTATTATTACTAGTGAGATTCATGTTTGGCAAAACGTACTTCTGCCTTTTTGAGGATTGCTTCGGTTTGAAGCCAGCTTTCCGAGCCGTTTTCAAGAGAGTTTTCTTAGCGAAGCCCCTACGCAAAAAACCAAGCTTGAATACCAATGTTTGAATACCGAGTGGATCGTTTTGAAAACAATGTAACTTACTTGAGAGTAGCATGCTTCTCTTTATCTTTGCTGTGAGCAGTTGGCGTAATATGTACTTGCCCACTGAATGCGAAGTGGTGGAAAATGTGCGGGGGATTTCGGGCTTTATGAACTAATTTACGTAAGGTTTCTACATTTTCAGGTGTAACTTCTTCATCGAAGGCTAGTTTGATCAGCTGGAAAGTGCACGAGCGAAGCTGGAGGCCCTCCTGGTGGCACTGATCAATGTGGGCCAGATGCTGAACAGGAACACGCTTTTCTTTCGTCAATGACGTCACTGGGAAAGCTCTAACTACCATTTGCTCGCAAGCTAAGAGAATTAAAAGACAAAACAAGAAATGGTTGATTCCTTCCGTTCGCATTGAAAAACGTCATTTCGATTACAACATAACAAAATCATATGAGAGCAAGATTAGACAAGGAAGATTATTGTATTTACCGAAAGGATCGCACGGGATCCCCTTGAAAACGATCCTGTAATTGGTGAGGAAAATCGCCCCTTCGGCGGGTAAGAAAGGTGGTGTTTTGGGAAGCCCAGCCAAGCCCTCCTCCCTTCCGTCGGGCAAGAGATAGACCCTCAGACCCTCCATTATCACCTCCTCGCCGGGCAGCATGTTGGGCGTGAGGATTTTTGGCTTTTGGATCGGCGGTAGTCGTTTGCTCTCCCGGTGCACTGCCTCGAGGGTCTCGATGTGCATGTGCACCAGGCCGGGTACCATCTGGTGAAGACATCTCACGTGCTCCGCACTCACGCCTCCCTCCGTGCACACGCGGTCAACGAAGCGCGATACCATCCGGATCACCGCAGCGCCCAGCTCGCCCGGGTCCGTCTCCTCGAAGCCAGACTCTGCGTCTCCGCTGTCGCTTGCAACACTGCAAATTGTTCGGACAAATGAGTTATTTTTCTTCATCGAGCATTTGGAAATAGTTATCTCGTTGAGAAGGTGGCCTGTAGCGCAACCCCGATTTAATAGCCGAACTGATACAAATTTTCCAACGAACTGAACATTTTTTAATCGATAATATATGTTTGGGAAGGGGATTTTTTGCTGTGCTTTGTAGCGCTAGATTATTTTAGATTATTGTTAAACCAGCTCTAAGTGTGTTCATAGAAAATACCTAGAAATAATATATTGTTCATTTTTATACTAAACAAAAATAGAAAGTTGCACTCTTTGTCCGAGAAAAAAAATACATGCTACGACTTTCACATCATCTTATCAATTTTCTACCAATTATTATTTATTGTGGATGTATGTACAGGAGTTAATGAACAGCTATGTGCTTGTTTCAATGTCCGATAAATCACAAAAAAATTCCATCGAACATGAAGTTATTTTCAAAGTCTTTTGAATGACGTAAATTTAGTATTTTCAAGTGACGTAACGAGTGAAGCATCTTCCAGCTTATTGCTTCTGTAATTACTCGTTGAAGGTAAGTTGACACACAGCAATTTTCTGATAGCTATGGAAGACGTACTGCGTTGCATAAAAACACACACGATACAAATTATCTGTTGTTTCGAATCTCACGTTTTTGAAACTCTTCCATTCGATGGAAAGATCAAAAAGTACCCGTGACCAAATAATGTGAAGTATAATAACACAAAGGAATTTATCAGTTTGTTATTTTCAAATCATTATTATAGACACAGCTGCAACAGTTCCCCTTTTTTGATAAGTATTGCATTTGCGGGAAATTCTTCCGAGATTATGCAGAATCTCGCCGCAAGTGCACGCGTGATTCATGCGATTATTCATTCGACAATAAACATGCATTCTCATACTTAAAAATACTACAACTCTCTCTCGCTGCTCAACGAATTTTGAGCGTGCCATTTTCTATGATACACTTGAAGGAAAAAAAAATAGTTCGATCGTTTCAAATGGTTTTTAATCTCAATGAAAAAAAAAAAAAAGAAAAACAGATTAGAGATGAACGAACCTGTTGGTTATACTGTTGCTGGCTCGCTCATCGTCGAATATGTGGTCCTGGCGATGGGTCTTGGCACCGATGTCCAAAGGCACAAGAAGGTTGACCATCCTGTTGGCGTAGTGTATCGCTTGGCTGTACAGCGTGCTTTCCTCGCTGGCTATGAGCTCCCTCTGTTTTTCGGGGCTGATGGACGACGCGATGCGCATTTGCTCAGCGGCGATCTCGAGGGCCGACGCCTCCTGGCTACGGTACACCATCAGGCCACGACTGTCCCTGAACACCGCGTCCTTGTTATCGCGCGGACTCGTCGGGCTCAGGGAGTCGTTCATCAATCGAGAGGACAAAGTGTTCTCGCCCGGTAGGTACAGGCGCTTGATGTCCTTTTGCACGTCCAGGTAAAACGCGTCCTCCCAGAACTGCTGGTTCTGCCAAACTGCGTGCTCCTGCCGATCAAGTTGTGAGATTTTGGCTATTAACGTTCTCAATTTTTCGTAGCAATCCAAAATTCAGACGCTCTAGATAGTAAACTATTTTTTTCCAACGAAGTTAATCAATACATTTGAAATTGATCATAGCTTGAGAAAAATACAACTCTATACATTTCGACTATTATCAGACTTCAGTTTTTCTTTTACATGACTCTCAAGTGACAAAACCATTTGTTGGTGATAACGAACTCATAATAGAACGAGCTTGTTAAAATTAAAACTACTCAAAGATATCGTTCAAAATTGCGGTATGATTTCGCCACTACTCACCTGTATGCAGGTGTAAGCAAATTGAATCACACCGGTGCAAAGTTTCCTGCAGAAAGCGGTGGCAAGAGGTAGGAGCGCAGCGGCGACTCCGTGCTCGTCCATGGACGAGTCATCCTGGAGGGCGCAATTCATCAATCTCACCACTAGGTCGAACTGCTGGTGCTCGAGCATGGCTTTATTGCCGACTACGTGTTGGGACAGCTCCATGCATAGGGCGAGCCTTGCGGCCTTACTTTTCAAGGCGCGCAGCACCGCAGGAAACGTCTTGCGCGCATCCGAGATCTTGTTCTCGAAGATGCAATTGATGCAGCTACGTAGCACCTCCAGGCGTCGCGCCGAGTTGCTCACCAGGTGACGCGTGTCGTGCACCACCGATATGTGTAGACCAGTCGGAACGATCCGTGGCTGGACCGGTCTTAGTGACGAGAGTCTAGAGAGTGTAAGAAAAATATATCTATTAATTTGTGTTAATGAAGTTTGTTGTAATTTCAATTGGTTTTATACATTTATTCGAAAGTTAATTACTAAAACGATTATATTGAGGAATATCACGCTGTTTCTGATACACACCTCACTTTGAGATTACTTTTAGCCAGACCTTCATCAATGATAGCTTGTACTGTTTCAGGATTTATGCGTGGTAAAAGTGGTTGATGAATTCTTGCGAATGCCCCCTCGGGAGGTTTTAAAATTTTTTGCACATATGGCTGCGGATTTGGATTTTCATTTGTGTATAATTGTTGCGCTAACTCTTGTACGTGCGTTAATATCAGTCCTATGGAAAAATGCGAAGAATTAATAATGATAGGCTCCGATTCTGAGTAAAAATTTTTCACAAAAAACTCACTATGATCCTGAGCTTCTTGTTTGAATAGATCAGTTAAATTACTGTACAACTCGTCCCATACGTCGCAGGCTCGCCATGGCGGGCCTCTTTCGGCAATAAAGGATGTAAAAAACATGCAGTCCAAGACTCGCGTCGTAAAATCGCAATCTATCAAATTACGCTCCCCAAGGAAGGCTGCCTGTAATCACAAATAAACGAAGATTCGAAATTGAATGAACAATTTGAATTCGTTACCCAAAAACGATACACTTCAAACTTTTAATTAGGTTTTTCCTTTCATTTCAGAATTTTCATGAATGTCTCTGACGATTTATTAATTATTCACAAAGATATCAAGCATGACTCAATAAAAACCCTCCAATCAAATTCTTCGATTTGAGTAATCATAGATCATCTCCATCCATTCAAAAGTAATTTCGTGGAAAAAAGTGTATACTTTGCGGTATTTGAAGCTGAACGCGTTAGAAAATGACAAAGCAGAAATTCACTCACAATCATTCCTACCTTGTGAAAAGTTATGACTGGCTTGGGATGAATACGTATGAGAGTGAGGCAACTGCGATACCCCTGTAACAATACGGCGAAAGCTCTCATAAAAACCGCGCGGAGCTCCTTGTCTAACATGGGTGGATGGGGTGCCCTAGTGGCAAGCGGCGGAAAAGCATAGTCAGCACAGGCCAACTCTGGCTGCAGAACTAGAGACAGTGCATCTTGGGTCTGCGAAAGTAGTGGCTCTGGGAGCAAAGAGAGCGATACTCCATCAGGTACCATGATTGAGCCACCATCTAAGTCTGCCACAATGACATCCATCTGCCAAAATCAAATTGATTAATGATTGTTATTTCCATGAGTATAAACTTTTCATTTCTTTTCCAGACAAGTGGATAACTTACTAATTCAGCTACTTCATATTTTAGAGAGCTGTGCACACCCATGATAAAAGGAGTGGGTGTGCTTAGTACTTCGACTAGAGCAGCTGGCAAAAGTGGAATGTACACATGAGTATAACGAAATGGATACATTAGTGCAGTAAGCGCTCTACATCCTTCTGTTAGTCGCGAATAACTTGCTGAGTGGAATAAAATCTTGTGCTCTGTCATAACAGCACAGAATAATACCAGTACATTACGAATACCTGTTGAAAAATTGAAATGAATAAAATTTGACTCTACTACCCCATGATACAATTCAAAATTATTGACGAGTACGTACCCAACTGTTGAAATAACAAATTAACACTAGTATTAGTGATAGGAAGAGAAGGACTGATTGGTGGTTGTAATGCTTGACGATCACCTGCACCAATGCTAAATCGAACTTGAGGCCCGCCGGCTGGTGGAACTTGAATGCATCCCAAAATGTTACCGACAAGAGTTTCCAATGGTATCCCTAGATTTTCTACATAAACAGTATAAATGATACCTAGACAATTCTGCAACAAAAATAGTTTGACCCGTCAGGCACATACCATTACAAAAAGAAACATGACAAAGTTATACTCACTCTAAATGTTTCAATGTAATCTAATCTGGAAACAAGTACCAAACATTTTGGGGCATACATTATGCTGTGATGTGCTACAGCCGGCAGAGGCTTGACAACTAGACTGCGGCTATCTCCATCTACTGGGTCTTCTTCCTCGTCGACGGGTTTGCTTGGTGTTATGGACACAGTTTCGTTGAAGCACATGCACGCACAGTAGTGACGGTTTGCGTCTATATCGGTAAGAATAGAGACAAAGAACCGTGGCTCCTGTCTCTCTGTGGACAGAGCCCATCCTTGCGGTTGACAGAACTGTGAATACAGCGGTCGTGGTGAGTGATTTTGCATGTTGAGCCCAGGAGCAGCTGTCAATTGATATGTATGGACACTTACCCATTCTATTCCCTCGATGAACGGAGTGTCAGGCCAGTCCTTCTCGGGGAACCTCTGCAGAATGATCCCACTACTCACACCGCTCCCTGCAAAAGGCAAAAGTCAGCCAGTGGACAAGGCAACAAGAGTCGCGTACGAGGGGCAGTGACAAGGCGCGGTTGAGTACTCACTCTCTTTCTCATGGTGGTAGCCGACGATGACGAAGTAGTCGGCCAGCCGAGACATCTCGGTGTACTCTGGGCCGTTGTGTTGAGTAGCGGCGGGAGTAGCGTTGGAGCCGAGCATCCCGGGCTGGTGTTGGCTGCTTACGAACGCTCATATGGGTAGCAATCAACAGATGCTGCGGGCGAGCGCTCAGGGCGCATTGTAGTTATCGGCTGGCTTGTACCTGGCCGCCGCAGCCGCACATGCACTGCCGGTTATATTTACGGAGCGCGCGCACACAGCCACACCCCGCCAGTGCTCAATCCATAACCTTTGGCCCGCGCGCGACTCGACACTCTCGTCGACTCTATATATCTCCCGTCTGTGTTGGTCTCCCGCCCTGTGTGTGTGTGTGTGTGTGTGTGTGTGTGTGTGTGTGTGTGTGTGTGTGTGTGTGTGTGTGTGTGTGTGTGTGTGTGTGTGTGTGTGTGTGTGTGTGTGTGTGTGTGCGAACGAAAACAGACAGACGCGCGGTGCGCGCGCGCGCGAGCTCGATCTTCTCTCGTGCTATCTCGGTATACTTATATATATGTATATATATAATATGTGCTCTATATATATGTGTGCGCGCGAGTCAGCGGGAGTGGAACGATCGAGGCGCACTGCGCTCTGCGCGCACTAGCTTGCACTAGCTCGGCGGAGCTCCGAGAAGGACACCGACACAGACGAGCTGCAGTTGGTTTAACTTGATTGCTATACGTATAGTTTTATTTTCACAGCTGCGCCACTCGCGTGCAGTTGGATCAGCTGATATGTTGCACGAATGCAGTGCAGTATATATACCTATATATTATATATACCAGTATACCATCACGAGCTGATTTATTCGGAGCGATGACGTCGCGAGGACCGATGCTTTGTGCGTCCTTTGTGCCGCGCATATACAATCAGATTACGGGAGAGCTGATGAATGGCTATTTATGCGCGTATATGGATGTAAATGATCGCGATGACAATTTATGCGTTCGGGGCGAATTTTTTTTTTTTTTTTATATAACAAAGAGACGGCCGTCAGTCATTATGTATTTCAAGAGCATTTTGCGAATTTTAAGTGGATTTATCGGGTGAGTAATTCTGTGTAGACCGATGGCACGAAAAAGAACCGTATATAGATATTCGAGTAAATTTTTGATAATCAAATATCATTATCGCGGTCGTTGTTCCGAGAAGCAAGAGAGGGGACAGGAAAGGAATTGTAAAAATTACACATTGAAAGGATGCGATCTCACAAGGACGACTGTTTGAACGAGTATATACATACCAAGGATTTCTGCATCGACGGCGGACGCAAATCAGCGTTTAAATATAATTTTCCTGCTTCTCTGCGCTTGTTGAATTATATATATATATATATATTTTTGATTTGGTATAACATGTACAGAAATTTATTATTTTTCAATTCACAAAGAGAATTTATATCGACGATATTCAGTGATAAATAGTCCACATAAATTATATCGAATACGAGATTCGATTTTCATACGGATTAGGAGAGAATCGGCAAAAATTAATCAAACATTTTCTCTTCGTCTCAATCGATGTTTGCGAGTTGAAAATATAAGTAAAATATGTATAATTTTGACCAAATTTACAAATCTCATACGTGAGAAAAGTTTTGCTAACATATATATGTATATATATATATAAGCAAATATCAAATGAGGTTGAATAGAATCAAGGAAACTCATGAAGACCTTTGTTAATAAATGAGTAGGAAATAAGCGGTATTCATATTTTTAAATTTTAATTTTTTCAGATGCTTAGAAATTTACAGATAAAAATGTGTTTATATCATCATTATTGGGACATATATGTGTACGGAACAGATGAACAAAAAAAGAATTAGCACAAGTGTCAGAACTTTTTCAATATTTTCCGTTCTGAAATCAATAAAATAAAAATGTGTGTAAATCGAAGCGATGGGTGAATTTTATGCTTATGTATATATAATTAACAAGGCACTATGACAGACCACTCATTCTTTCTATATTCAAGTTACATGGATTCATAATATTCTCCAATATTTTTATGGATCCAAAATAAAGAGTTTTGACACGAGAATTTTTTTTAGCTAGACGAAGTCATTATTTTCGGTCAAATCCAATTTTAGTTAGGGTAATTTCGTTCAAAAAGAGAAGTAAATTGAATTAGATTTTTCAATGAACTTCAAACTAAAATTCGCGGAAGTAAATAAATAAAGAAACTGTAGATAGGAACAAAAATATACTGTGAGTCCAAATTTGCACTTCATCAATTTCGATTAAGATTCTGATCAGTAGAAATATGAAAATTCACTTCATGAACGAATATCAATACAGCATATGAATATAACTACAGCAAGATAAAAAACATGTAAAATTATACGATTTATTTCGAAACAATAAAGATTAATGAAAATACCCTATTTATTTGTTGCATAGAGGAAAGTACATTTACAGAACATAATTGTTGGAAGCTATAGTAGAGCTCTGTATCAAAGGAGATAAGATAAGCAACATTTTCTCAATAACTTGTTTTGCATAGATTCCAACCGCAGTTTTGGAATAAATTTTCAATCTGACTTTGATATTTAAAAGTGATGATAAATTTTACTGCATAGAGTTTTTTGATAAATAAATAAATAAATAATAAGATTTGATTCTCAGAATATTTTGATATCCTGATCAGAAAGACGTTCAAATGAAAACCAAATTCTCATAAATTATATACAAGTTCTGTAATAGGGATGAATGAATTCCCTAATAAGGTTACAATATTAGTAATTTGCTAGAAATAGTCCTAAAAATCATCATTTGGTGGTGGTGGTGTGGTGGATAGGAGATGGAATAATATTGGAGTTACGATTACTTATTTAAAATTATTTGTAATATATTAATTTTATTTTTACAAACAATAAGACTATATCGTGTAAAACTTGAATCGGTAGAATCTTCAATTTTTGACTTAGATGTCGATTTGCGATTATTTTAGTCGCGAATTCGAAATTCAAGAACGAATACTATTTAATTCTAATCAATTCAAAATTCGTGCTGCGCTTCTTTGAGTTCATAGCTGGTGGAGCTCAAAGTTGAAAAAAATAAATTGCATAAAAATAAAATCTAATGAAACTATTTACATTTTTGTGCAATGCTTATGTGATTATTGCAATAGATGAAAAATTCTTATATTCAGAAGTATAACATTTTTCTTTCATATGTGAGCTTCAAATTTTTTATGTTGGATGAAAAATTGAACCATATAAGATACATTATTCATGCCAAAAATGGTTGTTGTATCATAAAAAAAATGAATAATATGAATTTCAAGCACAAATGTTTGGTGATTTTTCGTATAAAAGACTTCAATCCAGTGCGAACCTCTACTTTAGAATTCACCTCTTTTCCTTTATCCAATGAAGTGAAAACGTTTTTTTCAAATATTCTATAATTTCTGATAGAAATTTTTATAAAATATTTTGAGCCTAACAGCCCTGTTTTTTCATTTTTTTTCTCCAAATTTTCAGGTTAAATTCCATTGACTTTTTCTCATCTAGTTGAAACTCGTCCATTAATATCTAATTTTATATATCAATATCTAGAGTTGATGGATGAAAGTTTGATATACATAATAGCAATGTTTTTTCAGTTTTGAGAATGGTTCCCAAACTCGTTCAAAAATTTACAAAATGGCAATGATGATTCATAGCAGTAATGGTTTAAATGATGATATAATACATAACTAATGATAATCATTACAATCAAATTAATGCTAATAATCATAGCAATAGCAATTAGAGAATGACCAGTAAACTCTGAAACAATGTGAAACGGTCATAACACTATATAGCATCCAATTATTTGAATTTACAATAATCACGATATCTTCTACTTTACAATTTGAGTAGTCAGAAATGATGCTCTTGATAAATTAGATTGAATAGAGATAAACAACTTTAATACTAAATGATAGTTTCAAACTATAGTTATAGGTGACATCACAATAAACCCCTAGTAATGTTTGTTCTGTATTGACTTTTCGATTGTTAATTTTCCTTTTTGCCTGTTCACGACAATTTACAAAAATAAAATTGAGAAAAATAAACAAAACATGACAACACCAATTGTATGGAAATTTTGTGTGTCATCGAATGATCAAAGGATCTTCCAAAAGCCCGTTAATTAACCAATCTGTCCGCAACAAAAAGCTCCCCGGGTGCCTCTTGCCATGCAGAACAGAGAAAGTGCTTTTTCAAGTATAAAATTAACAATAAAAAAGATCAACAACACGCGCTCTCGGGCTGTGGTAGCCGTTGAGAGAGAGCGCGCGATTCGCGTACAACATATCCTAGCAATATCGCAATTTGATTACAGATGCTGCCACTGTCCGGAAATGGTGGTCGAGCTATCGATAGCCCTGGCAATCGTCTCGTACACGCCGTGCCTGAGCCAGGTCTGGTTGAGCAGCTTGTACTTGTCCGCGCATAATTTGAGTGGATTGCCGCGGTGCAGACCCTGGTCAGTTTCGCCGTACTCGTCGAAGTATGGAGGGCAGCCGTAGGCGCCGCGATTCGGGCTCCTGAGAAATACGATCTCGCAGTCACGCACCCGCAGGAACACCCCAACTCCAGCGCCGCACTCGCTCGCGTGGTGCGTGCACGCGCCGACCATCGTCTTGTTCAGCTCGATCTGGCAGCAGTAGCTCTGCGAGCAGAGCATAGCGCCGCACACGAGGCACATGGTTGGGTTGCGCGAGTCCTCCTTGTCGCTGTTTGGACACACGAACATCGAAACCGTATTCATCAGCTCGCTGTAGTCTTCGGGCAGATCCACGAGTCGGTTGATCTTCAGTGGCTCTTTGGGGCTTTTCTCCTTGTCAGCCGGTATCGACGGGTGCTTTGACCACTGGACAGCAAGCTCGAGCAGCTTATCCGAATTGAAAAGCTCTTCGCAAGTGTCGGGCAGGCTTAGGTACTTGCACATGTTCTCAAACGTATCGCCATACATCTCAGTCAGCTCGACGAGCGCGGGCACATCAGTTACGTGCAGGAAGTATAGTACGCAGCAGCGCAAAAACGGTGCGCACCATTCTTTCACCCGTTTCCAAATCTCCGACCCTTTTAGTTTTCCTGTCGGCACATTTAGAGCCTTTGTCAGAGTTAGAATCATGCTAGTTTCATTGGTGTTTTCATCAGTCTCGTCCATGGGGTCGAGCTCGGCATCAACGTCCATTCCTTCGTCCTCGTCGAATTTCGAGACCAGGAGGATTTTGACAACGAGCGCAGCGAAAATCAGCCTCGTCGCGTGCTGCTCCGCCACGTTGCCGGTAATAATCGAGGGTGGGCTGTCAGAACTGCTGCTCAGAAGATTCGAGACAGACGAAAGTAGAGTAACCAGCATACCGAACGGATCCCAGCTCAGAATAGAATAATTGCTTCCCTCATTGTTCAACAGACACGAGAGACAGTCAACAGCGTACTCGGCGATGTTTTGGCCTGAAGAGTTTCTCGGCCACACTGCGCTGATTACTGCCGACATCCTAGCTAGACCTTCAAGGCTGTCACGTTGCCTCGATGACAGAGCTCCTACAAGGGGCTTCTCCGTATCCCTCAGAATGAACTCTATCGCGTGAATGGTGAAGGCCGTGGATTTCCATGTGAGGAGAGGTACACGTGAGTCGTCGTCGTGAGGATCGCAGCATAGGCCTTTTGTGTATGCTGTTCGTGTGAATAGCTCGATCATCTCGACCAGGTTCTCGGAGAGTTTCGGACCTGGTTGACTATATAGGTCAAGCAAGGCTTGGCCATCAGCACCGTGTGATTTGATAGCTTCGATTGGGCAGGAGATAAAACTTGGAGTCTTTTGAGCATTGTTTGAATCTGCTTCAGCATTGTCTGGTAAACAAATTAATAACAATTGTATATTCTTGTCTGTTATTTTAGAGCTGATATTTTTCCCACATTTTTTATGACTTTTAATTTATTGAAAAGGGAATAAACCTGATTCAAGTACGTCATCATCAGTACTCAAAATTATATTATAAGTTCCGAAGTAGTAATGAATATTTTCAAGTCATTCATACAATTTCTAGATTAATCACTTGAAAGATTTAATATTCGTTTCATAAAATTAAAAAAACAATTTATAATGCTATTTCTATGCAAACTTGAAAAATTCTATTCTCAACTCATACTTAGCATGTAAACATAAGTTTCTTACCTAATTCTTGTTGGGTGAGGAATTTGCAATAGCGGCAGTCTTCGTCATGAGCTACCTCCTCATTCCTCGCGTCTTTAGCTTCCTTGCATTTGCAAACTGAAGTCATAATGTCGATCCATTTATCAAAACTCAAATCGGGCTGTTCGGTCGGCGTGGGCTGCAGAATGCCTAAAGAAGGTAAAACCGGGAGCACAGTGTTGCTTAGGCATTCGCACAAGGGACATAGGTACTCTTGTTTTTCCACGTCAAAGCTAGCAGGCTGGCGAAGCCTGTAAGGCCTTCTATTCTCCTTGGCGACTACATTTTCGAAATACTTCTGCCAGCATCTAGCGTGCATGACGTGGCCGCAAGTGCTAGTGTGCGGAGAGGCGCCGAGGTACGACGATAGAAACAGTGGAGTTGCCTCGGGCACCATTCGTTGCTGCTGAGACTGCTGCTGGCACAAGACCGTTGACTGTTGGACGAACGCCGCGAGGACCATTGCTGATTCATCGGCCTTTACGGACTGGTCTTCCTGGCACAGGATGCAGGTGTACGATTTTTCGAAGCAAAACCGATGGGTTTGTCGTCGACCTAGAGCGACCGATACTTCTTCGACGCTCTCGCTCAAGTCCATCGCCGAGCCATGGTTTTTGGAGTCTTTTGGGGCGATTTCCAAAGCTACTTCTTCGAACATTTTCGCATTTTTGGTAATAAAGTGCTTTTGCATAGCTGCCATCTGTGCCATTACTTGAGCGCGTTTCTTTGCAGCCATCTGCATTCTCCATTCTTGGCTACCTGTAAAGTCAAGCACAAATACCTATGAGTTGATGTTGATTCGAAATGAAATATAGTAATAGCCATAAAGTAAAGAGGAAATTAAAAAAAAATTGAGTATCAATAGGAAAAAAATGTCGATATAGAGTCGTCTGATCGTCTACGATCAAGGGCCTCATTTAATAAAAATAAAAAAAAAGTAATTTGAAAGTAAAATGAAGCTATTTCTCACCCTTTTCAGCTTTCTCGGTATCTTCGCCTTCATTCTGCTTTTCCTCGGTTGGCTGGTCAGTCGATCCAGAAACCTGCCTGTACTTCTCGAGCACCCAAGTCAACAGATCTTTATGAGCATCGATCCTCGGGCTGCTCTGCAGATTCTCCAGCAGCTTATAAATATCCCATTTGGCTGCTCGCTCGGTAAACGCGAGAAATGGATAATAGCCGGACTCCTGCTCCTGCAGAGCGTAACCGATCAGGTGGAGAATCTTGTGCACCTGGGGTTCGGAGAAACTTCTCGCCTTGAGGTCGAGCGTCCTCGTGAGCACGATCTGCATGATCGACAAGAGGACGTCGCATTGAAGGAGATTCGTTACTAGGCTGAACATGTCGGTGAGCCTGGGCAGCTTCGGGGGCGGGCAGCACTCGAGCTCGCCCTTGGCCTTCCGCCTCTTGCGCTGCGCCTCCTCGGACTTGCTCAGCTCCTCCTTGGTGTAGTGGTAGAAGAACACGTTGTACTTCGTGTAGAACTCGGGCTTGAGCTCGTAAACGCCCTTGCCTGCCGACACCAGCTGGGGCTTCTTGAAGTCCGCCACCTCGTTTATCACCCGCTCCATGCCTGTCTCGTGATGCAGGTCGTCCGGTAGGGTCTTGTTGAGCTCCGAGTGGGACAGCGGCTTAATGCATAGTTGCTGAATTATTTCGCGCTTCAGGCAGTCGTCGGGCGTCACTTGACCGACTCCCGGTACGTAACGCTCACCCACAATGGTGATGATTAGGCCTGGGAAAAAATAGAAAAATTCATTCATCATCTCAATAAAGCCACCCGATGACTCCTAGCCATATAGTCGTATTTCGGAGAATCCATTTAACAAGGCCCTGTTTCAGTAAACCCGCTAGTAAGGTCCATCAATGAAGTTCTATTCAGTCTCAACGATTCAGTAGAAAACGCACGGTAATGCCAGACCAGACCACGCCAGACAGTACATCGTTCAACTTATTTTAGTAATTCAATACTTTTCTTCATATTTGAAGGTCGGAAATAGAACCTCATTGAATGTTTTCTCGAAATAGGGTATAAACTTAACAACTTTTTGTGAAATAGGAACTTTTTAGTAGGTGCTCCGAAATTGGACCATACACTTAGAACCCATCGATATTATTGCCTAATTTCGGTTTCAAGGTATGTTCTGCTCTTTGGTTTGAGAGTAGTTTTAAAATGTTAGTCAATTGGTGTCGGGAAAAGCTTGGAACTTTTTTCGAATTTCTCAAAGACCAGGGAGGTAACCTTCGGCCTAAGCACCGTGTTTAGAAATAGATGAATCTTAATGAATGTTTACTCATAAAAAGATAATGCGAAAGCTAGAGGCATCGGTAAAAGCTTTTTAATGTAATTTTTATCCGAGTTTTGAAATATATTTATAGAATATCGTGATTACGAAAAACGTACGTCGAGTTTCAAAGATGCAAAACTATCAACAGTTTTTTGTTGCTGGTTAATTCTGACTCGGGGAGAATTGGATCAATAAATTATGGAATAGATAACTTTACAATTACGCAAACTTTTATCTTGGGATATTTGAAAATCACGCGAGATGAATTCATGAAAACATGAATAATCTCATTTTTTCCTCTGGAGAGGAAAACAAACTGATTCAGTAACTGTTATTATAAAATATACCTAGAAACTCTTCAACAAGATTGATGGTCTGACGAATGCTGTCCTCCTCGCAAGTTTTGTGCAGAATCGCTTCGAAATCTGGCTGGGCCCAATTGATCAGATTGAATTTATTCAGCACATGGATGAGAAACTCATTGCTCTCGATATGCGCCGCGCCAGCTTGAAGCAGAACCATATCTCTGTCGAGCATCTCGAGTCTGCATTTAACGTTGTGGTAGAAATACAGCTGGTGGATTAGGGAGTAGCCATTCCTCCTCCACATACCCGCGTGCACCTGGGATATCATGGCTTGGGCTCTGAGCACCGGTTCGATTATCTCTTCCATTGTGGGCTTAGTGCCAGAAATTTGAAACTCAGATCCGCTGAAGCTCAGATTATACTTTTCCAAGTGCAGAAAGAGGCCAGCCAGAAATCTAGAAAGTGGAAGGTGTATGGATACCGGCTCGGATGCGACATCGTAGTGGATGCAAGAGGCGCTGTGATCCGCGACTTCTCGAAAGTTCGTAGACGTTTTGTTAGGCAGCTCCCCGAGTTTTTGCAGGACTAGCCGGAAAGCTTTGATTAGAACTATTCTATCAGTGCCACACCATTCTAGGCTCAAGCTCAAGACTGGCGATAGTTTAATGTGGAGGTTGAAAGCCGACTCCCACTCCTGTTCGTATTCCATGTGCTGGCCAACTTGTCGTACCACTGAATCCATCCATTGCATACTTCCCAACAGTTGGAGAATCAGACTTATTCCCTGCAGAAAGCCTTTGCGCAACTCATCCGTCCAAGATTCTGGCTTTGCACTCAAGAGGTATCTTAAATCATATAAAATGTGCTGAGCTCGTTTGAACGAGTTGTTGGGTGCGTTCCTTTCGAACTCTAGCTTTCCAGCTGCATTGCATCTTCTTGAACTTTCTGAGATGAATGTGTTGAGGAGTATGAGTAGAGCATCGTGATGGGCTATCAAAAGATGAGCCAGTGTGGGTACTGTGAAAAGCTGCACAGAAAGAGACGCTATAGAGTAAGAGTGATCGTGATCATCGCGTATGAAGTCCTTCAAGACACTTCCGTAATTGTTCGTGAAAACTATGGCTAGTGATCTTTTGTTCTCGTACTCTGTGAGCATACCCGAGATGAAGAGTCGGTGCCAGCATGTTCTCGCTGCTTTCCAAAGTTGATAATCTCTAAGCAAAATCCCTTTGACAATCGAGATTTCGGGTGGCTTACCGTTGAGAGCGACGTAGCTGAAAATCACTCGGAAACCTTCGCAGTGACTAATAAATTGTTGAAGCCAGCCTAGCAGTTTCATTGCATATATTTGATGCGCCACGACGTGAGCATGTTCTACCAGTACTTTTAGAGGACGATTACTGTGCCTAGACGTGAACCTTTCGATTTCTTGTTTCAGCTCATTGCAATGCACGAATCCAGAGCACTTGACAACAGCACGACCTTCTCTATCGATATTCGTAACATATTCTATAGCATCTCTCTGCGAGCACTTGATAACGCGAGTTAGGGTGATTATCACTTGATCAAAAGTATGAGTTTCGTCGTTAAACAAAACAGTACAGTATACATCCTTATTTGACAATAAGGATACTGAGTCTTCATTTGAGTCTTTGACACACAGATCAGCTGGTAGGCGAGGACTATGCTCCATAGATAATAAATCATAGCAATATTGCAGAACAGCTCTGAATGTTGCAGCTGCTCTCTCCGCCATATCAAGTGGTAACTTGTTTGAAGAAGTGTCTTTAGATTCTATGCCAGCTAAATGAATCTTACAAAAAGGTTCTTTTTTCCAGGCTTCAGTATCTCCACAATCACAACAGCCTCCGCCAATAGAAATACCCATTTTGTACTTGTGATTTTTATGAGCCGATTGCTTAAAGCAATCTACGCATAAAACACAGGTTGAATCCATTCCACATTCTCTACAGCTGTAAGTTGGTTCTCCAGTTTTAAAAACTCTTCCACATATTGATGGAGGCCTGTCCATTTGGTTCAATCGTTTCAAAACTTCTTGAGGGTTCCCATCGCAAATAAATTCTTCTAGCGGATCGTAGAGGACTTCTGCAGCTTTCTTTTCATCAAACAGCCACTCGAGACAATTATCTGTTGGTTCTAGCCTATAAATTTTTGGAACCCATATCCTCCAGTACTCTTTGAAATGAGTGTTAGATAGAACTCCTTGCTTCATTTTATCCATCCACACACTGATGCATGGTGGAGACGTGTTTTGTATTATGGGCATTGTAAGAGACAAATCGACATCATTTATGCTGTGCCCTTCCGTGTCATCACTTTCGTTACTCATCTTTCACTGCTCATACAGGACTGGTAACTTCACTGAAAGAGAAAGATATTATTACATAATAACTTTGGCAGTTATATTTACATTGTATAAATAGAGTAGGATTGAAATTTGATGATAATGTTATGTATAACACAGCACACATTCGAGTGCCATGATTTTAAAATTAATTATCTCAATTGAATTGGATCAGTCAAATATTTCACAAGAATTTTCAACCTGTGTTCTCTACACCAATGAAAACGAAAAATAACGTTGCAACAAATACGTTATGCGAGTAAATGTCAAGTATGAAATAGAAAGCTAGACATCAATGGGTGTCGGTGTGGCATTCGCTTGTGAGAAAAATCATCTTGGGCATTGAACACACTGTTGAGAGCAAACAGGAAATAATTATGGGGACACAGTTGCATAGAAACAAAGAGATATCTGCCTTGGTTATCTTTAAAAGTAATTCACCTTGAGTGAATAATCAGCTTAAAATATATTCGTATCCATTGTTGGTGTGTATAAAGCCGCGAGGGAAAAACGGTAAAAATGAGTCAGGCAAACTTGGCCGGACCAAAAAGACTCTCGGCAGCTTGAACAAAACAAGAGGAGCAGCGATTTATCGGGGGACATACGAGCGCGGGGGGACAAAAGGAGTCGAAAGAGTTTACTCACTCGCAAAACAAAGACAATGCATCGGAGCTGCAGCACGCACGACACGAGAGAGCAACAACCTTGGCAGGGGATTTTTGCGGCTGAGAAAAGTGCGCTCCTCTCGAGCCGAATCGTCGTCGATCGTCGCTGCACATCGCGGAGGAGGCCTCATCACGGCGAAACGGGGCATTAGCCATTGCATTGGCAGCACGGCGACATTTCGTTATGAGAAATACAAAACAGTCGCGTGGGAGTTGTATATACGTATACGCGCGCGTGTCAGTGTGTGTATACCCTACATATATATGTGTGCGAGCGCGCGCGCGCCCACTCACGCGAAGCCATAGTCATCGTTCCGATCTGAAGAAACGATAGGTAAGTATATATCCGCGGAAAAAGAGTTGGTTGCGCGCCGTGCGCGAGCTATTGGATTAGCGCGCAGCAAAAGCGCTATCTATAAATAGGCGATATATACTCACGAGTACAGATGTCCGTTGCTAGATATGTCCCGTCGGGAGAAAGAGACACTGCAGCAGCAGAGACTATCCGAGCGAGACTTGTTATATTAGCCAGCTGGTCCGTGTGGTCGCGGTGTCGCGCGGATTACGTGCTTCAGGGGGTCAGCTCAGCTGATGTGCATTTTCGGCCTTGGGCTGCACACACTGGGCTGCTCAAGGGAAGTGCGCTGCTGCTCTGCGGGCTGCAGTGCAGCTCTACGCTCTCTTCGCACAGCTGCTCTATAGAGAGCGGAGCAAGATGGCTCGCTCTCGCGTGCAGTGTGTGGCGACGTCGTCACACGCGGCTCCGCACTGACAAAAGGGAAAGTTTTTAAAGAGAGAGAGAGAGAGAGAGAGAGCGCGAGAAACGCGAGAGGGAGAGAGCCCGTCAGCCGATCCCCGCGCGAGTATCCCCGCCAGCAGCCAGCGCCTCATTGGCCGAGACAGCGACCCAGCGCGGCCCGATGCGGATGTATGCGCTGGCTCTGCGCGGCGCTATGCATACCCTGGCATACCCCCGCGGTGCGTAGTCTCGGTGCTGCAGCAGTGCTGCACCACACGAACGCGTCTATGTATATGCGTATATCTGCCAGATATCCGTATACCAAATGCAATTTTCAGTTATGCGCAGATATATGTGCAAAATATTTGGCAGCGAGCTTACTTTTTCACCGCTGTCGTGTGTGTATACGTCGTGCCGACGTTGTAGCAGCTCTTATGTAATCCGGTTTGCGGGCTTTTCGAGAGCACGAGAATATCTTTGGGATGTGAAGAGCTAATACGTGTACCCGAACAATGATGAGACAATGATGAGGGATTTTTTGACTCTTGGGTTTGTGGAGTATATGGAGCATTGTTGTTGGGCTTGTATAGATGCCTATGGAATTGAGATCGCAGTGAAGCCTGTTGAATTATCGCGCTAGAACACTTGCGGGTTCCCGATTGGATGAGCTTGTGGGGTGGGAGCTACGTGCTACGTCCCAGACATCCAGGGGAAACATAACCTGCTCTGTCCTGAACGATTTCAGTCAATCCTATAGATTACTTATAAACTGATAGCAGCCGGTAGTTTTAGTTCTGTAAATGAATTCTTAGTGTTTCGCTCTGCAAAATGTTTAAAAAGTTAGTTTATTCGTATTGATTTTCACTCTTGAATCGACTTACTGCTCCATTATGTTTAAATATTTTCCATTGCTTGTTTTTAGGTTTGATGAGAAGGACAGTGTGTCCAGTGTTCAACAATTGAAATCCTCCGTACAGAAAGGTATCAGATCAAAACTTTTAGATTTGTATCCATTTCTGGAAGATTATATTGATAAGATTATACCAAAGAAGGACTCTTTTAGACTTGTAAAATGGTAAGTCCGTGTTGTATCTTCTTTTTTCATCTGCTCTTGGCTATGAACTTGAACATCCATTAATTTCAGCCACGATCACATAGAAATCATGGTGAACAATGCAGGAGACTTGCTATTCTTCCGACAGCGAGAAGGCCCTTGGATGCCAACATTGAAACTCCTTCATAAATGTATGATATGCTCTGAAAACTTCTTTGGCCCTTACAATTAATATTGCAAATATTCTGACATTAAATTTTCTGTTCCAGACCCATTTTTCCTCCCACTACAGCAAGTAGATAAAGGAGCTATCAAGTTTGTTCTCAGTGGAGCAAACATTATGTGTCCAGGTCTAACTTCAAAAGGAGCTCGCATGACTTCATCTGAGAAAGGAACTGTTGTTGTATCCTTTCTAAAATGTTGACATTTTTTATTTTTCAATTCTCAGTGAATCTGTTTATATATAATCTATCATATTCTAACAAATACTCTACTTAAAGGAGCATTTGCTTTATTATCTGATCAGATACCTCATAATCAAATTTTTAAATTTCCAAGAGTATTTTCCTCAATAAAAGTTTAGGCTGTAATGGCAGAAGGGAAGCAGCATGCATTAGCTGTTGGAATAACCGTATTATCCACCGAAGACATGTAAGTTTAATGTCAAAATCACTGACTTTGAAAATAAAACTGATGAGACTATTAAATGTTATAATTTTTTTTTTCCAGAGCAAAAGTTAATAAGGGAATTGGTATAGAAAATTGTCACTACCTCAATGATGGACTGTGGCAGATGAAAGCTGTAAAGTAATAAGTTTGTGATAAGATAAAATTTTATGTGTTGAGAATAAATGAAGTTTCCATTTTTTAAAACTTGAAGTTTATTCATTGAAACCTTGAGATTGCAATCCCGCGAGATCGCGTCGCTTTTTGTTTATTTTACACATGATATATCGAATAAAAATAAGAGACTTGAAAATACGTCAAAATGCACTTAAACCTATAATCTTTCTAACAGTTCATTTATATCAAATATGTATATAATCATATATAGTAATAAGAAATTATAGTAGAACGAGAGTTGATCCAGCTGCAAGAGAACACACCAAAGAGAATCCCATTCAGAACAATGCACATCTTACAAAGATCATCTCGTTCTAATCCGCCTTGTTAAAAAATAATCACCTCGCGCGCTACTTTACATTTACACCTAGTTAAATAAGCCTGGACGATAGATAGCCATGAGAATGAACGTCCACTCAGCCGGAAGTCGGTGGTTTATCTGGTTGCGAGTCTTGACTCTCAGAACCGGTGGAGCGTTGTTCACCTTCGGCGCTGTGCTGTTGCTGCTGCGAGGGTGGTGGATATGAGGCAGGCCCTCCGCTGCTGGGCTGCTGTTGCTGCTGCTCCGAGCTATTGGGAGGCGGAGGAGCCCCTGGAGGTGCACCGCCCATGGGAGGAGGGTTGCCAGCCGGGCCAACTTCAGAGTGAGGGCTCTGCGGGTAGTGGTGCGGGCTATGCGAACCGTGAGGGCTATGCGGGCTGCGACCCATCGCGGCATGCGGCGGGTATTGCGAGTACGGCTGGTGGTAGTAGGGATGCGAGTACTGCGCATACGGTTGGTGGTACGGTTGCTGCTGAGGGTAACCGTAACCCGGGTGAGGAGGTCGCGGGGCCAGGGGAACGTTCTGCGGTCCTTGTTGGCCTGGTGGGTACTGCTGCGGATAGCCCATGCCTGATGGAGGCTGATGGTGCGGCGGGGCACCAGGGCCCTGATGGGGAGGTATAGGATGGCCCGGTATCGTCATCCCAGAGGGTGGCTGATGTGATGGTAGCTGCTGACTAGCCGCCGCATTAGCAGCGGCTACCGCTGCGGCTGCCACTGCAGCTGCGGCTGTCGTTGATGGTGGTGTGGACATCTTTCCCGGTTGCGGAGGACCAGGCGGCATCCCTTGCTGATGAGGTGGACCTGTTGGTTGCGGGTACGGAGAACCTATCAAAGACAATATTACATTGAGAAACTACTTAAGAAGTTTTCATCATTATTGTGGCTATCAATGTGAGAGAGAAGTAAAGAGTCATCGTTAAAATATAAATTAAAGTTTCATTACCCGTCGGCATTTGCTGTTGACCAGGTATGTGCGATTGTTGAGGCGGCATTTGTTGCTGTTGTGGAGGCATCTGCTGCTGCTGTTGAGGAGGTATCTGCTGCTGCTGCTGCTGCTGTTGTTGCTGTTGTTGTTGCTGTTGCTGCTGTTGCTGCTGTTGTTGTTGCTGCTGCGATGCCATTTGTTGCTGCTGCTGCGGTGTAATTTGTTGCTGCTGTGGCTGCGGAGGCATGGATTGCTGTTGACTAGAAGGACCTGTAAAAATCCATTGAGAATAATGAATCAAGAAATTTATATCAATTTTTGAAAATTTTCACACAAAATGAGTAACTTACCAGTAGGAATTGGAGGTTGTTGTCCTTGCTGCTGTTGTGGTGGTATTGGTTGTTGATTAGGCCCTACAGTAAAATATGAATTTTAAACCATGTTATCAATCATTTTTTGCACTCACTAGTTCGAAAATAATCAGAAAATTTATTGAACACATTTTTAAACAACTAAGTAAGTATTACCTTGCTGTGGTGATGTTGATTGTTGCGATGCATGCTGCTGTGATTGTTGTTGGTGCTGTTGCTGCTGTTGTTGCTGTTGTTGTTGATGCTGCTGCTGTTGCAGCTGCTGAGAAGAGGCTAGCGGCATCTGAGATGGAGCTTGAGAAGATTGTTGAGGTGGACCCTGTTGCTGTTGTTGTGGTTGACCTTGTTGCTGTTGCTGCGGTTGACTTTGTTGCGGTTGTTGTGGCTGTCCCTGTTGTGGTTGTTGTGGTTGAGGCATCTGCTGATGTTGAGGTGGCATCTGCTGTGGTTGAGGTTGTTGCTGTTGTTGAGATGGCAAATGTTGCTGAGATGGCAAGGGTTGTTGCTGAGGAGGCATTTGTTGCTGACCAGGAGGACCTAAAGACGATTGAGTATCAAGTAACATTCAGAAATATATTCGAAAGAACGAACGATATCAATGGCATGCGGCATTTACGAAATAACCGATAAAATTACATTTATGTACATTTAAAAAAAGTATAATCAGTACTTAAATGAAAACAAATGTTATACTACTATTTTTATTGAACTAGCTTTGAGCAGATTTTGATTCAATAACGGTTATAAGTGATCCTATTGAAATACCTTGCGGTATTTGAGAATGATGGTGGGTTAGATGATGATGGTGATAGGGTGGCCCTGAGAAGTACAAACCACATGGATTTTGTGCAAATTTTTGGTGTTTGTGCATCAAAAAATTCTAGTATGCAGAAAATTTCACAAACCAGGCATTGGTGGCTGTTGTTGATGTGACATCTGCTGCGGAGGCTGCATTTGCGGAGGCATCTGTTGCCCTTGCATCGGCTGTTGTGGAGAAGGCATTTGCTGTTGCTGGGGAGACATATGCTGATGAGGAGAAGGCTGATGAGGTGGCATCTGTGGTGGTGGTGGTTGACCAGGTATTTGTTGATTTGGTGGACATGTTTGATTTGGTGGACCTCCTGGTGGAATTGGTGGATGTTGTGGTGGTATTTGTTGTTGCAAATTAGAAGATTCTGTTGATATGGATATTTTATAAAATTTCATTTTCCATGATGAATTGTTCTTTCTCTATTGGTAATTCATTTATAGAATTTTTTTTTTCCATAAGTACCTTGCATCTGATGTTGAGGAGGTTGCATTTGCTGCTGTTGTTGCTGTTGCTGTTGTTGCTGCTGCTGTTGTTGTTCATGAGAAATTTGTTGCTGACCTGGATGTTGCTGATTAGGTAGGTCTAAAGAAAGTTAAATAATAAAATTGATAAGATAAATGTAACTAAAAAATGTGTATTTAAAATAGATATAATAGGTCAAAATACTTGGAGGCATTTGCTGCTGAGTTCTAGGTTGAGGTGGTAATTGTTGTGGAGGTCCTGCTTGTGGATGTTGCTGTGATGGTACTTGTTGCGGTGGGATAGACTGCTGTTGAGAGGGTAATGGTTGTTGTGATGGAGGTGCTTGTTGCTGTTGTTGATTCATAGACCCTAAGATTGACAAAATTTTACAATGAGCAATAAACAGAAAAAAATGTAAGAAATTCATTTTGAAAATCACACTTGTTTTATCAAGAAAAAAAATTATAGGTAACATATACCTGGTGGTAGTTGTGGTTGAGGAGGAGTAGGAACCTGTTGTGGAGGAATTTGTTGACCAGGATGTCCTGAAACATGAAAAAATCTCACTTAGTGCTTAATCAACCACCATGAATAGTGTAAAATTATTGCATATCTAACTTACCTTGACCCATTTGTTGATGAGGCACCTGTTGTGGACCTTGAGGAGATCCTTGCATCTGGTGTTGATTCACTTGTGAATAATTCGACCCTACGGCATTCCCACTAGGGCTAGAATGATTCTGATTTGGAATATCAGGTTTACTTTCTCCTTGAGGAGGAGATGAAACTTCTTTCTTTAGTTCTTCAGGTTTATCAACTTCCATTTTATTGTCATCATTTTCGTTTTCAGGTGCCTATGCATGAATAATATTATTTTGAAATATCACGTTCATAATTTTATGCTAACAGTAAATAAATTTTACCTCTGAAGAATTTTCTTCTTTCACAGGAGCAGGAGTGGGTGTGGGAGTAGAACTTGGTGTTGACTCAGAAGATGGCGGTCCCTCAGTACGACTCTCTTCAGTACCTCTCAATCTTTCCCTTCGCAACATTTCATACTGCCTTTCAACCATCTTATTGAATGTTTCTTCATCAACTGCAGGCTTGCAGTGCTAGAAAAATGTTGATATACATTTCATTGATTGTTCAACACTGAGTATTGAACCAACCATAAATACTCAATTGTTACTCACTTTTTTTAATTCCTCTTGGAATATTTCGCTAGTTTCTATGAATTTTCGCTTCTTGGCTTCAAACTTTTCTTCAATTTGTTGCAGTTCAGCCTCTAGTTTTTTCTGCAAGATAAAACAAAATATTGATTTTCAACTTAGACTAGCCAAGTTTCCATATTAATGATTTTAATGGGTCAGACCTGATGCATAGTCAATGATTGCACTTGTCTCCGTAGTATTTGCATTCTTTGGGTTGTAACTACAGATCTCACATCCGGAACCACAGTATCACTGAAAATTTCATTTATCAAACGATGATTACGTAAATACCTAGCATGTGCAACATGTTTTACAGAACAGCCATCATCTTGATCTAAACAAAAATAATTTATTTTTAATGAATATAGTTCAATCATCTACAATATTTCCATGTCTAAGAATAATTCTTACCATCTTCATCTTCAGCTGGTAATATATCAATCCTTCTGTCTTGAGCACTTTGATTTTTATTACTTCCAGATGACCTCTCATGAGTTTCACGCTCGTCAGTATTTTGTTGTGCTGCACACAACGCTGCATTATATACAAAAAAATATATTATGAATTTAGCGTGTCTAGCTTTCTTATGGATATCAAAATTCAAAGGTAATTCATAAAGAATAAATTAAAAAATGTTAGTTTCATCACATTGAACAAAGTGTGCTACATTAGCAGCGTCAGCTAAAACTGTCAAATATGAACAGTTAAAGCAAGACAATCCAAGAAAAAATATTGAAATTGATAAACAATAATGAGTGTTACAAACGTTAACAAACTGAAGAAAACGTAGATGAAATTAGCACCAATAATTTATGCTTTGACATACCAGATTTACCTCTATTCTTGGCTGCAATATATGCCAAATATGCTGGAGAATTATGATAAGTTTTCAAACTCTTATCGTACTCAACCTGCGCAACAAAATTATTCACATTAGTATAATGGAAATCTTGTGTAACTTCATCTCAGAAGTAATACTTAACAAAATGAATGAATCAATTGAAAAGTAAACTTACTTTTTCTGCTTCATACTCATCGATGAATTCTTGTTTCTCTTCCTCCGGCAGATCCCTCCACATCTGTCCGATAATCTTACCGATTTCCCAGAGCTTGAGCTCTGGATTTTGTGCTTTCACTTGGTCCCATACTTTTCTACTGTACCTCATGTAAGGCATAAGAGGCTTCTCCGGGGGCTTGGGAGGCTTGGGCAGCCTGGCGTCAGCCTGAAACACAATCACCGTAAAGCAGCCATTTCCAACCGACAGACAAGAGATCACAAGCCCCAACTCACCGCTGCATTCTTCCCAACCTTCTGCGGGGTGAAGCCCGGGTGTCCATGGGGAGTTTGAATGAATGGGCTCTGTTCCTTCTGCAATTAATTTGGACACCATCAAAACACACAAACCAAGTTGAAAAGTCACGAACAACAAGATCTACTTACCCCTGGTCCGGAGCCGCTCCCACCTCCACTGGCGCGTATCCTCTCTGCAGACAAGCGAATCATCATCAGCACCAAGGTCTCGCTCGAGAGCAGTTTACGCGCGTATACGGGTACAAATAACAAAGCTATACTCACGGTTCGGAGGAGTGACGATACTGGAGCTGGTGATGGCCACATGCTTGTAGTTAGCCGGCAGAGCCATGGCCGATGGGTCGTCCAGCAAACGCCACTAAACAACTCGCTAATTTCACTTGGAACTGCAGGAAACTCGGTCCGAGGCTCAGCGGCGCGAACTTCCAGGGCAGGATTTTCCCGGCGGCCAGGGGCTCGCGCGTCGCTGCATCTCTCCACACTCAGTTCACTTGATTATTACAAGCCGCGGCTTCGTTTTCGGATAAACTTCGCGTTGGCAGAGGCCGCCGCCACCGCCGCCGCCGCCGCGCCTCGATATATCGAATCGACACCCCGGTCCCCCGCGATCCGCCAATCGCCTGCCGAGTTGCTCAAAGTGGGGGCGAAACTCGATTATCAAACAACGCGACTGCCGCGAGCGAGTTGCGCGAGACGCGGCCGGCTCGCCGTTTGAATTCGGCGAATTCAAGATTTTCGTTGTGTTGTTGTTTTTTGGAGCGGACATGAAAGGTTGACACATTGTTGACAGTTTGAAGCTTTGAAGTTTGGAGGGATAGTTGGTGGTTATCGTTAACGAAGAAGTTACTAGTTTCAATAATTCTATAATTTGATAGATTTGCTAAACGATTTGAGTTATTTTTCATCAAGTAAGTATAGTAGTTTGTTTAATTACAAGGAGTCGGCGTGTGTTAGTCATCAGTCAATTCATCAGTGCATACAAGGCAATTTTATGGTTGATTCATCAATAAAATACCAAAATTGTATCAGTTTTCACAGAGTAATATTTTTTCTTCTTAAATTTTTTAAAAAATAAATATGTTTCTATATTTTGCATTAATGACATTTTTCATCAATCTGATACTTTTATTTATTCTCCAATGTTATTTAGCAAAAATGTAAACAATTCAATTTGATAAATGTTCTTTATTCAGATGTAGATAAATAAACATACAAAATTGAAACGATTCGATCGTCAGTTCTTTTTTTCCCTTTGTTCAGATGTTGGAAGAAGTCAGTGGATCAAAGAACTTAAAGGAAGAAAGTTCTTGGCTTCCTGACGCTGAACAGAGGCATGCGGTTGCGGTGCTGGATACGTTTAGGTAATGGAAAACGTATCTTTGAATCGTGGAACTGCTTAACTTGTGGTCTGCGACATTGAGCAGCTTTAACAACTTCCACTTTGATAATTTGTATGCTATGAGCCCTTGCACGATGACGAGCTCCCATGTCCCGATAACATTGAGTGACAGCTCCACTCACTGTGAGGTCTCTGTATTCACGGTACATGTTGTGAGTACCAGATCGAGAATCATACCTCAGCCAGATGCCAAAGTTCTTGATTTTGATTGGGCTCTTTTCTGGGATCTGAAAACAGGTACATAAAAGTATTATTGTTAGGTGATATGCTTGTTTGAGAAACCAGAACCTGGGTGCTGATTATTACCTGTTTGAGTGAAACAATTTCACCAGTAGACTTCTTGAATTTCCTAAGTTGACCTAAGAAGTACCAAAATCTTGATTTTGCTACAATTGGATCAGGAGCAAATATTCTCATTCTGTAAAGGGGTGTAGTTTTCAACTTTTCTGTAGGCAGTTGACGCCCAATGACCTCGTACTCCTTCAACTATTACAATTAAAATAAAAAGTTCAATTTAGTCATCTTGAATGCCAAATAAAAAATGAAATAGAGGTTAGAGACAGGTTTGGTATGGAAAATTCAAATGAACCAAGTATATTTCGTGAATATTTAGTCATCTGCTTTACAACAGTGGAAATTATCGTGTTTTCGATTATTTGATCACAATTTCAACTTCTGAGTCGAACTATCGAAAAAAAATAAATTGCATAATTGTAACATTCAATTCCGTCCTAAAAGTTGGTTCAAGATGAATAAAATTAATGATTAACTGATTTATCAGATAGATAATCAAAGTAAATCATCAAATTCATCATTTTCGAGTAATAATTAACGGGAAAATCTGGAAAATCAACTCACTTCTCCCTTAGCCTTCATCGTGCTGTCAGTTTTTCAACGCAGCAGGACCTGAAAAGAATCGCGATCAAGCGTACACATAACCTATATCGTATATCAGTATAACTCACGTGGTCAGCGAAACACGGAGTACGGACACGGCGTTGCAGTGTTGAAATGCAAACTCTGAGTAGAAAGATTCGACACTTGGAAATCAGTTAAAATTTATAAGTGACAAGATATGAATAGCTTTTGGTTTATCTCACATGTGAAATAATATTTCAGTTATTTGAAATTAAAACCATAGGAAAATTTGTTTTTGTTTTTGTCAACAAATACAAGGTACAGTATATGTTGATTTTATTAACTACATTGAATCAATCAATCAACTCAGAAATGATCTTTTTTGTTTCTAGATAGTTATTATCTTTGAAGATGAGGTGTCCTTTCGAAGTTGTTATCACCTGTGACAGTTCTGGAGAAAATTGGGCAGCAGCATCATGGGATCCCTGTACAGGGTCTCTCCTTTCTACATACAAAAATGACAATCTTGCATTGGGCCATCACTCATTACAGTTGCTAAGCGATTCTTACTTGATTGCTTCAAACGCAACAAAATCAATTCTTCACTTATGGCCTCTGAACAGTCAAACACAAGAGAAAAATGTAAGACTCTTTACACCTGGTAAAGTTACAGCATTGTCTACTACCCCAAGTGGTTCATATATTGCTGCTGCTGTCAATGAGAAATTATATATCTGGCAGACTTGCAATGGTCGGCTCGTGAAAACATTTACCAAGCACTATCAAGCTATTACCTGTTTGACATTCAATGGAGATGGATCCTGTCTAGCCAGTGGTGCTGAAGATGGCTTGATTTTTGTATGGTCATTGAGTCAACTGGCAAATGAGCAAGAAGCTAAACCACTGGCTTCTTTCTCTCACCATTCTCTGCCTGTCAAAGATCTTAAATTTGGAAAAACAGGCAATTTTGGACGGCTGTATTCAGTTTCATTAGATAGATCTGCAAGAGTATATGATGTGTACACAAGTCAGTTACTTTTAACATTAGTGTTTGATGTCCCTCTCATGTCAGTTTGTACAGACATTCTGGAGGGTCAATTGTTTGTGGGTTCTTCTACTGGGGTAGTGATGAAGTGTAACCTACGAGACCCACCAAGAGGAGTAGAACATCATGTTTCTACCAATCGTGACAAATTAATAGTTTTTAGAGGACACGAAAGTAGTATTACTTCATTATCAGTTTCTGTTGACTGTATAACTCTACTAACTGGCTCCACAGATGGAATGGTTCACCTGTGGGATATCCCAAGTTGTCAAATCATCCGCAGTCTCAAGCATAAAGCACCAATTGTTTCTGCATTTTTTGCCACTGCATTCGATAATTTCAAAGTGAATACTTTGAAACCAAGCTTACAAATTCGACCTCTACAGAAGAGCTCTGAGCAAGCAAAAAAAGAGTTCCTTGAGATTTATAGAAAAGATGAAGATGATTCGTGGATATTAGAATTTGGAGTATCTGCGAGTAATTCCTGTTCCTCAAAAAAATCTAACTCTGCTGATAATGAGAAAGAACTAGAAGAAGCTCGCAGTGAAGTTCAAAGGCTGAAAAAGATAAATTCAGAATTGTATCGATACTGTGCCGAGAACATTCTCAAAAGCAAAGATGCAACTAGGACGTGAACATACAAACTTTGCAAGAAAAAAAATTGATGTAAATCTTAATGTAAATAGAGTTTATGTAATAACAATTTGTATGGAATGAATTTTTTTATTTCCTCCCGAAAAAGTTTATTAAATATTCTGCATCACGTTATATTGTGTATCATAATGTTTTCACAAGAATAGAACTTGAAAGATTGCATCCAAGTGAACTCTGAATGACACTTTCTCTTGCTATTTTGACTGAACTTTGTCATCTTGTGAAGGAAAGTGTCAATGAAACGGCGCGAGGACTTGTAATTTTCATTAACGAAAGAGATCATTTGCATGCAAAGTAGACAAGTATTTTTGTTTTCACGCTCTAGTTTCGTGTTCCTAAATAAATATTGCCTCTTGAAGCTTCTGCCGTACTGAAAAAGGCAAAGATTCGTGTCGTCGTGGGTAGATTGAAAAACGTTGGAACATTTGACAAACCATTGGATTTTTATTTGAAATCTATTATATTATTAGATCTCGCAAGTATAATAGTAAATAACCTTATATTTTTTACTTGTCGCTACTAGAAATCCACAAATCTGATGAATTTAGCAAGCCTGGTTATAGAAAGTTACTCAAGTAGCTCCTCGCAATTAGATCGAAAAATAAACCATGAGATTTGCCATTGGTGTTATTTTCTTATATCGGTGCAGGGTTTTTCATATCTATTATATTCATTTGTCAAAGTAACTGTATAGTAGGATTCGCAAAAAACGTATAGTTGTCGTATTTTGCTACGACATATAATATAGTGAAAAAATATATTTTTTCAGTGTACTCGATAAATCCTTCATTACGTTGGATCCCGATTGAAAAGACGCACCGAACTAAAAATGCGAGCTGATTATCCAAATGGTATCGCATAAAATTTGCTCGTCGGAACGGCAGTACGAGGCGGGGGTTCGTGAGAGGACAATCAATTTGCGCCCCCGGGGGTATGCCCCAGTCCCCAGTCACATGCTCGTCGAGGTATATAAAATGTCATGGTCGGGATCGGAGGACACACTCAGTTCCAGTGCTCCTACAGTATACTTGTTCGAGCTACGGCCAAAGATGAAGAAGCTGGTCTCGTTTCTCTTCCTGCTCCTCGCGTTTGTCTGCGCTCACTCACACGGTCAGTTGCTCGCTCAATTATTTATTTTGATCCTTCGATTCATGTACGAAAGTATACCTGATTCCCTGCCTTTTACAAAATTAAAAGAGTTATTTTCGATACGCGAGTCCGATATGATTAGTTTCAAGTTAAATGATAAGATAAATTATAATGAAGTGAATATTTAATACATCGGGTTTCTGCATGAAAAATTAGAATATTATAGGTATCCATCCATTTATTATGGACTTGAATTCATTTTTGGAGTAATTTGAAAAAAATGTGAGACGCAATGAAATTGCAATCGTAGAATTCAGTACGCGTGAATTTGTACTAAATCTCAGGAAAATTAGAGAAATTCATTGTTTCGATTAATTTTTTCTTGAATTAAGCACGAGTATTGAAACTGAAGAAATTCTTTTTTTGTACTTATTTTGAGTACAATCGATTTTAAGTACCGCAAAATTTTTAAACAATCATTTTTAGTCTGTAAAGCATAGAAGGGATGAACTTCTCTATGTATTTTGACGAGCCACCTCATGGATACACGGTTTTCACATAAGTGCATTGAATGAAGGAGAAATTTATAGCAAGTACTCTTTAATAGATCGAGTTTTTCTTCAGTTGATTGAACATTTTTTTTGAGAGAATGACGAACATTCATAGTAGGGCGGAAATTCAGCTTTCATCTCTCACTTTGGTCATATAGGTGTCGTTTTCATTGAAAATGACCTGTAGACATTTCCTCTTTAATAATCTTCCAATTCGAGTAAAGAGCAAATTTTTTTTCTTCACGGAACTAATCATAAAGAAACTTTGTGAGATAACTTTTGGGAATCCCAATAAGGCATAGCCATTCAGTTAAACGTTTCTATTTCCCTTTGCCGAATTTCCTTCCGAGATATTCGGTCAATGATTTCTGACTATATGTATACACATTATGTCGATATATACCCAGTGAATGTATATATGAAGTCAGATTTTTATTGTCCGAATATACGAGGGAAATCGAAGCGTTAAACTGAATGTATGGCTTATTCCAGGGGTACCCGAAAATCTTGTCGGAAAGTTTCGTTATGATTGTTCACCCGGAGTTGATAACCTCTCCTGTATAGTAAGTTTTCTAAATACCTTCGAAAGAAAAAGCACGACACATTCAATTGATATATTTCTTTCACCAAAGTTTCTGAATAAACTCTTCGCTCGGAAATATTCATATATAAAATCCCTGATGCGAGTGATATGGCCACCTTAAAGATTTCTCGTTTTTCTCTAGTACTTCACTAGATTGACCGTTTGACTGAAAGTTTTCAGTAAAAAATCTACTCTGGATTTCTTTTATATCTTTATATGCCTTTAAAATGTCCGTTTCCACCAGCATACGCAGCGTCGGGCTGTATAAAATCTCACTAGAATTTCCGTCCTAACATATGTTAAAATCACATGTTGCCCGGATTAATTGTTGTTATCTAACGATCCGTTTTACCTCCATTGCCCTAGAAACCCATTCTAAACGTATAAAAAATTGTATTAGGACAAAAATCCTACCGAGATTAGTAGAGCACATATCGAATACTTTGATTTGATGCCCCGACACATTTTGCTTTCTCAAAGAGAAAGCTTTGTAACGGGGTAAAAATCGACCCACCGAATCGGACTTCGGGACCTCGATTTTCGTAATCTACGGGTCGAAAAACATGGAAATCCGAAAATGTCTGTATGTATGTACGTACGTACGTACGTACGTGCACTTTTTTGTCGTACGATAACTCTCGAAGGAATTGTCCGATCGTCCTGAAATTTTGCACACAGGTTAGTCGCCGCAAAATCTCGGTCGAGTTCAATTTTCAGCCAATTCCATTGTTTATTTCTCTAGCAACCGTTGCTAACGTGTTTTTGATAAAAGCTCCAAAAATCATCATCAATGCACAATGGGTCTCCAATTTTTTCGACGATCGATGAGAATCGATAAGACATTCATTTTGGAACAACCATTGTTTATTCTCCTAGCAACCGTTGCTATGGAGATACAAAATTCAGCTTCAGACTGACTTTTTTTTTGTCGTACGATGACTTTGGAAGGAATCGTCCGATCGTCCTGAAATTTTGCACACAGGTCGGTCTCCGAAAGATGTAAACGTGTTTAGCAGCATCCGTTGTTTATTTCCATGGCAACCGTTGCTATCGTGTTTTTGATAAGTTCCCATATAATTCATGATAAATGATCATTTGGGTTCGTATATTTATGGGATTCTATAAGAATCAAAGAGAGATTTCCCGTAGAAACCATTGTTGATGTCTTTAGTAACCGTTGTTTATATCCCTTGCAACCGTAACTAGGGAATGGGAAAAGTCAGTTGGAGGTTCATTTTTGGAACTGTTGATGACTAAGAAGTAAGAACATCGAAGCTCCGACATTTACCATAGCAACCATTGTTTACGTCCTTAGCAACCGTTACTATGGAGTGGGAAAAGTCTGTTGGAGGTCCATTTTCGGAACTGTTGATGACTAAGAAGTAAGAACATCGAAGCTCCGACATTTACCACAGCAACCATTGTTTACGTCCTTAGCAACCGTTACTATGGAGTGGGAAAAGTCAGTTGGAGGTCCATTTTCGGAACTGTTGATGACTAAGAAATAATAACGTCGAAGCTCCGATATTTACCATAGCAACCGTTGTTTACGTCCTTAGCAACCGTTACTATGGAGTGGGAAAAGTCAGTTAGAGGTCCATTTTCGGAACTGTTGACGACTAAGAAGTAAGAACACCGAAGCTCGGATATTTACCATAGCAACCGTTACTATGGAGTGGAGGAAATAAGTTAGAGGTTCATTTTGCTTTCTCAAAGAGTGGTGATTAATGCAAATTGAGGTTCAATTGCAATACTTTGAGAAAGCATACTGCTGAGGCACTTGGCAGCGGTTTTTCCATCGATTTAGATACGTTGGACACGCGACTTTCAATTTTTGCTAAAAGAAAACAAGTTGTCTATTACCCTCTCAAATCAAATATTCGATAACAGATATTCGTCCCAACGCGTTTTACCATTTTATATATATAAGAAGAATGGGTAGCCGTTCTACCTGCCTGAGACCTTAGTACGCAAACGAGTGATTTTTTTTTCAATTGAACCCTCTCTATTCTCTATTATTTTGCAAACTCTCTGTCAGCGCTGATTATTTTTCGTAAAACAACTAATTCCTATCGGTGAATTTGATTTTATGTTATTTGCTAGAATAACTTCGAAAGGAAAAGTTAGTTCGTCGCGTGAAAGAGCGGATAAAAAATAATGCCAACACGGTACATAGAATTGGGATCCATTCAAATAATACCTTGAAATGGATGAGCTTTTGTATATCCATTTATCCTATTGGGAAATTTTTTGAAAGTGACGCTGATACGGTTCCGATTGCGCCTAAATGAATAGTTTCCAACATAAAGCAGAATCTCTTATCTGGAGTGGAATTTTGTATACTAGCGCGTTTCTCTGAATAGACTCGACGAGCGGATGCCTATAGCTCAAATGAAGCATTGTTTTGAGAAGTTAAGTTTGACGAATGCTTGAAGGGGCGCTGCTTTCTATTTCGATCATCGACCCACGCTGGTATATATTCTTTGTCTCTCTCGCTGAATAATTATGTATTAAAGGAGAGAAAAAAAATGACTATATCGTCGTGCTTTGTTACTGAGCGGTGATGTTAATGATGTTATAACACTCCGCGCTGAAATACCGCGTGCATATATTGCACTGATTTAATGACGTTCGTCGGAATTTTAATGATTTATTTAATAGCGTATACGCAACGCATATAGATACACGTACATTATCCAACGACTCTGCATAGAATTAGGAATGTTCATCGTGATCGATAATTTCCATACGTGAAATTTCAATATCAGAATTTCATTTGTCTATAGAACGATTGAATCGTGACGGAATTTTGTAATATAATCTCCCGAACAAAGTAAAGCAAATCGAATTCGCCTTTCATTATAATTCATCGATACGTACATTTGCGCCGAAATACCTTGTATTGCGAATAAAACCGATTAAGTATTAATTCATGAAACGATTCCTTCTCGGTTGGGAAAACTCTTGGCGATTTGGAACGCCCGTATCGGGATTAATGTATTCGTCGAATGAATGGTGTTTTTTTCTATCACCCGACGAAATTTACGTATCGATTGCAGAGCGCTCGTAACATCTACTTACGAATAATTGTTTTTTAATTGAACTGGGTGCAGAGAGCCCCTTGATGAGTCATCATCGATCGGACCCGACTTTCATGAGATACCAGAGGGTGTTTGGACTGGTGAAGCAGCCACGGGTTGGCAGATCCGATCCGTCTTTGGCCGAACCCATGTTCAAACGAGGCCCGGATTTTGACGAAGATTCGTGGAATAATGCCCGATCGGCTGGAATACCAGTTTATCATCACCGAGGTAAGGATTAGGGACAAGACGTATAAAGCCGCATTCGCGGGATAGGACAGTCGTTGAATTTGTGGAACGTTCAATTGATCTGAGTGTCGAATAAGCCTCTCGCTAGCATTTGAAATGCGGTCCCAGGTGGGTAATACGGCCGCCTCGAGAGGTTTCAATTTTATTTCTGGTACTTGGAATGTATTTTGATCATACACTTTTGGTAGATGATACTTTTAGATCTTTTTCCTGTTTAGTTAACATTTTGTTATTCGTCCGATTGAAAAATGCTTCACAAATTACCGTTTTCCCAGCATGAAATGATGAAATTGATGTCTTCGACGTGCCCTATACAAAATCTCGGTGGAATTCTTACTCCAACAGAATTTCTCATACGTTAAAATCACGCAAATATTTTGCTCAAATTAAAACGAGTTTGAGAAAAATTGTAGTAACACGATATAAACAATAGCTGCTTAGCCCCAGGAACATGTTGAGTTAATCTGAGTGAATGAAAAAATTATGTTAGGGCGAGAATTCCTTTGGGATTTTGTAGAGCACATTGAATACTTCAATTCCACGTGCCAAGGGATTTTGATATAGAGATGAATATAAGAGTAGACTTTGAGATTTGTACCTGGCCATATTACTTGCAGTTTACTTTACTGAACTTTCAAAGTCAACCGATGGCTCAAAAATTGAATCAAAACTGGTTTCACGTAAGAAACGCCAAGATATTTATCAAAAATATTCAACTAGGTCAACTCGATATCAGTTTTTCATGTGTATATGACTAGAATATAGGGAAAATTGATTTTTTTCCAGTCATTGGAGAAAAAGAAGAAAATCCAAGGAACGTACAGAACTATTTATCGGCCCAAAGAAGAGATTCCATTTCACCTTGGGCATTTTTTCTTATTACACCAAGTAAGCAGCATCTTGAATTAATTCATGGTCACTGAAAAATAATATCCATACATGCTCGTAGGTTTCCAGAGCTCAGATCAACAACAAAATATGGATAATTCAGTTGAACGCGAGACAAGTGATGGAAATGAAGAGAGAAACTGAAAGCAAGCCTATCAATTTATTCCTTTGATGTTTCGCCCTGCAAATTATCGTTTGTATCTTGAACTGGTTATGGTTGAAATAAATAATCAAGAGTTATAATATTATAACATTTTTTATTACGAACTGCATTTGTACGTACAGTCACGCGTTCTATGAACAGAACGAAAATTTTCTTATAAAATTACATTTTAAAATTAAATTTTATCAAAAAAGAATGTCTTTCTCTTTGGTAAGTATTCATAAATGGAAGTCAATTTTTGGTTGCCTTTTTTTTTGTTGTTGTTTTGTTTTCGCTCGATGGAAAAGAATAACGACGCGCGACACTTTGCATTTTATCTCGTGTCGCAGGCGCTCTCGCTGAATTTCCGGCAAAACAATCGTCCGTTGTTCGCTTTCATTTTTATTATATTATTACAATAGGTTTTTGTTTTCTCCTTATATCATTTTCATTACGATCGTTGAAAGCGGCGCGTCTATTCACTAGAAAAATTCAAATGCACGTACACATCGATCCCGAAATGAAGAAAATTACAACACGACAGCATTAAAATTTAATGGTTGTTTTTTTCCCCCCCCTCGTACTTAATTGACAAAGCGTTCATAATAAATACCGACGTACACGTGTTGTAAATTTTGTAAATGTATTTTTTTTTCAATTTTCCCTGTTCGTGTGTTCGTATATTGATGTGTGATCTGGTGTCATTTGCGTTTGCGCATATTGGCATCTCGAGAAACTCGCATGCATATGTATATACTTACGCGTACGTGTCGCAAGTGTATTTTGTGTCTCTGCGTATACATATACATTTTTCCATATGCACACTCGCTTATATATATGTATAAGTATATCTGCAAACGCGTACGCGTGTGTATGCATATATGTATATAATTAACAAGTATTTACACAGGTAGATTCAACAAATCTATATTTAATAATGGTAGGAAAGGGAAGAGGCGCAAAGTTCCCGCAGAAATTACCAAAAATTTTATTTTTTCAAATATCCTTGTCGATTCTCACGCTGATTTTGATTAAATTGCTCGGCTTTTCGGCATCTCGCACGTTTATCTTCTCTATTGTTTAATCTCGTTGTATTTGTATTCTCGCGTTTCAAATGAATGCCCCAAAATAATTGATACAAAAACAAGTCATTTCAAAGAACTGTATGCTCCACGAGAGCAAATCAAAACTCTATTTAAAAAGAAAAACAACTGAACGAGTGGAAGGATAAGCTGAATTGACTAATCGGGAAACCACTTGGCATTTGGGTCGCTTGGATATCTATAGGACATTTGGAGGTGAGCCCAAATACGTGGAATATCCAGAGTCAGCCATCAGCTAACGTTTCCACTTCCCCAAAGTTTTGTTATCTTTTTATAAAAAAAATGTATATCTGTACGTGAAACATTTTACAAGTCGTACAGAATCAGTATCGATTGGTTAATGTGTCGACGAACAATCGCGCGAATTATCACTTGTTTGGGTATCGTACAAAGTTCCATTGGAATCGCAGATCCAAATGTGAGATACAAATGAAGCATCGTACAGTTATCGTTTCGGTTTTGTAAAAAAAGAAAACTTTCTGTCTTTTCACGGTTTGTCAGCGTCGTTTTCAAAATCGACAAGAATACACTTGGATAATAATTTCCACGCTCAAAGTTAAACGGGAACCGACATCGGGTCGAAGGAACACGGGGGGCATCAAGGGGTCAGGGACTAGGAGCATTGGAAGATATATATATATATATAATTTTCTTGCTTTCTTTACTCGTTTCCCTGGCTTACGTGTCTAACGTTTTTTTTTCTTGTTCTGCTTAAACTTTAAATAATCAATCTTACTTATAATATAATTGTCCGCTGAAAAGAGATTCGGATAGAGAAGTCTTAGTGGAAATATTTACAAATGGCAATAATTGGGCGCCCAATTAGTGGCTCGCTGGTCTCGTACAATATATATATACATATATATGCATGTATATATATTTATATGATGGTATTTATAAGCGGCTATCGGAACATGGAGACTACATAGGTATTAAAACGGGTCGTCGCTGATGGATGGGGTGGGGGTCGGTTGGTTGGGGATTTGGGTCGGGGGTGGGGGGGGGCGAGTGAGGTGATGATGTCGATAAAAAGGGGTGCGAGATCCCGGCGAGACCGTTATACATGTATAATTATGTATATACGTCGATTAAAATCGGATCTGCTCTTCTCTCTCTCGCGCGCGCGCTCGGTAGGAAAATCCTAGCTAATTTTCAAACTATCTTTGGCTTTTTTTGTTTCTCACTTGTTCTCTCTGTCTCGCTAACTAATATATATAATATATATATATAATATATATGTATAACGTCAAAACGTAGCTGCTGATAAATACTCTTTAAAACGGCATATCTGCGCGCACGCCATAAACATATATATCCATGCTCAGACTTAATTGTTCGTCACACTGCAGCCGATCGCACACAGTCGTTTTAGTATATATGAGTTCGACGAGTCGGTGTCTTACGCGTTGCACAGTGTAATTGTAATACATAAACGTTTGGCGATGGTACTCTCTTAAATCCTTACAGTGAAAAACCACTGCATTGCATTGCAGTGACAAAATCACTGTAAGAGGGTGGATGACAAATTCACTGGATTACAGTAAAATTCTTATGTAACTAAAGTGAATTTTCACTTTCCATGAGTTTTCAATTCCATGAGTTTTTATGGAAAACATTTTTACATCACGATTTGCAGTAATTATGGTGTGAAGTGAATTTTTACTCTACTTACTGTGAATTTAATGTAAAAAATTTTGCTATCAAAACTCACGGAACTAAAGTGACAAATTCACTTTAGTTATATAAGAAATTCACTGTAATCCATTGAATTTGTCATCCACCTTCTTACGGTGATTTTTCACTGTAAAGATTTGAAAGAGTGTGGTGGGGTGAGGGTAGGGATTAGGGGGAGAAAAAGTCACGAGCGAAGCTTAAAAAATGATTCGCGAAACTCGCGTTTTGGCCACTGAGAGAGTATGCAAGTCTTTTCTTTCCTTCCCGTCCTGTTGCGTCGTGGACGCGTAGCAAAATGAAACAGTCGTGAGTGTGTTTGTGTGGGTGAGTGTGCGGCTTTGGGGGCTCAGAGGGAGACGAACTCGGGGGGTGGCTGTATGAGCGGCACGGCGGCGGCGGCGGCGAGCTGCAGAGCCTCGGCCTCGGCGAGCTCGAAGGTGGAGCTGCCGGTGGCAGTGACGCGGGGCCCCATGTTGTCGTAGGGCGAGCCGAGCTCGCGCCTCCCCAGCGCCCGCCTCGGCAGCGTCGCGAAGCTCGACAGCCCAATGTCGAGCAGGTCCGGGTAGCACCGCTCGGCCGAGTCCTGCGACGACGCGAGCGACACCGAGATGTAGATGTTGGCCGCGGCCGGCCCGCCCACCGGGCACATCACCGCCTGCTGCACCTGCTGCTGCTGCTGCTGCTGCTCTTGCTGAGGCTGTTGCTGCTGAGGTGGCTGTTGAGGCGGTTGCTGCTGCTGATGCTGTTGCTGTTGCTGCTGTTGTTGTTGTTGTTGTTGTTGTTGTTGTTGTTGTTGTTGTTGTTGTTGTTGTTGTTGTTGTTGTTGTTGCTGATGATGATGATGATGGAACTGGTGGTGTTGGAGGTGGTGGTGGTGGTGGTGGTGGTGGTTGTGTAACCGCTCCACCGTCACCGACGCCTGGCCGCAGCCCTCGTGAGCCACCAGCCGAGGCTCCAGCTCCAGCTCGAACTCGCCGCCGCACTGGTTGAGCTCGAGCACCGGCACCGCAGCCGGCGTACCCACCTGGTTGCTGCCACCGTTCTGAAAACAATAGACATCTTTGTCAGTAATCACTAACGAACGTCAAAAATCCACCCGATCAATAAAACTGATTGTTTCCGTCGTCGAGAGGACCAATCCTTGCGGAGTTGGTTTTATTTGATTCCTTCTTCCCGAGGATTGGTCCCCAACGATCGAAACAATCAGTTATATTCAAAATACACGATATTTGAGTTTCTATATATCAAGTAACTGAAGAAAACGCGTTTGAATACAGTAACGATATACGTGAATTCAATTAATTAATTACAAACATATATAAAATACAAATGATTTCATTTTCAAAAACTTGAATTTCATATATTTGAATAAATTGTATTTAATTGCTTGGTACGAAATTCATTTATAAACTTGTCCCAAAGCTATCGAAACTTTCGCTCAATTTCTACCGAGAAATTGATGTTTGGTCAAATTTATTCAATCGCGATACGGAGTTCATGCACAAGCCGCGGCTAAAACTTATCAGAACATTTTCTTATTTCATGCTACCGAAAAATTCGCCAAAGTTTATTCAGTCTCGATGTAAAAGTTTGCAAAATTCAAGTGGCAAACAATTTCAGAATTTTGATGTTGTCTCATTTCGGACAAATTAATCTGAAGTTTAGTCAAACACGAAGTTCAGCTAAACTTCATATGCAGAGTATTATTTTTATAGCATTCCAGTGCATCGATATGTCGCGTATTTCTGTATTCCCGATCTTTGCACGAGTTGCGCATCCACGTGGATTAAACGAGTATATCCGCTCATTCATCATTTTTAATCCTCAAAATAAACTTCTATACGGATATGCCCGCGTCTGTACATAATCGGCTTGATCTACTGACTCGTTCACATCAACCTATAATTATATTTGTCACGCTCATGAACTTTCAATAAATAAGTAATTTAATTTTCGTTCTTATCGGGAGACGGCTTGACCTGCGGGTCACCAATCGCACGGGGAAACTCAGCGAGATGGCAATTCCGGTCACTCGAACAAGTCGATACATATACAGCCAAGTGCAGGCTATAACGTTTTGATTTCATAGAGATTATCATTATCGATTTTATACACGCAAAGTATATCATGTTCTATGCATAAAACCAATAATAATTTAGCAATGTCTCCGAGAGATCAAAACGTTAGGCCGCAAGGCCGTATGTATCACCTGTTTGGCTGCCCAGAAACCGACTTAAAAAGTTTTATCTTGCGACTGGTGAGCTGGCGGTCAGACGACCATCTCTCGGTTAGTGAGCCAAACCTTATGTATTGCAAATGAGATAACCTCATTTCGAATAAACAAGGTTCAACTGACTGGGTTCGAAAAATTAATTTACTTTTTAAGGTGGAAATTGAATCTGGTATTTTCTTCTCGACTATATCAAGAGAGTATATCATTCACTCGAGACGCCGTGCAATCGCACGATAGAGAAAATCACTCGCTGAAATAAGCGGGATTGATTAATTTTGAAAAGTTGTCATTTGCTGGCGAGTGCACCAACACAAATCGAATTTTGGCAATCAATAGTCATGAAAAATTAAGTTGAACCTGTGACAAAGAGATTTGTTCTCAGTTTGATAAACAGACTCTTTTAGATCAAGTAAAGACAATTAAGGGGGGGAGGTTTCATAGCAAATAGGTGACATAAACAATGGTTAAGAGCCCAATGATTTCCGATGCATCTAAAGTTAACATGGTTGAAATTGAAACTTTGTTGCTTATCAACGATGCAAACTTTAGATATACATAATTCCCGTCAGCAGTTGAGTCTCAATCGTTACGTCAATTCCTCGAAGTCGAACTCTCTAAATTCTTTACATTCGGAATCTCACTGTATGCTTCAGTGAAACGTTTTTCACTATACTCACCGCGGATTATTCGCTATATAGTATAGTTATAGCGACATTCGATTGAAGCTTACGTTGAACATATTCACTGTAATGAATTTAGAGAGAATGTTAATTCGTCGGCTTATGATAAATCGTGATAGCTGAATTGCCGCGCGCGCGTAAATACTTTTCCTTTTTTTACTTGGCTTGATATCATCGATGTTGTTTTGGGCAACATTCTACGTTTTTCATAGTTTTTATTACCCCTTTGCTACTGACTACTCTCTTAAGTCTCACAGTGAAAAACCACTGCATTGCAGTGAAAAATTACTGTAAGAAAGTGGATGAAATATTTATTGGGTTGCAATGAATTTGTCACTTTCGTTCCGTGAATTTCGATAGCAATCAGTTTTACATAAAATTCGTAGTAACTAAAGTGAAAATTCACTGCAGTTCCAGTAAATACTTTTCATCTATACCTTCTCACAGTGATTTATACTGTAAGGATTTAAGAGAGTACCTCCCGTTGATTGCGTGGTCCAACAGCAAGATTCGATGCTGTTGGAGCGTGCGCAAGGTACGTCATGGAAAAGAAAGAGAGAGAGACCTGGTGGGAGCTCGTGGTGGTGGTGACGGATAAGTCGAGTAGCTTCTTCTCCTGGTCGCCGAAGCTCGCGCTGTTCTGCAGCTTGACCTTGGCCCGTCGCCGGCGGCTGGAGGACCTGGCGCCGCCGCAGACGCAGGCGGCGAGCAGCAGCGCCGAGCCGGACAGGGCGAGGGCGAGGCTCGAGCCGCCGGCGAGCGACAGCCAGAGCAGCCAGTCGTCGGCGTGGGAGAGGGCCGGGGCCGACAGCACCCGGGGGATGCTGACCGAGACCGAGGCCCGAGCCACCCCGGCGACGTTGCGCGCCTCGCACATGTACTCGCCCGCGTCCGCCTCGCTCGCGTTGTAGATCGTCAGGTTGCTCCAGCGCTCCACCATGCGCCTGCGCGTCTCCAGAGACGTCGAGTACACCACTAGTCCACCTGACAACACACCAACATTACCATTTAGTTTATACACTCGCGCGATATTGTCGTTACTCGCTGGCGATTTGCTTCATGGGATTGCCTTAACCCAATTATTCTTTCCGCCTTTCAGCGTTAGGCGCTGTATGAATGCGGGCCCCTACTGGCGGTGACTGGAAATTTTTTTCAAATTCTCATAATTCTATCGTTTTAAAGTAGATCGATCTAATTCTAGACTACTTATGGATGCTTGAAAAGGAAAAATAAACTGTAACTAAGTCAAGATCTGCACATAAACACTTGTCACGCTCTTCAAAATCCTTTTTTCGATTTTACGATCTCATTTCAATAGCAACATACAGTTTTCGCGAGCATATTATAATCTACTTATATAATTTTTTCAAATTTTTCCACAATATCATATTCAGTTGAGAAGGGATTAAGTGATTCTCGCCATAAGAGCCTACGTAAAAAAATTTCATTTTCATTATAGCGCTCAAAAATGAAACGAAATCGGTGATCCACGATTTTCTTTGGCGCCATCAAAAGTTGGTTGTGCTGGGTACATTTTGTGGCAGTTTCAACTCTTTTTATAATTTTATAAGAAAGCTACATGGGTATTGGGAAAAACTATCGAGCACTGCGACAACTCGTTCTATTCAAACGATCCTTAGTTATCAGACACATCAGCTCTCAAAGTGGTTTTACATTCAATTTCAACACTAAATTGTCAATATCAAACCACAGATGAGAGAACCGAAAAAAGTGGATCTCGATGAGTTTGACATGTGTTCATGTGCACATCTTGACTTAGTTACAGATTATATTTTTTCCTTGACAAGTAATTACAAACTAGTAGTAAGTTTCGGTCTGCTTTTGACAGCAATAGAAGAAGCTATAAGGATCAGGCGTTTTCTTTTTTCATTTTCAGAAGCTCAATAAAACACGAATTCAAGTATACTGCAAATGCTCATATTAAAATGAATCGATGATTACGCGAATAAGATTATCGTCAATCAAGAGCAATAATTAAAATATAATTTCGTGCCTGTTAACCACCAACGCAGCACGTCTGAATGTGCGTAGCTATAGTCTTATTATTACCGTTCATTTATTTTCGAAAAAAGCCGCTTCAGTCAGATTAATGAATAAAACATTTCGAGTTACAGCGTGTACGTGGAGAAATGAAGCTATATATGAACATTTTCTCCACTCCTTTCGGGATCGTTTGAAATTTCACGTTTGTTTTCAGAATAAAACAAATCTCTACTCGGACTATAAATAGTAAAGTCCTCGTGATGTACTCATTGCGTGCGAATAATATTTTCAAGTCCTCCTCATCATTGTGAGATATATCGGCGCGATTTCGACTCGAGCACATCCCTACTGTATAGCTCTTGAAATCGAGTAGCCCACTACCGAGATCCAGGTTAAGTTAAGAAAAATGATCTTAACGGATACATAGAGAGAAGAGTAAAATTGCTAAATGAATTTTAATGTACGCGAGCAAGATACAATTTCACAAGGTAAAACACAAATTCTCGAATCATTCAGTCCTATAAGTATGAATCAAATGATGTAGGTCACGTATTCACGCGTTTACAGTAGAATACTTCAAGGAGCATAAGAGAGGTTCTACTGGCCTACTTCAACCTGACTATTCTACTTAGTTTGTGTGTACACAAACGCTCATTCCCCAACCGTATACACTAATTAGTGTGTTTCCCGAAAAAAGAAATTATATTTGTATTCAATTTCAAAGCGATCTTATATATGTATATATACACAGATGATTTCGTGGAAATTAATTTCCCGAGTAGGGATTTACACCGCAAACATCCACGAAGTTAGACGTGGATGCTCTATTTTCTTCAATACCTCCGAAAAATGTTCAAATTTCATGCGCTTTGAAAAATTATCAAACGAGAGTAAAGTGCCTTTTCGCGTTACGAAAACTTTTTGCCCCTTGTACGTGGTATCTTACCCACAAGGCATTGTATCGGTTGCACATAGAACGGAAAACACTCGAGTTTGAGGAAAGAATTTAACCACCTGAATCTGTGGCCGAGTTGTGCAGAAGTAAGTTTGCCAAGGATACGCGTATATGCACGAGTGTAACTGCTTTTTCGCTTTGCATAACTACTTTGGGTAGAATTGAACAATTTTTCAATATTGTCCCCACTGGGGAGATCTCGCTATTGGACTTTTGTCGTGTCACTAATTTTTTTCGAGAAAAACTTCCAAAGGCAAACCAATCATGAAAATCCGACATTCGCTATGCCACATTCAATCATACCATGAGATTTTCTTTTGCAACGATTTAATAATAAGTTTCGAATGAAACCACCCCGAATTTCGCGTGTTTGCAAATGTTCTGCGAGTAAATGATGAAAATTTCAAGCTTTTCTTCTGCCGTTATTCTCATACGCAAAGTCAAATAGAACTAGCTTGGAAAAGCTAAGAGGAGATATTTTCATTTCTTCTTGATCATAATAAAACTCGATCGTATTGTTTGCTGCAGTGCAGAGGAGGAGGATTATCGAATTTATTCTTGCTCGAAACTGTTTATTCAATTAACAATATTTGATTTTTATTACTGTACACGGTGCACACCTGCAACGGCAAAATAACGCCTTTCGCTTCTCGCGAGTACTATTTCTGCTATAATAATAATTAGATTGAGTTTGATATTTTGATGGTGTATTTGGTTTCATCGCGTAACTCGGAATCCTGTTATGGCGCTTTTTCATCATAGTGTATTCTGAGGAGAGTAATAAAATATTGGAGGGAAAAGCCGCCTTTACGTCCGTGAACAAGATAGAACTTGAACAGTGGAAGGAACTTTATGACCTTTGAACTATTTTTCCTTCTCACCTCCCTTAACTCGCTCTAAATTCCGCAAAGTGAACATGAAACAAAATCCACTTCAGATGTGGCTGAGTTTCGACTTTTCAAACAATAAAAGCCGGTAATTGAGCCAAATAACTTGTAAATTCTTCATGCACAGTGAGAGTTACTGTACACATGTGAAAAATCGGCTTATCGAAACTCACATCGAACAATTCGGAAAAAAATATTTTTTCCGAGCAGCATTTGACCCGATGAAATATAGCCCAAGCTTCGCAGTGGCAAACTGTATATTCGAGAATCGTACCGATATTTCTACGAAAATACGAAAAAATCATCAATGTTTACACAGTCCTAGTGGAAATTTGTCCGTCGGAATAGAGAGAACGTGAATGTAGTCCGGAGGTGTGTCGCGATGATTTAACCTCTGCGGATTATCCCTGACAAGTATATGCTCGATTGAAGGAAATCAATACGCAAGTCGAATAATAAATTTTGATGGTGATTTCCGTTTGTAAAAATAGTTCTTGATTTTTTCCAAATGCTTCGCGGAATCATGAATTTTCATGAGTCTTCTCGTCGTAAAGTTATCTCACGTCCGTTTGTAACCCGGCGAAACAATTCATTTTTATGGCGATTTTTATTATCTGGAGTTATCTCGTTGATCGAGCTAATTCAATATACCTTGACCAATTATTAACTTTTTTGCTCTCTAAACGTTTTTTCATGTAAATATAGCTCGATGTTGTTCGGACCAGCCCACCCACAGCTGTTTGTGAAAATCTGGTATATTAGTTTCTAGTTGAGCGTAAAAAATTATAGTGTTTGTCTGTGTATATGTCAAATTAGTATTTTTATTCACACTTGAAGGGCAGGCATTATTCTTTAGGAGTAAAACGTTTTTGTTCACTAATGTTAGTCTAATCATGTATGAATAAGAATATTCAGAAGTGTTTCATTCCATTCTCTGGTATGATGAACAAGGCATATGGCTGATTTTATCAATATTTCCAGAGTCAATTGCATTTCTAGTTGATTCTTAATAATCGAACCAAGTAACCTAGCTAAACGAAATAATCAAGACAAAGTCAAGATTTTCAACAAAAAATTTTTTCTTTCCACGAGTTATGTGTGAAATGACACCAAGTGAAATAAATAAAAAAGATAAATAAAAAAAAATTACCTCTCAAAGTTCCAGTGGACTTGGAGCTGCCCAAGTAGTATGCTGGTTACTCTTGAGCAAGTAATCATAGTTACAAGGAAGTTGTGCAAGTTGGATTGATTTTAAAAAATCGACTAGAAACGCTGATAGAGTCAGTCGTATGCAAAGCGTTGGTCGCTCGAATGATTGTTACACCGAGAAAAATCGGGATATGGAAATTTACTAATCCAACTTAGTAGAGGAAAAAGTAATAGCCGTTACTCCATTTTATAACACAGAGTACTTTATCTTTAGTAAAGGTTAAAATTACGGATAGTAAAATTTGCTAATACACTGAGAAAAATTTGGTTTGTAAATCCTACAATACCGTATAGTAAAGAAAAATATAGTGAACCATACTATATTTATACATGAAATTCACTATCTTATAGGAAATTATACTATCCATCTATAGTTAAATTCAGTAAACGTTATCACTATACAAAATATAGTGTCTGTAACTATATTTTTACAAGATTTCACTAGTGTATAGTACATCTTACTAATATATAGTAAACAACCATGTATGTATAGTTACCGGCACTATAAATCTACTATAACAAGATAGTTTTGATATATGAACTATGAATCCGAAGTAAAAATATATTTGTTCATGAGCATTTTGAGGAATAAAAAATGAACTTTTCAAAGTATGTTCTGTAAGTGATATTTCTCGTACAATCGATTGTCGGCATCAGAGTTAGAAAAAAATCACTTTTTAATAATTTGTTTGAACAATTATTGTTTAAACAATTATAAAATTATGTCGTTGATCGAAGTTTTGTCATCTGACATCTTCCACGGTTTTATTCTACACTGAGAAAAATTCCCTTATCGGAACCTACTATATGATATAGTAAATGAAATTATAGAAGAATCTACTATAAATATCGTTAAATTAACTTTATTTGTGTAAATAACCCTCATGTTTTAAAGTTTTTCCAACAATGCTCAATTACTATTTGATTATTGTTCATTCATCAGTAATTATTGTTTAATGAACCACAATTATAGTCAACTGTGTCCACTCAATCATATCTACTATAAATAAAAGTACTATATATAGAGTAAAATCTACTTTAAATATAGTACAAATAATACTATTTACATGGTATACATCAGTGAAATTTGTATAGTGGAATTCACAATATCTCATAGCTGAGTCAAAATAGAACTATATTTATAGTAGATTTATAGTTCACCCAACTATAAACTGCTCTCAGTGTATTTCCGAAAATTACTTTGAATTTAGCTCGCCCACATTCTCAGTGGACTTTAACGGATTAAGGGTTCGAAAATCTGAAAAAATCCTTTTTTTTTCTTAATAATTTGCCATTTGTAAAGTAAATTTTAAGATATTTTCAGATAATCTGAACCATATTAATCTGGCAAGACGTCCTAAATTTTGTATAGTAGGATTCACCAAAAAAGTATGGCTGTCGCATTTTTCCTTCATATAATATAGTAAAAATATAGTAGGGTTTAGCAGAAATTTTTTTCAGTGTACCGTTTCCTAAGTGAATTCTAGTAAAGTTTACTATCCTGAAGTAGTAAACTTAACTAGTAACTCAACTCAACTGTACTATTAAAGTACTATTCTAGTGGAATGTCCTATGAATCAAATAAACAATGATTACTATGTTTTGGATAGTAGAGTTTACTAATCTGACTTGGTTGTCCTCGTATGTGTCTAGAAAACCTATTAAAAATATCTTAACCATTACTATAATTTACTCTCAGTATATAGGGCACGAACTGACCTGTGGGTGGCACGTCGTCAATGTGTTTCCTGGACCCGTTGACGGGTCCGCCGTTGAGCTGCCACCAGACCTCGGGCTCGGGGTCGCCGGTGGCGAGGCACGCTAGGCTGACGTTGCCGTTCATCTCTTGCTGTATGCTGACGACGGGCAGGTAGACGGTGGGCTCGCACGCGAACTCGCTCGGCCTCACGTCCTCCCACTTCTTGGCCCGGAGTCTCGCCGGCCCGGAGCAGCTCTGCGGCACGCTGTACAGCCGGCTCAGCCCGCCCGTCATCAGCTTGCACAGCTCGCGCAGCCGGCAGTCGCAGCTCCACGGGTTGTTGTCCAGCCCGAGGCTCTTCAGCTTCTTCAGCGGCGCGATCGTCTCCGCCTCGAGGTACTCGAGCTCGTTGTTGTCCAAGCTGTTGTCGTTGTTGTTGTCGGTGTCCAAAAATCAAACGACAAACAAACCCATTACTTTTACTCCCTTCAATCGGGGAGAAAATACATCAAATCGTCGTGCAGGAACGGGATTTTTCAGGGCCAAAGTTACTTCGATGGTTCGTCTTTAGGCGACGTACGCAATGAAAACGAATTCGCAAGTACAAACTGCCAGTTTCAATTGGCTTCCTAATCAAGTTTGGTAGAAATTAATGAAAGTGATAAATTTATCTAATTTTCATAAGATTCAGTACAATTTCACGGTTACTGATAGTAAGCGAGAACTATATTGTTTCTATAATTGCAATTCCCTAGATGTTTAACGTATCTTTGTACACAGTGTCAAACTCCATACTAACATTAGCAGCTACTATTCGAGGGGTAGTATTTCGAAGTTCATAATGATAAGAGACGAATAGTCCAAATATTGGACAAGTTGGATTCATTCAAGGTAGAGGATTGTTTCTCTTCATTGTCACACGCACATTGTATTATATTTCTGTATTGTATTCATACTTCATTATTACTAGAATTAAATCAGTCATCAGTCGTATTGGAATTCAGTACACGATGAATATCTCATTGAATGCAGCAAAATGACGAGTCTCAATACAATTGTTTCAGTCGTACTACATTTTGTTGCATTCTGAACTGAGTGAAATTTCATACTTGGATCAAAGAATCATTCTCACAGTGTACATCTTGAAAAAATATCAAAAAAAGTTAACGACGTGGAAATCTTAAAAGTGATATAACCCTCGGGAGCAAATGAGCTGCTGTGCTTCGTAGTGAAAACAATGCCTACTTATTTATAAATAGTCATTCATCTTATCCACGTCTATGCTCATTAATTTTTTTTTCGCAGTTTTTTCACTCTTTAATAACACTAAAGTGACTTTATTGAGTTCGAGTAGAAAGATTTTTAATCACACAGAAAGTGTAATGGCGTGGAGTACGCGTTTTAGCGAGAAGATTTCAATTACCCTTTGTTGCGTGTGCAATCGTTCCAAATTCCCAAAGTCAAATAAAAGTCTTCGTTTACCCTTACCATCTCTATAGATTGCTAAATAGACGAGTTATTCAATTAATTATATTATAAAACGTGGCAATATTTTGATGGGTACATTTATTCTTGGCATAATTTAATAATGAAACGTCAACTAATTGATCCACCAGGATCCTACGCGGAACAGTACTATCATTCTATCATACAGTTAAATATTGTATGGCATTAATTAAAAATTATGTAGTAAATGATTCTACGGGCCAATTCTCTGTGATCCTTCTGAAATACAGAATTATATTGAGACTATACATAAAATTTGCACAACTCTTCAAATGGCATCATTCAATTTTCAAACAGCTGTATATTTTATTCAATAAGAATTCCAGGAAACTGCCTTGCGTGCGAGGTAGGGGACATACAGTTTCATTACAGTTGATTTCAATCATAGCTATACTTGTTCGGATTATGTGTACCGTTACGTGAAATGAATAGCGATAGCCCGCGATCCATTCAATTTCTCTCGTCGATAGTTCCATATTCCATTCAGTTCACCCACATCTATTATAAATGTTAAGATATTCAAACTAATATACAGCTCTCATGAGCTACACCGAGTTGACAGTCGTAGCGCTGCTGCGTCGGCGAGACTGAGAGCTCACTTCTTTCCGAGCGGCCGGTCGGAGGTATAAGTGACAGATCTTTTTGCATTGGAGGTTATTTGGTAGACTGATTTGGTGTTATATCAATAAAGTATTTGGACCATACTCTGTTGCTCAGTCTTTTTCTTTCTGCGACCAACCAATTTCCCTTCAATAAAAATTCATCGCGAATCTACAATTTTTTTCGCCCCGAAACCCTTAATTTTATACCCAGCTGTGTAATGATTTTACGAGACGCGGCTATAATGTTGCCAACGCTCAAGTTTAAATTTCATAGAATTTAATAATATTACAATGTGGCGTGTTCTGTTTGACATATTAATTTGAAATTATGAAGAAATTTTGTTCTCCTCTTTTGTTATGTTTGACATAATTTTTCTCAGGATATAGTTTCCACGCCCCTTTCAAAATTTAATTTCAAATCGATGTCGCGCGATTTCGTGAAATCACTTAATTACAGGCGACCCAACTTTTCATTATCTATGTTGTAAATTTAGTTTTAGCTTATCGAACTTCTGCTTAAAGGGCCGACAGCTTCGAAGCATTGATAATCACCTTTTTTGAATTTTAGCAAACGGATAATACTCACCAAACGCGTTATTTCAACATAAAAATGAACGTTTCGAATACGTCTTTCAATCCGCGTATGCCCTTTGACATTTCGAATAATAGAGTGAGTGTCGGGGCAAAATGCAGATGAGCATACAATATTGCACACTTTGCCAATTTCTAATCTGAAAGTGAAAACAATACACGTGACGATCGAGTTTTTATTTTTATTTCCAACTGTAGCAAGTTGATTTATTGAATATGATTGTATTTCGCAATGCGCAGCATTTCGTGTTTCATATTGTTCGTGTAACAGATTGACGTAATATTGCGATGGATGTTCATGTCAGAGTATCTGAATAATCCAATGCTTTCAATTGGGAAATCGGGTATGGGAGAAGTTCTCTCAAGTTGAAAATCTAGCCAATTGCACTTGATACTCGAATAATGGTGATTTCCTACTTTGATGTTTCGCTAGTTGATTTCCCCGAAGATATCTTGTCAATTATACAGAAACCCATAGATACATGAACACTGTGAGAGTCAGACTTCACCGATTGAATTCGGGAAATCCATTGAATGGCTTCAGTTTCGTTTGATCACATGACATTTATGTCAACAGCCTTTCCGAGTAAATAATACATTACCAATGACAATAACAGAAGCGATAATTTTTACACCAAATTTGAGAATATTCTTCAAAGTTAATTGCATAAGAGCTGTAGTTTTGCCCTGGAAAAATGTTATTTTCACAAACAACATACCGAACCAGATGGTATGCAATCCAATAGCTCTGATTCCGCAATGGAATTGAGCTGTCCGAAACTTTTTTTACCCGGAAAAAAATGTCGAATCGATTGCGTCCGGGCTCTGAACATGGAAAACATCTATTTCGTGATATTATAATCAGTCAGTCATTTTGATGCAAAGTTGGTTCTCTGCGGTCGCGAAAGGATCTATATATGATTTCGTACAATTAACGGATCCGTTGATGGATATTCTCGGCATTATTTTTAATGAATAGATTTTTATGAAGTCACATGAAAAGTAATCCAAGCCCCCCCCACAATTGGAAAGAAAACATCGAAGAGTCAAAGGGAGAGATGGAATTTAGTGACTCGCTGATAAGAGGAGCTTTAAAGTCGGATCGTATCAGAGCGAATTATTTTAACCTCGGGATATTCAATGGGAGAATGCATTTGAAAAGAATCCATTTTTAAATTGGATTCTTATCTCCTCTCAATGTTTTTGGAAAAAAATCAATATTTCTCCCCTCCGAACAAGACTGCGCTCTTGCGAGAAACAGCGCCCCGTGGAAAATCTAATTGACGATGACATTGTCGCATTTATTTCAATACGTCGTTGCGCAAAGAATGTTTCCATTGTGAAAATCCTGTATCATCAAAGTTCACCGAGGCATGGACGAGCAGTGGTCGATTTCTGACGTCGGCACGCAATAAAAGAAACACCATACAGCCGCAGTACATAAAGCGAGAGAGTCCGAGATGAAGGAGCGTGTCTCTGATGGAATACCAGCCAGTCGTGAGATAACAAGTGTCCGTTGAAATGATAGTGCTTATCATAATCCCCCCGGCTTGATGGTTCGTCGGCATTAAGTGGGCGCAAAACTTTGTATGCGGGTATATCAGCGTGACGAATTGGCGCAACTCATGGACGCGACACTGCCTATTGGACTCGACAGCCCAGCGAAATTCGAGGATAATCACGCGAACTATATCGGGGCAAGTTTGTTTGCCAAAAATTTAATGGATTTGGGCGTGTATAGTCGCGCGCGGTGGATCCCTCTTGCCTCTCGTTATAATTCGCCACTGTCGGAACGCTGTAACGATGCACTTATTGCCTTTGCGAAAGTATATCCCCAGAAAAGGAGGGTCGTTCGTTCGCTCGAGAGGGAGAAAGAGGGCTGACGGACGGGCGGATAATTGTTGCCAAGAAGATTCGCGCCGGGAATTGATAAACGGCGTCTCGCGCGTACACCAGTCGTATATTCGAACGGGGGATTAAAATCAAACGAGAAACAAACGAGAGGGGGTAGGCTCGGGGAGGAGAGTCGCTGAAACGACGAGTGTAGGGGGGGATGCGAGTGTCGAGCGTGTGTCGGAGGGGGATAGGGGGAGCTCGGGTTGAAGAATCATTGATGAGCGGCGTAAATTTTTCATAAGTAACGAGAAATCAATGGTTGAAGAGGCCGTGTCTCTGGCGGCTGGGGCGCGCTTGTATATAGCGGGAGAAACGCTTGCTCCAGAGATCATAACACGGAGATAGCTGCGCACAAAGCCAACCCGAGAGAGAGAGAGAGAGAGAGAGAGAGAGAGAGAGAGAGAGAGAGAGAGAGAGACAGAGAGAGAGAGAGAGAGAGAGACACACACACACACACACACACGAGCGTCTCGCATCTGCAAAATCAGTCGGAAGTTTATGGGCGCTATCTCGGCGTCGGCTTCGCTAGCGCCAACTTTTAATTAGGGACGCTTGAGATGGAGGCGGGGGGAAGGGGATGGTGGTGGTGGCAATATCTATGTCACGACTGTGCTCGAGCACAGCTGGGGGACAGTTATAGTTAGGCTAATCCGCGCGTGGGACTTTCGACGTGCCACCCCCCCAGGGCAGGTCGACGCATCTCGCGAATGACAAATATCACGCAGAGAGTCGGACAAAGCTGGACTCTCGGTGGGGTCGTGGCACGGAGGAGGGGGAGGCTCAAAACAAAAGAGGCGGTCCATTGTTTTTGAGCTGGCGCGCGTAAATCACGCTGCAGCCGTGGCGTCGGTGCGAGCATCGGCCAATCGATCGGTTGTGGTGGGGGGTGAGGGTAGGGGGGGCAGCAGCAGCAGCAGCATCGAGGAGGAGGGGGGGGGGGTTAGTGGACACCAGGACTCACCTGAGACTCTCGAGGGCGGGCAGCCTGTGGAAGGCGAGCTTGTGAACGTCGCGCAGCTGGCAGCGCTGAAGCTCGAGGGTCTTGAGGTGCTGCAGCTGGGGGAACTGGTGGGGCCTGAGCTTGGCCAGAGGATTGCCGCTGAGCACGAGCAGCCTGAGGCGCTCGTTGCCCGCGAAGGTGTCGAGCTCGAGCTCGAGCAGGTGGTTGTCGGACAGGTCGACCTCGACGAGGATGCGCATGTCGTTGAAGGCCCTCGAGTGTATGTGGCCGATGCCCGCGCGCCTCAGGAACACGCGCTGCAGGTTGAGCAGGGCCGCGTGCTTGAATATCTCGGCCTGCAGCTGGGGGATCTGGTTGCCGGACAGGTCGAGCACCTGCATGTCCGGGTCGAGGCTCGCCGGCAGCGAGGTGAGCCCGGCCTCCTGGCACAGGGCCGACTTCTTGCCGCTGGTCCACTTGCAGCGGCAGACCGCCGGGCAGTCGGTCCAGTCGGGGAACGCCGCGGCCCGGGCCTGCCCCGCGGCCACCAGCACCAGCGCCGCCGCCGTCGCCACCAGCCAGGCCTGCCCCCCGGGCCAACCGCCCATCGCTTCAGCGGCCCATCCGACCAGCCCCGGCTGCGCCCCAACCACCAGCACCCATCTGCCGCCGCGGACTCTCCGACTCTGCGCCACGCACACACACACGCACGCACGCGCGATTACTCTGCCGCTCCGCGACCGATGCACCACGACGGCCGACTGGCGCTGCAAGCTCTCTCTCTTGGCTGCTCGCTCGCGGCGGGCCGCCAGCGCGCGCACCTCTGCCGCAGCGCCAGCTCCATCCGCATAGCCGGCGGTGCCGCCACCGTACAGCGACCCCCCCTTAATTCCACACCATCGATCCGACCTGACTACCCTCTCGGCAACAGGCGCGTCCACACCACTCCACACACGTCCACTCTACACCGGGGATCGACTCAATAATAACTACAATCTTATGCTTTTTCACAAGGCTTTTATTACAAGAATATAGTATAAACTTCATCTCATCGTTTTTGCTCGTTTTTAAATATCATCATGTCGTCGCCGTCTCTTCAATCTCTTTCTCCTCTCTCTCTCTCTCTCTCTCTCTCCCTCTGCTTCCATCCCTTTCATCTTTCCCCACTCCTCCTCGTCTCCCTCGTGACTGTATATAGTTATACGCTTTTTTTTCGCTCGTGCAATTTTTATCATACATAATTAGTCGCGCGCGCGCGCATAATATAATATCTCTCGTGTCATCGTCGTCCCAGTCATCGTCCCAGTCGTCGTCGTCGTCGTCGTCGCCGCAACTCCTAGTCTCTCTCTCTCTCTCTCTCACGCGCCGCAGTGTCGAGCTGCTGCTTCATTAACACACCGGTGCTCCCACTTTTTTCGATATAGCTACTCGATATCGGCGCGCCTTGCCGCCGACTCTGCTTCTTCACCGTGTATCAATGCACGCCTTATTTGGTAATTTTTTTTTCCTCGTTTTTCCATTTTTTTCCTTACACTGTACTCCTCGTCCTCGGCTCGTAGAGTTTTTTTTCATCTCCTTTTTTTTCTTTTCTTTTCATCCAGCTATGCAACTATAAGGTATATTTTCTCTTACTTGGAAACATACTTGGCAATTCACGTCTAATAAGTTACAACGAAGCATTTTGTCTGTTTTGTGTTTCCCCCGTACTTGTTTTTTTTTTGTTCCTCCGTTTTTCTCATCAATTTTTCTAATAATTCTCCGCGGAACGTTCTCCTGTCTTCCTGTCTCTCCTCAGGTGTATGTATATATACATATACACGGAAGCGTATATGCGGAAGTGTGCGATTTTTGCTGTCCGAGTATACGTTGTATGTGCGTATGTCTTATGCGTGTACGAAATTACGTGTGCGCTTTTTCATCATTTTTAAAAGTACACGCGATTGATGAAGACGACAGCATGCGGCGACGAACAGTAGTAGTTAGCAGCGATACAGCAGCAGTGGTGATTCGTCGCTCAGCAGCTGTGGCATATATTAACATTTTTTTTCTTTGATATGTCGATCGTTACAATAGTAATAATAACTTTTTTTTTCTTTCATTTATACAGCATAGTTAGTTTTATTTCTTCGTCGCGCCGCGCCGGCGATTCGGGAGCTCGGCGGGCGGGCGGGGAAGCGCAGCGAAGTCTCTCGATCGAAGCATTCCTGGGGTTTCTCCCAGCTTTATTTCCAGCTATTGGCTGTAATTAAAGAGGATAATGCTTGAAACATTGGCGCACGCAATTGAAAAGAGTTGTTGACTCCACGCACGCGTGGACGGAGTTCTTTGCTCCTGATTACTCACCTTTGTAGTATATGTCTCGGTTCATCGTAGGGCAGTTTTTTGGATTTTGCTGAAAAAGAAAATCATCGAAACGTTCGTTATTCTTGCGGATTTCGTCGAGATTTTTCTTTTTTTTTCATTTGTATTTCATGTGTTATTTTTTTGATAAACGAATCGTGTAACATTTGAATTTAGCTAAGGTGAGTGACTTATAGTCCATATCCATAAAGAGTATACAAAAGCCCTGGGACTTTTCAATACTCGTGTATCAATGACTTTGCTAATGTATCAAGTAGAAATGGCCGAATATGTCCAGACGATATTCGTTCCTGGTGGATGACTGTATAACTTAAGTCAATTTAAATTAATAAAGAAGTCGTTCATAATATTGTCTTGTGCCAACATATTTTTCATGAAGCAACGGAGTAATTTATTAATGTACTATCCTTGATAGCTGATAAACTGCCGAGTCAATTAGATTGTTCTTCGTATTCATTTGAATCGATTCGTTGGAGTTTACTCGACGTATTTGTATAGTATTTTCATAAAGTTCTTCTCGTTTGATTGAAAAGTGATTATTAGCGAATGAATATATAGCTGTAACAGTTGCTTAAATTTCATGACAAATCAAATGAAAAACATCAAAAGAGAAAATTGTAATTATTTACAGATATTCTCAGAAAAATACAATACAATCTCTACGTAGAGTCAACAGAAGACCTCCTTACATTTTCATCTTCAATTCCATTGAAACTTTTGAATTTACTTTTTGCTACAGGCAAATGATGTGTGCAGTCCATCATCTTAACGTTTTGATTTGTCTGATTTGTCTGATTAATCGATCATTGCTAATTTAATCTATGTCTCATGTATATTATTAATGTACATTATTGGCATGACAAGATGTCAACATCTCAGACTTATTTTGACAATCGGAAACCATCTTTAAAAATTTCGGTGAAATTACAGATCAAAAGATGAAGTGGTTTCCTAGACACAATAGGGAATTTGCATATTTGAATAGTTAGTGTTAAGATAATCAAGTCGTATTTCTTTTGTTTTTCGATTCAATCCAAATTCGGGCTAATGCGAGGGGATGAAGTACGTGTGACGTCACATCGTAAGTAACAATAAGACGTACTCGTCATTTACATTCGAAATATATCTGTGTACATCGAAAACGTCGAGTCTTTTAAAGTTCATATTTTTTGAAAAAATCCAAATAATTGACTCTCATTTTTTGGATGTCTAACAAATGTACATATAAAATCGTCGCCTGGGGGGAAAAAGCAACGATCTCAGAAACGCGCTAAAGAAAGATCTATTTCGATTTAAGCGAAATGAAAAGATCTATTTCGAATTGAGCGAAATAAAAAGATCTATCTCGAATCGAGCGGAATAAAAAGATCTATCTCGAATCGAGCGGAATAAAAAGATCTATTCCGAATCGAGCAGTATAGAAAGATCGTTTTCAAATCGACTTATAAGAAAGATCTAACTCAGATTTTACATTATAGAAAAATCTATCTCAGGTTTAATTTTATTTTGCGGCGTTTTCTCGAGTTCGGAGTTGATGCGGTACGCGCGCACTTGAGTGCGATTGCTTATGTGCGTGTGTGTGTAAGGACACATCTGAATGTAATATGCCAAGTTAACTATTTACGTTAAACAGTTTTTGCCTCGATGGTTTCTCGTAGAAATTTGTATACATGTGTTTTTGAGGTCGCTGATAACGAATCCCGCCTCAAATTTTGAAAATTAAAATTAGAGCCTCTAAGATCACCTGACAAAATTTTAGAAAAAATTTGAATTTTTTTAAAAATCGGTATTCATAGGTTTTTGAGGTCGCTGATTACGAATCCGGCCTCAGATTTTGAAAATTCAAATTAGAACCTCTTAGATCACTTGTCAAAAATTTTCAACAAAGTTCAATTTTTCCAAATATCAAGTGATCTTAGAGGCTCTAATTTGAATTTTCAAAATCTGAGGCCGTATTCGTAATCAGCGACCTCAAAAACCCATGAATACCAATTTTCATCAAAGTTCAATTTTTTCAAATATCAAGTGATCTTAGAGGCTCTAATTTGAATTTTCAAAATCTGAGGCCGGATTCGTAACCAGCGACCTCAAAAACCTATGAATACCGATTTTTAAAAAAATTCAAATTTTTTCTAAAATTTTGTCAGGTGATCTTAGAGGCTCTAATTTTAATTTTCAAAATTTGAGGCGGGATTCGTTATCAGCGACCTCAAAAACACATGTATACAAATTTCTACTAGAAACCATCGAGGCAAAAACTGTTTAACGTAAATAGTTAACTTGGCATATTACATTCAGATGTGTCCTTACACACACACATACACACATATTTACATACACACACACGCACATAAGCAATCGAACTCAAGTGCGCGCGTACCGCATCAACTCCGAACTCGAAAAAACGCCGCAAGATAAAATCAAACCTGAGATAGATTTTTCTATAATGTAAAATCTGAGTTAGATCTTTCTTTAAAAGTCGATTTGAAAACGATCTTTCTATACTGCTCGATTCGGAATAGATCTTTTTATTCCGCTCGATTCGAGATAGATCTTTTTATTCCGCTCGATTCGAGATAGATCTTTTTATTTCGCTCAATTCGAAATAGATCTTTTCATTTCGCTTAAATCGAAATAGATCTTTCTTTAGCGCGTTTCTGAGATCGTTGCTTTTTTCCCCCCAGGCGACGAAATGTGGTAATTACAAAAAATGCAAATTTGCTACTGTTTCATATAGCGATATTTTTCGGTTTTCATTTCGAAATTCATTCCTGAAAAACAAAACGCCATTTCCCGAAGAAGAACAGTCTAACATAGATTTTAATCATTTCGAATGAAACGACCCACAAACCGACAAACGACAAACAAGTAGTATTTTATCACAATTATCATAGATCACACTGTGAGTAAAATTAATACAGCTCAATCCTAATCCAGTACATGAAAATCAAATGTCCATTGTTCATTGGCATTGAATTAATTTGCGCTTTGATAAGAAAACTAGTCAAAACATTTTAGGGAAAGAAAAACTGCAATCGTTAATGCGTCTCGTAAATTCTGTACGTACGAAGTCATGCCACCTTCATTCGAAACCTCGAAAGTAAGGAGCTTAACGCAGACAAGTGTCTTTAAAGTGAAGGTAATAACAGTACAATGGTTACTCTCCAAGGAAGCTTTAAGGGCACACTCGTCCAGATTCTATACCCTTACTTCTCCATTCAAAATGGATTTTCACGCTGTGCTTCTTTTGTCGCATTTCTTTTTTGCGCCAAGCGAATCTCCTTCATGAATAAGTGTGAATGTTTACTTTGACAGTGAAGTGCGAATTGAGGATACAAAATTCATTCAGCACAACGTGACATATTATTCCTGATCAAATTAAATTTTATTGCAACTCTTGACTTTACTTTTTCTTTTGTACGAGCTCTGTATAAGAACGAATTATTTATGAATTCTCGACACCTTAAAAGTGCAACTGAAGAAATGAGCTTGAATTGTATTCAATGGAAGATAAAAACAATACTATAAATATTTGTGAGTGTCTTCCACTCGCTAAGCGAGCGTTTGAAAATCCTATACTTGAATTCTATTAGTGCAAAATCATGGAGAAGTTACGCTTCATTAAAAGTTTAAAGTTGCAACTTTGGAACGGGAAATGCCACTGTTCTTCAACTTTCTTGGATACACATGTATATATATATATATATATATATATATATATATATATATATATATATATATACATATATATGACAAGATGTCCGTATTCGGGTCAGGTCCTTAAAATGGGTCAGTTTAAAGTTTCCGAGTTTGAGAAGCCCGAGTTTGTCGCCTCTTCACAAACTCCATGCTATCTATGTTTTTCAAATCTCTCGAGATAAAACTTTATTTACGTCCATTTGTATATTCGCAACATCCATTTGAATATCCGAACTCATTCTTTTTTTTGCTTGTTATTTGAACGCAAAATTACGAATTCAATTTGAAACTCAACAGCTTTACTCATTGTGAGGTGTATACGATCATGAAAAAAAAAAGATTATTACATTTATCCCAATAAACACGAGATGAAGCTAATTTGACTGACCCGTGAGTATACGGATGCGTGGGCCCGAATCCGAAAACTTGGAAATGAATTTGACCTTTGTCTACCTGTAAGGATCAAGAATCGATTTGAAACAGGTTATTTTTACAAAGTGACCCAAAATCGGTCACCTTATCACACAGAGGTCACCTCGTCACCTCATCATTTTTTATTGATCATAAAAAATATGATTGGAGTTAAAGCACAAGCCTCCTACGAGTAAAAGCACATCTCACAATCTCCCGAAGAAAAAAAGGCATATTTCGTAAAAAAAAATCGTTGTTCTGTAATGCTCGAAAATTAATATGATTGAACGCTTGCCAAAATAGATTTTTGATTGAAAAAGACACTGTAACGTGAAGACTCAGCTGGTAAACAGACTCAAGAAAAGACTCTTAATTCCAGACAAAGTAGCGTCAAGCTGTAGCATCAAGCTCACTTTTCTTCTTCAGCCAAAATTCGTTTTTTGTTTTAGTAAATAAGGGTCAAGAATTTGAAGACTAGTGTGAAGACCTTTTTTCATCCAAGATTATTTAAATTTTCAAAGAGAAAAATTTCAAGGTCAAAATACGTATTTCCGGACGAGAAACGTACGACTTTTGACGGGGAAAAATAGCCGAGAATACATGTGATTTGCCGGGGACAAATCGAGCAAGCGTTTATTACTATTATAGCGAGCTCAGCAAACGACCCCCGTTAAATGTGCTTTTCTCCGTCGGGATATTGTGAGATGTGGCTTTTCTCCCGCTAGATAAATAAAATGTGCTTTTGTTCGCAGGATGTGTCGTTATATCCCTAATGACCTGTGATTTCACAGAAATTTTCCATACTCCTCGTAGGATCATCAACACGTGGCGAATAAGAAAAATATGTCGGCATCAATGATCAAGATCCGAAACAAAACTGTTTGACATATATAATGCGCGCGTGTGTGTGTAAGAGGACGGCACAGTCAGATCAAAGCGTGTCTGGGGCTCCATAATTCATGAGCCGAAGGAATTCTTGTCCTTCGTACCTCAATAGCGAAATCAATGTTGGTCCTGACGGGACGATGGTGGAGCGGCTGGGGCGGTCGGAAATTGTTTCCCAGGGGCGCCTTCGGATGCCGCTTGTCACCCTGTTTCAGCTCTCTCAGACTCTTCAGCTATAATCAAACACACACACACACACACGCGTATGATTGATTTGTCAGACCACGCGAGGGGAAGAACGAGGGTGAATTTAACGAGACAGATCAGACCATTGTGGAAATAACCGTACGAGTTGCAAATGAACATTTCATGTCGCGCGCGCACGCGCGTTGCAGATAATTAACGACCCCCCCCCCCCAAAAAAAAAACCCCGTTGTTTGTACCGTTTATTCGGGAATTCGGTGTACCGCAAACGACTAGGCTTACTTTTCCAAAATCCACCGCGAACAAACGAATGTTCCTAATTATATCGCGTGAATTTCAAAAAGTTGAGTTGCGACCAACAGCTACGACGTGATGCCTATAATAGATCAAACATCATTGCGTCCACGTTCGAGTAAAAAACCGTAAAGGAACATTATTGACATGCAATATTTCCTTGTTGTCAAGAATATCCGATGGAATAATGGAATTTTCGTGATTGTATATCAGTTTAATTTTATTAATGTATAAAGCGAGAGATAACTAGAACGTCAACGTCAAGCTGAACACGAAATCGGGGTTTGTTAGAGTGTAATTTTCGGTGTTGCGAATTTCGTGAAATTTAATACTGATTATCGTCGAAAATATAAACCGAAATATTATCTTCGAAGTTTGTAAGCGGATAAAGAATAAATTACATTTTTTTCCGAACGTAATGCGTTCAAAGTTACCCGTGATTAGGAGACCACGTAATATTTGGGTCGCCAATTCCACTAGAACTTTCGAAGGTGGTTTTTTTATGTATCCAAATAAATTATATTTGCAGTCGTTCATCAGCTTGAATTTCCAGCAATAATAACTAATCGTTGTTGATTCTATGTGGATTCAATGCTACCATGAATATCATACGTTCCGACATTGGTTATGTAAAAGCACAATTGAATGTCTCCGAGAAATTGAAACGTTAGGACGAACGAATGCATATATTATCTATTTAAGTACCTACAAACCACATCCAAAAGTTTCAGTGGGATCCGGAGACTCAGGTCCCAAGTGGTTTCCTGGTGAGTCTAAAGTAACCACCGTTTACGACGAGCTAAACTCTGAAAATGAAACGTTTCCTTGCGTACATCCAAGGAAGAGAGGATGCAGTCGACAATCGAATAATCGACTATTCACCCTGATACACGTGTCCGAGGGTTACTTTGTTTCGCGAACTCAAAGACGACCATGTTGATATTATCTTCGTCAAAAAGCTACGTTGAAAGGCTCGACACTCGGTTGTCCAAACGCGTTTGAAAATAAAGACGAAGAAAAATAAATGGTTATTAAAGGAGTATATACCTGCTGTTTGGTGATGTAAATCGGCTTGTTCAGTATGATCCACGTGGTGGTCTCGTGGCAGGCGGGCATCGTCGTCGAGCCGTCGTACGTCATGTAGTGCATCGTGTCGGGCATCAGATCCCTAACCCCGAACCGCTTGATCTCCATCGACTGACCTGAAAATCGCCGTCAGGTAAGAGGGGGCCGCGCGATTTTGTGAGATAAAAAAAAAGAGAAGGGTATTGTATTATGCCATTGTCGCTTGATCTAGCTTGAGAGCACATGGCCGATAGACTCGAGCTGACGCTCGCGTCCCACGTGAAACAGTTTTTTCAAGTTTTTATTCATGAGATATATGTGTAATTAGATGCAAAATTCATTTTTGTGCGATTACATTTAAAACGTTAAAAAAAATTACATTGTTCCTATAGTTTTGCTTTCTCAAAGAGAAAGCTTTGTAATGGGGCAAAAATCGACCCACCGAATCGGACCTCGGGACCTCGATTTTCGTGATCTACGGGTCGAAAAACATGGAAATCCAAATGTGTCTGTATGCATATGTGTGTGTGTGTGTGTGTGTGTGTGTGTGTGTGTGTGTGTGTGTGTGTGTGTGTGTGTGTGTGTGTGTGTGTGTGTGTGTGTGTGTGTGTGTGTGTGTGTGTGTGTGTGTGTGTGTGTGTGTGTGTGTGTGTGTGTGTGTGTGTGTGTGTGTGTGTGTGTGTGTGTGTGTGTGTGTGTGTGTGTGTGTGTGTGTGTGTGTGTGTGTGTGTGTGTGTGTGTGTGTGTGTGTGTGTGTGTGTGTGTGTGTGTGTGTGTGTGTGTGTGTGTGTGTGTGTGTGTGTGTGTGTGTGTGTGTGTGTGTGTGTGTGTGTGTGTGTGTGTGTGTGTGTGTGTGTGTGTGTGTGTGTGTGTGTGTGTATCACGAGTTCAATTTTCAGCAAAATCCGTTGGTTATTTCACTAGCAACCGTTCCTAACGTGTTTTCTCACAAATCCTTATGAGTGCTCATTGGGGCAAGCCGGAAAATCAGTTTTAAGTCACACTCGATGGCCAAGGACACTGAATTGTTCTATTTTCTTCATAGCAACCGTTGTTTACTTCCCTAGCAACCGTTATGAAGGTTGGAAATTATTAATTTAAGATCTATTTCCATCATTTTCGACGGCAAAGGACACAAAATCTTCCCAATTAGCTCCTTAGCAACCGTTGTTCACCGCCCTAGCAACCGTTGCTAAGGGGGAAAAAAATTGATGTTTCGTTTCCAGTATTTTCAACGTACTATAGAGAAAATTGGGAAAATTTGGTGTCTTTTGCCGTCGAAAATGATCAAAATAGATTTTGAATTGATCATTTCCAACCTCAGCCGTCGAAAATGATCAAAAACGGACTTAAGGGCAGGGCGGATCGATTTTGACCGCTATCAAACCGTATGACAGTCACAAGATGAATTGATCGAAAAATTATGCAGGTCCAAATGTCTCGCATCGTGTAGAACCTAGAACCGTTTGCTTTGTTGCAAACGGTTCTAGGTTCTACACGATGCGATAATAATAAGAGAGCCCGGGCAGACATCAACAGTCGCGACAAAGTTTGGTCAATTGAAAAAGAACGACACTTTACACAGTCACAAAGATACGAATTGAACTGATTAAATAATTTTTTTATAATTTTTGAAAAATAGATGATAGTATCTACGCTAGTGGAAAGGTGAAAATACAGGTTTGGGACGCGTTTGTGGGTGATGTTGAAGCCCCTTTGAGAAAGCATACTGCTAAGGCACTTGGCAGCGGTTTTTTCTTCTCACGCACACATAGAAGCAGATGCACTGGACAAGAATTCCATTCATTAAAAAATTATTCGGACTTATCTATCCCATGTCAATCCACCCCTCGACCCGACACTTTTCTTCCCGAGAAATTAACAAAGAAAATTGAACGGAATCACGTTTTCGTATGAATTCCACACGCAATTCGATGCAAAAAAAAATCTCGAAAGAAACTTTTTCACTTGGGGGTCTGCGCCTGTCTCTCACACTCACCGCCGTACGTGATTTTGTCGAGGTGCTCGGTGAACAGCCTCACCTCGGGGTTGGACAGGTCGCCCACCTGCGAACAGAGCCGCACGTTTTTGTGTGTGTGTATGCGAAGTCGATCGTGTCGATCGGACGGGCCGATATGTAGATATACGCAGGGATCGGCTGATTAGCCACGTTTCCTCTTACCTGCAGCAGGAGGGAGACGGCGACAATGCCCTGCGCCCGGTGCAGCGCGTCCGAGAAGTTGTTGTACAGGTGCGAGTTGAAGCCGAATATCTGGATCTGAAACGACACGCGCAACATTTCGTTTTTAATCACACGCATTATTTGATTGTCGTTTTTGCGTTTATTCACGATTATCTTGCCCCCCGTACTTATCGATAAATTCCATCGGGCGAATTTCAAAATGCTAAATCAATAAACCCAACCCCATTTTCTTAAATCTTTACAGTGAAAAATTACTGTATAAAAGTGGAAATTCAATGTAAAAAAATAAATGAGTTATTTACTGGAACCTCGGTGAATTTTTCATGTAATTAAGTTAATTTGTCACTTTGATTCCATGAGTTTTGATAACAAACATTTTTACAACACAATTTGCAGTAATTAAAGTCAAAATTCACTTTACACCCCTACTTACTGCAAATTGTGATGTAAAAATGTTTGTTATCAAAAATCATGGAATTAAAGTGACAAATCAACTTAATTACATGAAAAATTCATCGAGGTTCCAGTAAATGATTTATTTATTTTCTCACAGTGATTTTTCACTGTAAGGATTTACGAGAGTACATTCGCTTACAGTGTGAAAGCTATACGAGCATTGTAAAAAAACTATCGACCGCTGCGACAACTTATTCTACTCACACAACCCTTACACTGAGAGAAAAATTTATTGAATCCAAATAAATATATTTATTAGAGAGTGGTTTATTTGAATCGCCTAAATAATTATTGGAAGTGAATAATCTGTTATCACTTGAAACAAATATTTATTCAAAATGAATTTATAAAATTTATAGGGATCATGTCTAATCAGAATGAATAAATTTTATTCATTCCGAATAAATATATATTATTTTTTAATAATTGGTCAATATTTCTATATTCAAATTGAATAAATGGGTTTTTTTAAAAAAAACATATTCTGTTGAATATTATTTATTAAAAAATGAATTTTTATTTATTGTAATCAAATAAACATTCATTTGAGTGGATGAAATATCATTTTCTGTGATCATCAATCTGAAATATAATGGATATCGATTGAAAATTAATAAATATTTGTTCGCTTTGAATAATTATTCGTTTATACTAAAGAAAAAAGTTTGTTTGAAACTAACAAATATCTATATTAGTTTAGATACAAAAATTTATTCGTTTCGAATAAATTTTATTCAAAATGATTAAGCAATTTTTTACATTTAAACAAACATTCGTCACGGAAAACTTAAATTATTTTAGTGATCGAAAGATTATAACTCAATAAAGACTTATTCGAAATCAATATATAGTTCAATTAAATCAAATGAATATTTCCTTCAATAAAATAATCTATTTTAATGTATAATCTCTCAAAAATATTTCATGGTTTATTACATTGACTAAATGATTGTTTGTTTTTATGAAATATTACTCGATCATCTATTTGAAATACAACAAATATTTATTCCAAATAAATATTATAATTCATTCTTCCGGAACGTATAACGAACACAGCTAATAAATAACCATGATAGTCTTGCTGCAGATATTTATTTAATTTGAATATATTTTTTTTGGAATGAGTTGTCGAATTTATTACAATTTGATAGAATAAAAGACACGGATTTCACATGTGAAAGTTGAATAAACTTCACCATCTTTTTGTGAAAGATTTTTGTGCAAATTTCTCCAGTTTCGCAGTGCCAGTTCTGCAGCGAACATAATCTCATACATGGTAAGAAAGACGTTTTTGACAAAATGTTATAAATCTGATATTTTTTTGTGAATGATTATGGTCAAAGTATTCTCTTCTGGTCATATTTTAGAAGGCGGTTGTTTTGACGTATGTGAACCTGGAGTTAACCCGTAAGACATATTCATGTGCATTATAGAGCTGTACATGGGTGCATGTAACAGAATTCAGTTTAAATAATTGCACGCATCGATACCTTCAGAGCGAGACTAAAATTTCATACTTCCAGAATTCGGAGAATCAAGCGCGTCTGTGCTATATACATATACATATATACAGACGTACACGCTTCATCACGCCGGAAGGATTGAGACGCACTCTGAGCCGGTCTCAAACTCACAGCGATTTTTTAGTTTTCGCCAACTCCTGAACCAGAGCTTTACGGACTGCGTGGAGTTTGGACGTTACTTCTACACTGCGAGGAAGCTACACACTCTGGTAACTATAGAAAACGATCTGGGTGGCAAAATAACCTTGGCTGAGTGTTGAGGTTAAGCACGTGGCGTATACGCGGCATTGTGCAGGACGGATCGAGCCGTTTTTCAAGATTTCTGCGGCGATTGCTGTGTGTCGAACAACCTCGACGGGCTGTGGTGGACGCTGCTACTCCTCCTCGAGGAAGCTACATCTTGTGTGAATATTTCCTGGGAACTATCGAACGCGTTCAGTATTGAAGAATTCATCAGGCCAGCCGTTGAGGTTATACACGTGATGAGATTTTAAACCCTAATAGCGAAAAGTACCTGATTGCATTTCATCCCTGATCACATAAAATATAAAGTTAAAATTGTTCTAATTTAATTCGATTATATTCATCATAGCTTTTTAGACAATGTGTTACAAGAGTTTTCTACTCATTTATAGATTATAATTCAATGAAATTTTCCAAACTGTTTACTGATCCAAATAATTACAACTCATTAGTTATGAATATACTATTATATATACAAAGCAAGTCAGAAGCAACTTTTATATTACAGAAGATACATCCTATTTAATGAGTCATGGCTGATGAAGAAACGAAGGATTTGTTGAAACGATTGCATTTGGAAGATTTAACTGAGATCTTCAAGAGTGAGTTTTTTATAGTTTACTGTAATAACGTAAAAAATTAAAATTAAAATGCTCTACTATCAACAAAAATAATGTCATAATCAGAAAATTTGATGAATTATTCATATAAATTATACTTGAACTAATCAATATACGAGTATGTACATTTATATATATGGAAAGATGGAAATTCATTTAATAATCAATCTTTACATCGTGATTCAATAATTGATTCATCTGATCCAAATCGTACTTCTTTTATTTTCTAGAAAATAACATAACGCAATCTGTGCTTAATATCTTAGACAGACCTATGATAGATGATTTGATACAAGAAATTGGTCCTCGAGCCATATTTATCAATTATTGGAAAATGAATATATGTACAAAGAAACAGAACCCACCAGATAAAAATAGAGTAAGATTATTTACAATTTAAATTGGATCGCTTCATCAATAATCCACATTGACTCTGATTGGTTATATCAATTTATAAATTTATATTGCAGTCAGTAAGTGATTCAAATCCAAGAGTTTTAGATACTTCGAATATGTGTCAGAAATACACTTTAAGAAGTATTGAACAAATTTTGAAAGGTACGAATGATGGGAAACGAATACTAATTGCTTTTGAAACACATAAAGAATTGACACTTAGCTCTAGAAACAAGATGTGTAATTTGATCCTGGATGAAATAGAGGATACAAATATGAAGTAATTATACTTTTAAATTATAAATTTGGTTTTCCGTTTGTATTATACATGTATATACATAAATTCTTTTTCTTTATTATAGAATTGACAATGATTTAGCTAGTTTTGTAGCTGATAAGATTGTTGAATTCTTTACTGGGGAAATCAAATCTACATATTTCAATGCTCCAGTGAAAAAAAACGCGTCTAGTAAAAAAAAATCTGAGCCAGCAACTGGGAAAGTATTATCAATGTGGCGCAATAGACAGACAAAACTTAAAAACTTTCAAAAAAATTTGAAAAAGGAAGAAAGTGAAAGGAATACTCGTACATCTCTGGAAATTCTAAGTAGTACTTCTCAAAATTCTAATGGTGGTAAGCTTAATTTACTATTAGTAACAGTTTCATTTATCTGGTTTATAATTTAATTTGAAAACAATAGTGGTTTCCAAAAATGTGTTTGATCTATAACTGATTACCCATAGTGTATTTCTGAAATTATCATTTTATTGATTTCTTAACTGATTAATCTTTATAATCAATCAATGATTATTTTAGTTGAAAATAGTGAAGAAGTCAAACAGGCCATCGAATGGCTTAAGGATAATATGGAACCCTGGACTTATGTCGTAAATAATTGGCCAACAACATTCTGTTTGAGAAAAAAAGAATTATCATCATTAGAAGACAGAAATTTATTACAGATTTTTGAAAAATGGAATCACTTTAAACATCCCAATGGTTATCAATTAATAAACATTGATTTTGATTGTGCAAATCTGTCCAAAGTAATATTGAATTGTCATGTGTGGATGCAGTTCATCAAAACAGTCAGAATGCTTACTAGAATCAATAAAAAAGATAACACAGCATCGGAATATCTTGAAACTTTATCTTGTGATATGGATAACCATACAGAAAGTAACGTAGATAATTGAGATAATTTTATAATTTAATCGATAATTTCGAATATAAGTCTGATTTAAATCTTTTCTAGACGAACTAGTTGCCACGTCTTTAATGCTTTTAGCTCACTTAATACCACCTGTGAATATGAAAAAAACTGGCAAAAGAAGTGCGTACAAGCCCTCGATTGCATCAGCTAAGCGCACTATGATTCAAAATGCAATGGTTAGTATAATTTGTAGTTACCACACAATATATTGCTTTGAATATGGCAGTTGCTAAAGTACATATTCATGATAAATTAACGATTTTCTCGGGTTTGAGAAACATTTTTGGATCAGATGCTTCAACATACGTTTTAATTATTCAATTGTATTTATATAGAAAATCTGCATTTCTATTTCTATATGAAATTCTTTACAGACTCCTGGTGACGTGTCCAAGATAAAACAAGACGTAAGAAACCTAGCAGCATCGAACAAATTTCCTGTGCAGCCATATATAATCATCGTGGGAAAATTAAAAGAGATTATTGAAGTCTACGTATGTCTAGATGAAACTCTTTACAAAGTCAACACAGTATTGGAAGGGGTAGATATTTGCTTTAAAGCCTTTTTTGTATTTGAATTGAAATACCCTTATGACAGCCAACACCTATGGCTTTTGATTCAGAAAAGTATTTATGGCATTAAAACTGAGTTTGATCCAGTTTTCCCTTTTATGGAACATCTTATCAGTAAGGTAACTGAAACTCTGCAAGTCAAAGACAAATCAAACTCAAAAGATCAGACTAGTGAAATTACTGAATCCGAAAGAGATTCAGACATTGTAGAAACGTCTGATATTGCTATAGAATCAAGCTCAGTTTCTGATTCCTCAAATTGTTCAGCTTTAGAAAAGAAAAAAAATCATAAAGCGAAAAATTTAATGCGAAGTAAGAAAAATAATTCACATAGAAGTAGTGAATCTGACTGATAAAATATCACAAAGTTGATCGCATTCATTTGAAAAGAATTCCTTTGTTGAATATATTTGCTTCTTCATATTACTCCGTTTGTTTTTAGTTTTAAAATATTATTTGATGTTTTGTGTTTTACAAATAGCGCTATAACTACGTATGACAACTTTCAAACATTTTCGTGTTAGAATTCGTTAAAATGTTTCAATATTTCTAAAGTTTATTTTAAGTAAAGTATGTTATAAATACTCGAGTTGAACTTGAAAATGAGATTTCTATTGACTCTTACTAATTACAAATACGTCGTTACTTATTAAGATGGGTGAAACTAAATGTTTTATTTGTAACCTAAAATTCTATTCAATTGATTCAGTAATAACTCATTTTAAATTAAAACATAAAAAGTCTTTGCATAGTGAATGTAAGTGCAACATAAGTGATTGCCATAAAACGTATCATAATGCCTATTCATTATTTAGGCATCTTCATAAATCGCACAAGAATAGTTTTGAGAGAAATAAAGACATAGGCCTAATCAATAAAGATGAATCGAGTGTAGAAAATGAAATTTCTACAATAGAAGAGAATAGTTTCGAAAATATATCATCCGTTTTGAATATTCCACAAAAATCAAATGAGTCTGGTATAAATATTGAAAATTTTAAAAATGTAGTGATAAATTATGCTCTTCTCTCCATAATTCAGTTATATTCCTTCAGTAATTTGGACAGGAAAACTGCGCATCAAATCATGAATTCAATCTATGTCGGATACATTTTCAATTGTTTTCAAGTTCTGAAAGAAAAATGTAATTTAACAGTTGAGTTCCAAAACATGTTGGATATTATTAGCGATGCTTTCAAAGCGTTCAAAACCGAACGTCTAACATTCAAATATTTACAAGGAATGAATTGTTTGTTTTTACCTTATAAAGTTACTGTTCAATCTTACCTTACTTTCCAAAAACGTAAATTCAAATCTCAACGTGTGATGCGTAGTAAAAAACTAGCTGTCATCAAGTTAAACCTAGTATTGAAAAAATTCTTGGAGTTACCAAATGTTTTCTCTTCTATAGAAGAAAACTTGAAAAAATTGAGTTCTGACTCATCTCCATCATTTTTTAATAGTACATTTTGGAAATCAATAACGATAAAATATGTGGGTAAAACAGTTTTCCCAGTAGTATTGTATTTTGACGATTTAGAAATTAACAATCCCTTAGGCTCTAGAAAAGTTAAGAATAAGATAGGAGCCGTTTACTGCAGTATTTTAGGGATACCAGCAACTTTTGCAAGTCTTTTGGAAAATATCTTTTTATGTCAACTCCATAAATATGCTGATCATAAGTTATTAGGTAATAAAACTATTTTCAAAGAAATCATTAATCAATTTACAGATCTGGAAAATATTGGAATCACTCTCAGAATTCATAACGAAGATAAACAAGTACATTTCATACTGCCATTCATAGCAGGAGATAACTTAGGATTAAACACTATTCTCGGTTTCCCTTTAAGTTTTAATGCCAATTTTTGTTGCCGGATTTGCGCAATAGCTAAAAGTGAACTCCAAACACAGACTAAAGAAAGTATTATACTCTTGAGGGACAAACAAAATTATTTGGATCATTGTCGAACTAAATCCTTTGGCGTTGTAGAAGAATGTGTTTTCAATAAAATTCCTAATTTTCACGTTACAGAAAACGTAAGCGTTGATCCTATGCATGATTTGCTAGAAGGCATCTGTCGATATGACGTTGGAAAAACTTTAAATCATTTGATATACGTCAAAAAATATTTTACTGTCAATGTGCTGCATGAAAGGATTCAATGTTACAGTAACAATTCTCCAGACATCAACACACCTTTTATAAAAGATGAATCAATCAGAAATGAAGAAATTATAATCTCAGCATCTGAGATGTACTTTCTGGTTCAAAATTTAACATTGATTATTGGAGATTTAATTCCTTCTTCTGATACCGTTTGGAAAATGTTTTTGAAACTAAGAAACATTGTTTGCATAGTGTTTTCAAACTCTTTAACCCATGAAATAATTGAGTCATTTGAATTTCTAGTAACGTCTTATTTGAAACTCTATTTGAAATTATTCAAGCAAACTTTGAAAGTGAAACATCATTATCTTCTACACTACAAAAGATTGATGTTGAGATATGGTCCTCTAAAAAATTTAAGTTGTCTCCGCTTTGAAGCTAAGCATAAACAAATTAAAAAAAGTAGCCAAGTAGTAACCTCAAGAATCAATCCAGCATATACCTTAGGAGTGAAACATCAGTTACAACTTTGTTATAGATTTTTTAAAGGAGAAGGATTTTCCAAAAGAATATTGCACGGTACTGTTAATACTAGAGTAAATATTGCAACAAATTTCGATAAATTCAAATGCGTACTGCCAGTACATTTACTTAATCAAAACTGTTTTTCTTGGATAAGAGTTGATGGAACATACTACAGATTAGGTAATATGATCCATATTCATGATGAAAAAAGTTTAGCTTATTTTGGTAGAATTGAAAGCATAATCCTACATGATCTCAAGGAAGTATATTTTGTTTTTCAAACGTACTGAAATTCCTACTCTAAATGATCATCTAAGTGCATATGAAATAATCGAGCTCGAGTCATGGGGTTGCATGAGACAGGGTGATTTAAAGGACTATGAAAGTTACCACAGTCATATGATGTCAAATGGGAAAGTCTATGTTCCTTTTAAATTCTGACAGAAAATTAATTCTTATTGTAATGTTGATTAAGAGAGGGTAAATATTAAGATATATAATATATAATCGTCCATGGCAGTATTAAATGCTAAATCATTATTTATAGACAATTAATGAAGATTATAAGTATCATTTTAATGCGATCTTCGGTTTTCTACAATGATATTGAAGAAGTACTCGTACTTTCTGTGTGCCAAACGACTGAACTATGAATACGTCTATTAGATAATATATATAAGCCTGACCTATTCGCTTTGGTATTCTCATAAGAAAACACAATGGATATTTTTACCTGAGTTAACTGTGTTATTCTCATGTAAACAGTTTATATGTAATTTGTAATTGGATAATTTTCCATGAATAAAGTGTGTCATATAAAACTTGCAATGAATATAGTTTTATTTCAAATGAATATTTATTCAAAGGTTTCTCAATTCAATTGAATTTTTATTGCATCAAAATGATTATTTCATCAATGCAAATAAATTTTTATTTAATTCGATCAAATATCTGTGTCAAATGAACAAATATTTGTTAACTATCAAATAATAATTACTAGAATCATACGAATACATATAATGACAGAATAAATATTTATTTATTTCTAACAAACATTTACATGAATTGATTAACTATATCATCGAATCAATGAAATATTTATTAAAACTAAATAATATTTATTCAACCGTAATGACTACTCCTTTAATTAAGTAGGGTATATAATAAATAAATAATCGAATCAAAGAAATATTTATTGGATCCAAATAAATATTTATTTACTTTGAATGTATTTAATTATTCAAAGTGAATAAATATGTTTAAGGGACTATACGAACAAATATTTGTTCAAATCAAACAATTTTTCTTTGAATATACTAAATTTTTCTCTCAGTGTAATTATCCTAACACTTGACTTCTCGGCGTGATTTCTTATTTTCAAAACTAAACTGTGAGCGTCGAGCCACAGGCAACGGAGTCACGCTATCCGACCCCCGGTCAAAATTAAAAAATACCCGAAAAGTATTCGTGTACGTCTCATCAATCAAATCCAAATGAATTGCAATATGATAATGAGCGTGAGATTGATCGAAACTCATTGTGGCAGCTTCGTCGCCGACAAAACTGACTATACCGGCTAACCCATAATATCATATCGTGCGGCCTAGGCTGACTCTGTCTATACACTGGAGAATATAGTTGTAGGAACTTGATATAGCAACTGCTACTTTACGTACACTTAATTTCTAATGAATTGTATATACGCAGTGTAGTAGGTAATACACGGAAGTTATATTGAATGCATGTAGTTGCCTCAACTCTTGATAGGGTAACATGGTTAATTTACCGCCGAGTTGTGATTCGATGTGACATCTGTCAAAATCAGGATCGAGTCGCCTTGTCACGCGTTTACAGTGAGAACTTTTCATTTTTTCAGGGTCGATTCGTACGTTATAATCATCAGCATAAATTTGTCTAACTGCGTAGCTGCGTTGTTTAGAACAAAGTCTACCGTTGCTGCCGTGTATTCGGTACAACATTTACTCGCGCTATCGTTGCGCGTTGACTATTGCTTTATCGAGATTTCGCGCGTACTTTTGACATCCAGCTACTACGAAAGATTATATGATTCAATATATTAGTAATAATTGTTCCGAGTATACACCTCGGGCGGCCTGTAGATCACTGGGTTAGCCGTCTAGACCAATTAAATCATGGCTCTTCACTGCAGCTGCCGTCGCTTCTCGTGTATAAGGATATACACACGCAGGCGCGCGTGTGTCGTACCGCTCCGGCTTTTCGGGGCTGAACTTTCAATTACGGCTTATCGATCGCCGGTCGTTGCCGCGCATATATACACATACAGATTCGATCTCTCGTCGCCGAGATGCCAATCAGGTGTTAAGGCTTTTCACCCTCGGTTAAGTTTTCGGCCGTGCGTGCGTGCCGGCCGCCCGATTTTGTCTCCCTCTCTCGCCCCCCACTCGAGACAGATAGACGAAGAAGCCCAACGTTTGATTCTCAACGTGGCCGTTATAACGCGGCACGAGTCGTTTGTTCTGCTCTCCGGGGCTTGGCCGCCTCGGAATACATAAATCCATATCCCGGGCGCAAATAGACGTCCGCGCGCGATTGAACTGAAATCCCTCTTTCTCGCTCGGAAGTAAACAGATACTTGGATGCTAAAATCTCGCTACCTCGCGAAAGATCGGCCGATATCTGTTCCGCGCGAAGCCAACAGATATTTGATACTCTGACCGAACAAAGCACGCAATTACCCCCCCGGATATAAACCTAGTCCCGATTAACCGATAATTCGCTTGAGCGTCAAAAGTCGTGGAACGAGATGCTCGATACGTACATGCGTACGGATACGCTCGCGCGCGCTTTTCGTTTCCTCTGCTACTGTGGATTTAAATTCGCGCGTGGGTGTCTCTGTACTCGCGGCAAATAATCAGCCGGCGGAGCTCGGCTGAGAATGGGTGTGAAAATCGACTTATCCAACCATGAATAAATTATTTTCCACGTATTGCACCGATCGCGGAGATACGTCTGTTCCCTCCAGTAGTCCCCGTCGCGTTTGATCTCGGCCCGAGATCCCCCGCCGCAACAGCTAATTTGAAACGAAACTTTTTTTTGCCCGGCTAACCCCGTTTCGATTATTCGTAATTTCGATATGCTTTAAATATTTATGAATGCTGAAGTTGCGTGGCGTGACCCCGAACACGACAAGATTTTCCACCCACCACCCCCTCCCCCCTTTCCCTCGCGCACACGGCTAATACATATTTCCCCGAACCTGACGTTTTAATTAAAAAACCCCTTCTCCACCCCCCTCCCCGAGTGATATTGAAATTGCGAATTTCATTAAGTGTATAACTCATGGCTCCGCGAGATACATTGAACAACGTGATTTATTATCCTATCGGGTTAAACCGTTGTTTGTTTAGCGACAAAGAAGTGTTATGGAGAATGTCAGAGTGATACTCGAAATCCATCCGGTTCACTTTTTTGTAGTGATATGATTTGACTGGAAATTAAGATTGCTTGGAAGGAAAAAAATATCCGGTTCTAGGTTGATTCCAGTGAAACACGCCCTACGCAACGTGTAAACAACGATTATCGCAGTGACTTTTTCGCGGAGATTTTTCTTTAATCGCTAAAAAATGTGATTACAAAGTATAATATGACAATGCGGTATTCGGAAAAGTTATGGGCTTTGTGAAAGTCGGGGTGTGCGGAGATTTGTAAAAAGGTTCTCCTCGTTCTCTTGTAACCTCTCGATTCCTATAGTTTTTAGAGTGAGAATTAATTGGAACAAAGTCGTTCAGAATTATATTTTTTACTATACATAAAGTTTGTCCAAACTTCGCAAAACGAATTGTTCCGTTGCAATTCAGGGGAAACTTTATGAATCACTGTTGAAGCGTATTTTTCAATGAACTTTTCCCAATTACAAGAATTCGTATAATCGACGATGTTTTTGGTCACAATTAATACAGCTTTGGTGCCCGTCGAAATCTGCCCAAAACTGGTTTAGTACTATTCGCACAACGTTAATTGACAAATTTCCTAGCTAGATTTCAGCAAAAATTCTGCCCGTACGCTCGCGTCACATCCATCCTCGGGTCACTCTCGCGGCTAATTCCACGTGGATAAATATAATATGGGAGTTCGCGGCGTGTTCAACGCGTTTGTCCGCGTCGAAATCGTCGGGATTAAATTAAGCCGCGGTTGTCATTGCCGGTGGGCGATGAGTTCGAGCTCGAGCGCGGCGTGCTTGATAACCATCGTAAATTCACTCCCTCCCGATCTAGTCTCGCGCCCCATCGATACCGTGTAATCTCTCGTTTTTCTCTCACCCCCCTCCGCTAGTGCACCGAGTCTTATTGAACGTCGTTAATTTTGCAAGGTGATGATCCGAGTCGGGATCTTCACGTGGGCATCCCCCAAGTGGGCCAATGCAGCCTTGATTCAAGACTCTCGAATCAAGGCTCCATTGTACGCGAGCGAGGCGGCAACGATTTCTCATTTAGATAAAACATGGTTATCCAGTCGACACGAGTGTGCCTCAAGTCGAGGAGCTTCAAGGGCTAAATTTGGAAAATGATGGATCGCCGATTTCCATTACTACAAACCCTTGGCTCACGATTTTCGTGGCCGCGCGTATATACTTATATCTGTACGTCCATCTCTCGGGGGCGTGCGCGAGAATCGAATCGTCACGATATATACCGTTGAATTTGGAAAATCATCTCGCGCGCTAATGTCGCGTGTTCGGACCGTTCGCGTCTATAATCGTTTGAAACGAAAAAAAAGGGACGTATCGCAAGTTCCGAGGGTATAAGATTTAGCTCGAGTCGAAACGTCTTTTGGTTGTTGGAGCCCGAACTTTCCATCCGCTCGCGAACTTTTCCCTATTTTTTTTCTCTCTACCGAAAAAAAAAGTCACGATTGATCATCGGCCGAAGTACACGGCCGCGCACTTTACAAAGCCTCGCCACCCTCCCCCTCGACGCGACTCGTTCGACCGCGAGTTTTGACCCCAAGACGCGCGCTGGTGGTGAAAAAGAAAAAAAACCTCATCGGCGCGCGCGTCTTATCGGAGAAAAAAAAACAACAAGCGGCCACTCGAGCGATCCACTCGATACAGAGGCGCGCGACCCAGTTGGAGCACGGGAAGAAACAATGGGCGTGTGTGGGTGGGGGGGGGTGGAGTGGGGGATCACCTCAGCGGGAAAGCTGTAGCCGTCGACGGTGTGCTCGCTGCCGGCGTTGTCGTACAGCCCGTAGTGCAGGTGTATCTCGTGGAACTGGTATCTGTAGGAGAGCGGGCCTCCGGATATGTTGACGGGCTGCCTCGTGTCGTTGTCCACGGTGAACACGACGCTGTGGCCGGTGTTGGTGAGGACGCCGCTGACCTTGTGCTTGTCGAGGTGCAGCTGCTGGAGGTTCGGGTCGAACAGCAGCCGCTGCGGGTCGAGGTTCACCGGCGACTGCCTCCTGCCCTTCGTGCACAGTGACCACTCGGGGTTGATCACACCCCAGAACGCCGGACCCGAGATCCCGTCGTACGTCCACCACTCCTCCCAGCTCACCGGCTCGGACTCTGACCGACCGACACAAATTTCACCTTTCACAAATTTCTCCTCCTCCATATTCTCATTGTTATTCGGGTGAAAATTACTATGGTCGATGATCGCGCATTCTACAACTTTTCAGAGAGAAACACCGCTAGGAGAGACTGCACGACCTTTGGAAATCACCAATTGATGAAACTTTTTCAGGGATGGTTGATGGGTACCCAAATAACCAACGTTTCGTTTTCCCCAACATGGCCGTTAAGGGGGGGGGGGGTAGGGTTTTGAAGGCAGAAAAAAAAACAGGTTCTTACAGATTTTTTTTTGGGCGTACGGTGAAAGTACATTTATTTCTGATTATTGTACACGAAAGAGTAGTAATTGAACTATATTCTGTGAAATATTGGTTGAAAAATATTGAAAATTGACCGAATGGCAGCAATTCTTCGCAGGCGCCTCAGAAATGAGTCGGTGCACTCTGTATCTCAAAATCTATTCAACCGATCGTTCTCAAATTTTTTACAGTATTTCCTTACATAATTTATGAGGTAACCCTGTTGAGATTTTTTCGTTTTTGATTTTATTTTTTTTATTATTAACAACAATAGTCATGAATTTAGGCCAAAAATCGGTATTTTCACTTTCAAGTCTTGTAAAAAGTTCAAAAATTTAAAAAAAATGGAAAAACTCGACAGGGATACCTAGAGGGACATGAAAATTAAGGGAAAAACTTTGGTTATTTCATTTCAGATGATCCAGTGCTGAGGTATGATGTGCACCGCAAAATGTATTTTTTCTGAGGCGCCTGCGAAGAATTGCTGCCATTCGGTCAATTTTCAATATTTTTCAACCAATATTTCACAGAATATAGTTCAATTACTACTCTTTAATGTACAATAATCAGAAATGAATGTACTTTCCCCGTACGCCCAAAAAAAATCTGTAAGAACCTGTTTTTTTCTGCCTTCAAAACCCTACCCCCCCCCCTTAATATAAGTCACTAGGTTACCTATAAACCATCTCACAAGTTTTCATCATGATCGGTCATCCGAAGATTGTACCGACTCCACTAATCAGTGAAAATTGACAGTTGGCCCGAAAGTTTGAAGAACATTTGCTCATTTTTACCATAGACTGTAGTAATTTATCACCCACAAGTAGAGCCTCTTGCATTATTCTATCAATTTGTTCAACGGCTCTTTAACGTAATCGACGATTTGTTCAATTGATTGAATAATACATTCGAGCAGAATAAAACATTAAATCATCATAATTTCATCCAAATTATGTAAATTTAATTATGTACTTGTGTAACTTGTATGTATGTGTATTTCGAGCCTTTCGTTTAAAACAAGGACTTCAGGTGCCTCGGTAGAAGTTCAGCTTCTCGTGCGGTAGACTCGAATCCCGGTGGATGCAACATTGTTGCCGAGGGAAAATATTATATAAATAAAATTAAATCGATGAACAACCGACTCGGTTCAGATCGTTTAAAATAAATTATTAAAATATCTCTCTAAAAAGAGCAGTAGTAAAAATAACCAAAGTATGTCAATCAGTTACTGAAACTGCTGATAATCCAGTTAACATTTCCGAGCGACGAGAGACCCTAGTGAAAAAACAATGACGCACAAATTGCGTAGAAAACTATGTCTGCAAAATCATTGTAAGCATAACTGTCGTTCTTTAGTGACGCAGAGAAAAATTATAATTTGCTCCAAATGTTACTGTCAAAAGGGTCACAATGACCCTCTGCCCTCGCGTTACTAAACAAAATATTAATTTCCACTCCGTGTAGGACTTGACTGACATATCTGTGCACGATATCAAGGTATAATTCGTGAGATCGAGTTTTCCATGTCTCATGCCTGTGCCTAGTCAAAGTTTGGAAATTCATGTACAGGACAGTCATTTAAAAGCTCACTAGCCGTACAAAAAATTCATTCTCAACAATAAAGTTCATGAATTTTTTTCATTTTGTGCAGTTTTATCAATTGTATCATTCGAAACGTTGACTAGGGACAGAGAACTGGACCTTACGAACCACGCCTCGATTATACCTGTATACATAAAGCCAGTCAATTCACTGCACGCACAATTTACGCTGGATCGCGTGTAATTGGTCTGAGGACGAGGACGAGCTCGTGCGCGACGCCGCTGTGGACCGATCGAAATTCCACGGATGAAAAACAGGTGGCAGCTTTGAATTTCATATCGCTCCATTCATGAGCTCCTACCGACGCGCGACACGCGACTCACCCACCCCCTACACACACACACGTACTGCCCTACCCCGCAACCACGACGCCGGTTAATTATATCAAATAATCAGATCGACGCAGCTGCGGAGTTACGCGTTGACGAATTGATCATCCGCGACCAGTTATCGCACACGCGCCAGTTTATATATACATTTATATCTCGAGTGCTTTTCAATTCGGCTATTACTCCGGCTGGCCTTTAATGAATTCACGATTTTCAACCGAGGCAAATAACACGTCCAGTTGGTTGCAGCGGTGTGAATTATTGAGAAACACTTTCGCCTTTGTTTGGATATAACAGCCTTCATTAGCCATGGCCGGTACGTTCCGCTCCATATTTACGAATGGCGCATTAGCGCGAAAAAAAGTCCTCTGCATCAATTTGACGAAAGTGGCGGGAGCCGCATATCACCCGATATATACGTGTGCTAATAATCCTGCAAACGAGGTATATTCACAGCCACACGCGCGGATCGTTTATTTTTGCCGCGGTGTACATCAAAGCGCGTAAACGCGCGCGCGTCTTTTGATCCGGCTCCTCCCATGGATTTTCGATTATTATTTATACTCGGGCGAATTATTGACGGTGCCCCGAGGTATACCGGAGCTGGGATCGAACGTGTCTTCCGTCGCGCGCTATGGATCGTAACCCGGGCTAAATCCGTTTCCTCGTCAGAAGCATATCGCTCGGCATGCCGCGCGCTCCACGTTGGCGGTGATTAAATTTTCAATAACACGGGCAAATTAATCAGATCAGAATATTGGAATCGGCCGTGTGTGAGTATATATATATATATATATATATATACCCCGGCCCGGAGCTGAAAACGTGCCGAAATGTGTGCCGCCGTTCTGCAATTGGATAAATTACTCTCGGGTAGAAGAAGAAAAAGGCAAATTAGCAAAATTACGATTTCCACGATTCGATGTCGCGCCCGGAATACTCGCGCGATCGCGACACGACAGGATCCCTCGAATTCTTGGACTCTTACGAAAGGTGGACGAGGGAAATTTTTTAAATCTATGTGTCGATTGTCCCACGGAGTATATATCATATTCGATTGCCTCGTCCGCCCAGTGGGTCCTTCGGCCAGCGAGGATTCAACAGAGTGCAACGATCGATCGGCTCTCGGGCGCGAGCGCGCGATTTGATTTTGCCATATTTGTACCGTCAATTTCAAAATCCCTTTGCGACGCGTGTACACACACACACACACACACACACACACACACATACACACACTAATCGACGGCGTGTAATCTCGCGCGTGCATTCGAACTCACACACACACAAACACGTCGCTCGAGCTAATCCGCGCGTAGCATTAGGACGATCCGCGAAATTGGCCTCGGCGAAACGGCCGTTGTACATCCTGTGTGTGTCTGTGCATGTGTACGTGTACAGGTGTGTGTGTATGTGCGAGACGTACCATGGATGAGCAGGAGGACGAAGAGGGCCCAGACGCCGAGGAAGACGGGCCGTCTCGCGGCCATCCCTCCTCTTTCTCCCTCTATCTCGCTTGCTCTCTTGCTCGCTCGCTTGCTCACTCTCTCTCTCTCTCTCTCTCTCTCTCTCTCTCACACTCCCTCGCTCTGTCTCTCTCTCTCTCTCTCTCTCTCTCTCTCTCTCTCTCTCTCTCTCTCTCTCTCTCGCTCTCTTCCAGTCAGTTGAGCTGCATGTCGGCTGCAACTCGTGCGCGCGGCGGACCTGCGAACATCCACGGCCTCGGTCAGGTGTGGCCCTCTCTCTCTCTCCCTCGAGCGGACTGGGGGGCGGGAGGATTAATGATGGCGGCCCAATGCTCTTGGCCGTGCGCGCCCTGGACAGATCATCCGAGCCCTCCCTCTCCCTCCCTCCGTGCATGTATATACCTACGCGCGTACACAGACACACACTTTTTTTATCGATCCCTCCGTCCCAGCCCCGCATCCGAGCCTCTCTCAGCCATAAACACTCCACCGTAGCCCGGACGCGCGCTCTCGCGGATGAACAATCGCGCGAAAGCACAGCCGGCCGAGACACACGCACGCACTGATTCCCTCGTATAATCTTGTCTCTCTCGCGCGCGGGGGTAGTACACGCACACACGCGCTACTCGATAACGAATCGACGGATCTGCCGGCGGCGGCGGCGGCGGCGGCGGCACTCGAGGGATTGAATTTGGCTCGGACGCCAAGCGAGATTGTACAGCATCCGCGGGAGGGAAGCGGCTGAGGATCGATGTCAACACACGCACTCACTCACGGGGAGGAAGAGATGGGACCCGATGACAAAGCAGATCGGCGTGTCGTTTCGCCGGCTTTTCGCGGCGGGGGAGAATACGTGTGTACGTACGTACGTACGGGCGACGAGCCTCCCCCCGCAGTGTCTGGCACTCGGTGCTCACCGGGGGGCGGGTAGAGGGAGGCGGGGAGATCCCGGAGGCTCGGGACAGAGAGAGAGAAGCTGGGCCGGACGGGGGTGGCGGTGGCTGCTCCTGGACGGAGCGAGGCTCGGGGGCGCGCTGGGGCAGGGGAGGGGAGGAGGAGGAGGATCGATACTCGGGGAGGGCAACGTCCTACGTACGTGTGTTTGGGGCGCGCAGGAGGCGCAGCTCTCCCGCAGCAGGCAAACGTACCCCGCTCGGCGGACGCACACCGACTGGGCGGCCGCGGGCCGAGCGAGCGCCGACCCCTCGCTCGCTCATGCGCGCTGCGCGCGCGCCGCGGCCCCCCCGTCTATCCCCAGCTATAGCACCTGCCGCGCGAGCGCCCCCGAGTCGCGGCCTCTGCTCCTGGGGGCCTGCAGCCAGCAGCCGGCCGCGAGGATCTACGCCTGGACGCTGCAGCCCAGCTGGCTGGGCCGCCCGCTCTGCACCACCGGCAAGCCGTCCGGACGCGGCAAAACCCCGACGCTCCCTCCCTGTCTCTCTTGCTCCCTCTGGCCGACGCCGCTATCGATTTTCAAACGGAGACGCGCGCGCGAGAGAGAGAGCCGGAACTGTTTAAGCTCGAGCTGCCCTTTGTTAAGCGCCCACCCCACCCCCCCCCCCCCCCCCCCCCCCTCCCCGCGACTTTTCGGACCACCTAGTCCGCTCGCGAGCCTGCACTCGACTACGATCGAGCCCGATTCGTTACACCTCCCGATCCGAGCTTTATGCCGCTGACGCTGTCCATCCAATTGCCGGGGATTTATATGTCTCTGTTATGACACGTTACTCGTGGGGGACAAAAAAAAGAAGTCTGGCACGCGAGCTTGCCCAAAATTTTGTTTGTTCATTGTCTCGCGTAAAACTGCCCCTTAACGTGTCGACGGGACTTTCGGGATTCGAAAAAATCTTTTAGAGGCTGGACCAAGTGAATGGCATTAGTTCGCTATGTCAGATATTTTGCGTTTTTCACGAGGGAATCGGCCGATGGCAGTTGCTCGGACGAATTTAATATTTCGCCCCCGAGCGTGTGTATGTGTGTGCGTATGTGTGTATGTGTGTTTGGGAGAGAGAGGATCTTTTACACAGTGGGATTTCACTCTAGCGAAAATAAGATTAGAGCTCTTCAGCGGGATTACTGTCTACATCAATGGAGTTAGTCCGGGCCTCCCTTTGATTTACACTGAATTAAAGCAAATTTGCCATTTCAGCCTGGCAAATGTCTCTCTCTCTCCCCCCTATTTACAATGAGAGAACACCTGTCCTGTGAGTGTAACCGATATCTTGCGTGTGTGTGCGCGCGTGTGTCGGGGGGGGGAGGGGGTACCTAATGATTTTGCGTGCTACCTGTATGTTGAAACGATCTATCGAATTAAATCCCACGTCGAAACCGAAATTCCCCATTCCGTTCGGTGCTCGTACAATACTCGAGAGTGAAATTTCACTTTCCACGTAGAATTTTCCGGGAGTTTGAAACGTTCGACCCGAATGTTCACTTCGCATGTTCACACGAAGAATAACGGACTTCTTTTTTTTTCATTAATTGCCGAGTGTAACAACAATCCAATCATTTTGTCGGATTCATAAAGTTGAATACTGAGGAGGAAGAATATGTTTTCCGACGTCTGTTTCATTTTCTTAACAATGGATATGTTACATCTTCTGGGAGAGTTATAATCGACTCGAAATATTTATTGTTTTACTTTTTTTTCTGGCTCAAAACACGTTAAATATACCTAAAAATGATATTTCATCGCCCTTATGTGAAGGAAATATTTTTAAAAATGTTCACAGTCTATTTTCCGAGGACCCTCTTAATGGTCTCAAATGCTTTAAACGCGATTATCTCGGAACTGCATTTTTCAAACTGGTTTGCAGCATAACTCGGTCATTTTTCATCTGATATTGAATTGAAATTCTAACATTTGCTTTTCAGGCACATAAAACATCAGACTACCCTGTCGTTTCTACGATTAATAAACAATTACATTCGATTCTTTCCTGAAAAAAAATTAAAGGTTCAAATGTAAGCCAGATTAGCAAAAATCAATATTTTCATAGAAGCCAAGGTGGCGTGACAGCTAAACTGATATAGAACCAGACATTTCTATTCGTTTCACGTGTTAACTGGAAATCGCTATCGAGCACACTGCTTAACATCTCAGAAAAGCGATGCTCTTCATTAACCCGCTGTCATGACGTTTTGTAATCTTAATCAGAATAAAAAAAAATCGTCATGTTATTCGGTGCATGAAACCGCATTTCACGCACTAGAGCATTTTTTAAATGCTCTTTAAGGGGGGATATACAGGTCGAACGACAAAAAAATTCGATTTTTTTTTCTTTCATGAAAAGTTAGTAAATTTTCCGTAGAATATGCTCCTGAAACCCTTTCTTCGAAATTCGAACTCCAAGTGTTTTTTTCAAGGGATTGCTGATTGAAGTGTAAGTACGATTTAACGGTAATTTAAAACTTTCAATCTTTAATTTAAATCTCAAAACTGCATTTTTGGAGTTTATGCCGGTGATAACTCGAAAACTAATTATCCGATTGAGCTGAAACTTATAGGGTTTCTTTATTATAGTATTACCTATCAGATGAATTAAAAATTATTGTAATATTTTATTATTAAATATGGAAAAATGTGAGAAAATGGCGGGAAAAAAATTGAAAAAAATTGAGTTTTTCGAAAAAGATACGCCAAAAGTGCAAATTTTTTTTAATTTTTTTTTGATAATTCATCTACTAACTATGAATGTAATTAATGTAAATTTTTTTGATTTTTTTGATTTCCGATCAAAATTGCGACCAGGAGAGCCGGCACAAGCAAAATAGAGGTAATTTTTCAACGCTATCTAACGGCCGCCATTTTGTGAGAAAAAATTTAAAAAAAATATTTTTGTATACTACATGGATCAACTTATAACTGTCAAAAATTTTCGATAGATTTGATTAAAAACTACCCTTGAAAAACGATTTTCAAAAATGAGTTTTTTTTCTCGTTCGACCTGTATATCCCCCCTTAAACGAGCACTCGTAACATAAAATATATCGTATGAACGAGTAAACACTCGTCGCCGGCTTCACCGACCACTCGTTGACACGTCTACGCGCGTCTTGAAGATCGTACTCACCAGTTGCATAATATACTATTTCATGGATCAATACATGTTCGATAAATTCACAACATTTTACACACCCCAATACCTTCATTAGTCGCGAAGAAAAAAAGTACTTGAGAATAGCCTTATTTTTCAGTGTGTCAAATTCCACTCGACCCTTTAATTGTTTGACGCAAAATTAGTTCATTATGCAACTAGTGCGTAAAAATCTAAAGACGCGTGTGAACGCGTCCACGTGAGTACTCAGCCAAACCGGCGTAGAGTGTTACACGTTCACTCGAGTGTTCGAATTCCAACGCGCCAGTGAGAAACAATATTTTATGTGGTGAGTGCTCGTTTAGAGGTCTTTTAAAAAATGCATCAGTGCGTTTCACGCACCGAATAACATGGGAAAAAATATGCGTACCCTCTGAGGTTGGAATAGCAGAAATTGCATAACTGATGGATATTTTTTATTTTTATCAGTTATGCAATTTCTACCGGCGAATTTTTACCATTTTAGATTCGAAGTGTATATTCTTCCGAATCGTCATTCACTGCACGAGTTTGAAATGTCAATGTGATTTTATAAATGTTTAACACATGTTTCGCCCTGTACTGTAAAACTGCACATACGCATTAATAACTGCTATTATTTTCAACGGATAGTATTATGAAATTTATGGAAATAACAAAAAAATAGTTCAAATATTGAGAAATTAAGTGATTTTTTCTCCAACGTGACACACACGGACATTATATTATGTTCTAATAATATTGTTGATTCAATTACTCGAGTCTCTCTGAAATTCATTGCAATGAATATTTAATTCAATGCTCGACAAAAGTGTTTGCATCGTGCTCCAGTAAAATTTCATGCTCGAACAAAAAGAATCGTTTTTGCATTGTACGTGCATATCAGCAGTGTCCACAGTGTCTGTGATTTCTCGTCGGTCCAAACGTTGACTGGCCCCGCGGGTGGAGGAGGCTTCTGTCCGAAACGCGCGTCCTCGTATAATCAACACACCGCCCGACTATACGTGTATAAACACACACACGGGCGCGTGGATGGGGGAATAAGCCACGTCAAGCAAGAGTTAAAAATCCGTCTTGGCCGCTCGTCCGTCAGCTGTTGGTGCCCAGATTAAAGTATTAGCTCCGGCGACGTGTCTCTCTCTCTCTCTCTCTCTCTCTCTCTCTCTCTCTCTCTCTCTCTCTCTCTCTCTCTCTCTCTCTTTGACATTTGTGCAACCGCAAAGCGAAATGCGACCCTTGGCTCGGGCTGTCCCGAGCTTATATGCACTAATGAAACATCGGCTTTTTCCGCGGCTCCACACCAAGCTTCCGGCCCCGCCGGAGCACTCATTAAGCTTTTCGAATTCCCTCGACGCCCCGGCGCAATATTTTCCTCCTCCAGCCACGTGTTAAGTATATCACCGCGAATATTCAGATGTACTCTTGTTCGCTGACATTGCCCCCGATGTATACTGGGTCACGTATTTTCCTGCATTGTTTTTTTCCCCTCCTCCTCCTCCCTCTTCTTCGTGCATAATAAGCACAATTTTCGCGGCCAATCGAGATCTGACACTGGTTTTTTTCTTTTTCTCTTTCAATACTCATTATACCGAGTCGGGGCGGAACGGCGCGCAGTGTATCTCGCTATCAAATATAAACGGCCCCGTAAAACGAGTGCATAACCCGTCTGGAATATTCGGGATATAAAGTTGCACTCGAGGGTATTGAGCTTCATATGCACCATCAGACTCTCTCTCTCTCTCTCTCTCTCTCTCTCTCTCTTTCTTTCTCTCGATCGTGTTTGTGAGGCGCATAACTTTTTAACCGGCCCGATCAAATGATCCAAATGAAAAATATCGAAAGAGCGAGACGGACAAGTATTATTCTTATTTGACTGTCGGAACCAATAAATTATTCATATCTAGAGAATCATGCTTTGAAACGGATTGGTATATGAACTAGGCATGATATCGAGGCGTAATTCGGAGCCCAAGTAGACAAATTATGCATGAATTACGCTTAGAGAATCATGCCTAGAAATTAACTGTATCCCTGGCTGGTTAACGATTAGATATTTATAGAGGGCCGAGTTACCTCTAAATAATTCATACAGGGAAAATGTCATGTATCATATAGAGGAAAAATCGACTTTACACGCAAAGTTCGTCTATTGATGAATTGATATTTTATAACTTACACGGGGAACAAGTGTTAACTCTTGATAATTTATTTCTTCTTCGTTCGAACTTTGCCTTGATGTCTCGCCTAAACGACGCCAGTCCATTTTGGTGCACAATTTATGGATAATTTTTTCACTCAGGTCGAGGTACAAGATATATGAAGCATTGAGAGTCACATCACGCAGCAATCTGCCTGACCACTTTGAATTTGTTTCGTACACTTCTTCTGCTGGTCTAATTCAAATCCTGCATTCTTTTTTGGAATTCTCTCTTCAACTTATAAAGCTCTTTCCAATCATTTTACAAAAAAACTCCAATTGTCAGTTGACCTTTGAAACCGTTCCGAATCGTCGAAATACGTTTCCGTGAAATCGGGGTCCGAATTTAAATCTGAAAATCATAAAGCTTTATAGAGTCAAGGGAAAAAAAATGCCCACGATATTCATTTCAAAGTGGGATATATTTTGCGAGCAGGAAATTGCTATTACCCGCGTTGGGCAGGATCAATACGTCAAATGAACGAAAAGGCGAATAAGAGTCTGTTTCTGCGCGCAGGTCCGACCATACCCGGTAGTTTCTACTTGGCCCATGCAAATACGCCCGGCCGAGCAGCAGCAGCAGCAGCAGCAGCAGCAGCTCCGGGCCGGAATAAGCTTTTTTACATTGGCGCACGTAGCTGAGGAGCTCCGAGAAGGAGGAGCAGCACAATGGAGCGAGTGACCTTAGGCGGAACAGGCAATTGCTTTATGGCCGGAGCAACATTCAAAGGCGCTTCGGTACGCGCAGCATAGAAGAAAGTAGGGAAATGGCTCACGATTATTTCCCTCCCTCGCTCCGTCCCCCGATCGGTGTGCCGAGTAAAATCGGGCCAGGCTTTCATAGCTACGCGGGACACACTCGATCGGCCTCTCCCGACAATATACTTTTCTCCCGTTTTTCCTTTCCTTCAACGCCACGTCCAACTGAACAGTTGATATAGACGGCTCGTGGAATAATGCCGCCGGCTGCCGAGGTCGGGCCGCTCAACAATCCAACCCCCCAACCCCACCTCCTCGGCTATTGCTTATTCATAAAGCGATTTTGCCCGAGCATCGAGTGCTCCTGCGAGTATACTTGAATACGGCCGAGCTTTCGCGAGGAATAATCCTGTGTGTGTGTGTGTGTGTGTGTGTGTGTTGACAAGGGCGCGCCCTTTAATTCATCGTTTGAGCCACTTTGACGGGAGCAAACGCATTTAGCCCCACGGAGAGTCCATTTGGAATTCGCCGGGAGGAGCCTTGTCCGACGCGGAGCTTTTTCAAATTTACTCGCGGATTACACAGGGCGGTACGCCGAGCGTATAAGGCTCAAAAGCGGAGGAAACCGCGGGAGGGAAAGGAAAAATTTGCTCGCGGCACACTTTATGTACGGCCGTATACTAATAAGGTTTTTCCCCGCTTTGCGCCGATTGAAAGATCCAACATGCAGGCTTGGTCGAATTTTCCAGCCACCCTCTTCACGGTCTCGCCGTGCGCGACTGACCCCGGGGAGGAAGGGGAGAGGTTGATACGGAAATTGGGCTGGAATTTTTTCAATCCGATCCGGGTAAGTATATCCCGGCTGATGGATCGCTCGTTAATCAAGGCTCAGATTTAGGAGCCGTAATGTAACGCGGTTACTTTTCCCCCAACCCTATACTTTCGAATTATTCAGAGTGCGATCCGTTTGTGTGTACGCGATAAGTTGGCTTGACCGGGAGGAGAAGAAAAAATATTGAGAATGAAGGGATGCGCCGAGCAAAGCTTGGTGGTGTATTTATTCTGGGATGGGAATTAACGATTCTTTAGAACTCGATTTGATCGGGTGTTTTATTGTAAAACGCTTTGTCGCTCGAAACTATTCATTTGTCTCTAATATCAAGTCTATTTTCGTGCCGGTGCCGAGAATAATTCAACTGTCGATCTATACAAAAGTGTATATGGAGCATTAGTAATGGGAGGCACGGAAATACCCAGAGGAAGGAAAAAAAACAAACGAAATTTCGTATCGATTTGAACGAATCACGAGAGATACGATGTTGGAGGGCCGCAATACGGTGGAGTGTATGGAGAACGATAAATCGTAAGCTCCGCATATCTTAATTTTTGCGACGCTTCGACACAGTGGTTTACTGGCAGCTCCTCGGGCTGCTTTTATAACACACACAAAAAAGAACAATAAATTGTACAAATTCAATAGTGTACAAAGTATCGACGATAAGCATAAACAATATCTCACTAGTTATTTAAATTTACGACGATTTACACGATGGTATACTCGGAAGTGGAAGGGACTTCCACCGCCACTTCTCACGTATATTACGTACTGAGGAACGAGCGCTTCGAGGTACATATACCATCAGCAGCCCGGGCGTGTTTATTTTGAAAAATATTATCGAGCTTCATATACGCGTAACTGAAGATAGTACATGTTTTGTCCTCCATATTGAGAATGTGTTGGTAAATATTGATGTGAAGCATTTCCGAAATAAGTTTTTTTCTTGTAATCCATTCCGTGGTCCGACATTTTGACAGTTTACCCCAATATAATTATAGTAGTAGTATTTGCCAAAATATTAAGGGGGGATATACAGTTCGAATGAAAAAAAAATTCGATTTTTTTTTTCATAAAAAGTTAGTAAATTTCCCGTAGAATATGCTCCTGAAACCCTTTCTTCGAAATTCGAATTCCAAGTGTTTTTTCCAAGAGATTGCTGATTCAAGTGTAAGTACGATTTAACGGTAATTTAAATCTTTCAACGCGTTTTTCTCAAAACTGCATTTTTGGAGTTTATGCCGGTGATAACTCGAAAACTAATTATCCGATTGAGCTGAAACTTATAGGATTTGTTTATTATAGTATTACCTATCAGATGAATTAAAAATTATTGAAATATTTTATTATCAAATATGGAAAAATGTGAGAAAATGGCGGGAAAAAAATTGAAAAAAATTGAGTTTTTCGAAAAAGATACGCCAAAAGTGCAAATTTTTTTAAAATTTTTTTTGGATAATTCATCTACTAACTGTGAATGTAATTAATGTAAATTTTTTTGATTTTTTGATTTCCGATCAAAATTGCGACCAGGAGAGCCGGCACAAGCAAAATAGAGGTACTTTTTCAACGCTATCTAACGGCCGCCATTTTGTTAGAAAAAATTTAAAAAAAATATTTTTGTATACTACATAGATCAACTTATAACTGTCAAAAATTTTTGATAGATTTGATTAAATACTACCCTTGAAAAACGATTTTCAAAAATTAGTTTTTTTTTTCGTTCGAACTGTATATCCCCCCTTAAACGATTCTCATGCACGCGTACGAATCGATAATATTTGCAATGTATAACCAATAGGTTGGTAATGAATATATTAGCAATACATCTTTGACTGCTCATTACTGAAATTCAACATCATTCAATATTTTACTCATATATCGGCAAGGCAATTGATCACCAATATATTTAACAAAATATTATCCAAATATTAGTGACACATTAGCTAGTAAATTGCAGTATTCATTGTCCAATGAGGAGGAAAAATTATTTAAATTAAACACTATTGCCAATACATTGGTGATCATTTGGAAAGTAACGCGTTCTTTTATAAAATGAATAATATTTTATTCTTAGATTAAACTACTGTACGTCGTGATCAATTTTTTGTTGCTCATTCTTGCTCCAATAATTATTCACAGGTTCTATGACACAGGATATATATAAGGATCTACTTCAATGAAATATAGCAAACAGTTACTAATTTATCAATGCTAATCATATTCATTGTATGATGCTTGCTTCAACATTGAATAACGAAATTAATATTCTTCTCGATTGAACCTATATGCAAATAGGATCAATAGTATCGAACGTTTCGATTAGAACCAGTTGTGCGCCGTGGCATTTACTAATTCCACCGCGATCGCAATAAATCATCCTTACGAATTTCTAAAAATCAAATACTCAACGCAATTGAACCAACCCACCGAGTATCAAATCGAGTGGGACGAGCTTTTATTTTTTCCGCCTTCCTCTTCCCAAGCGTATCTTGCCCTCTTCGAAAGTATACGGCAACGCCGATTCAAATCAGAGTAGCCGCGCGTCGCACAATATGATTTCGCCTTTCTTGCGCCCATCTCACTCGTTCCGTCCGCAACTGCAGCGGCGAACGAAAAGAGAGAAGAAAGGGGGAAAGAAGAGAAAAAAAGAAGTTGAAAGGCGCCTCGCCCTCGAGGATTAAACGAAAAATTAACAAAGTTCGGGGGTACAGTACAAATGCGCGCGTCGTCGCGGCCAATCGAAAAAGTTCGCTCGATGAATTACGTATATATACACGGGGGCCTGGCTCGGCCGCGGCGAATGAGCCGGCGATTATTGCCGCGTTCTCGAGTGTCTAAAGTTGTGTTGCCTCCCCCATCGTTCGGCGCGCGGCTGCAAAGATCCCTTTGCCGAGGGAGTGAGATATATAAACGTTGGGCTACTCGTCGGGGTTAAATTGATGTTGACCGCGGGCGCGCGCGCACCGGAATCGATCAATTACGCCAAGCTGCTCAACTATTGATTCACTCTTTCTGCCTTGCTCAATAGAGGTGCGGACCACTTGACTCTCTCTCTTTTTTTTTCTTTCCCTCTCTTTCCTCGTCCCGCTCTCGCCTTTGATCGACTCGCTCTTTACTCTCCTCCCTCCCACTCATTTGAATTTGAAATTCGGCGTAATTGAAACAGTGGAATGTACCGGGAGAGATTAATTTGGCCGGAGCAATTTGAACGGGCTTTTAGAATTATAATTTTCCGCTCGCCGACGACGCGATCGTGGAGATACTTTCAATGATGGCCTATTTATTATCTGCCGCGCGGTGTCTCCCGTGTGTAGGAGCTTTCGCGCGTTTAGTCCTCTGTGTGTGTGTGTGTGTGTGTGTGTGTGTGTGTGTGTGTGTGTGTGTGTGTGTGTGTGTGTGTGTGTGTGTGTGTGTGTGTGTGTGTGTGTTGTGTGTGTGTGTGTGTGTGTGTGTGTGTGTGTGTGTGTGTGTGTGTGTGTGTGTGTGTGTGTGTGTGTGTGTGTGTGTGTGTGTGTGTGTGTTAATACAACACGCCACGGTGGGAACCGACGACGAAAAAAAAAAAGAACTGGCAGAATGAACGATTTATTGGTCGTGGAACTCGAGGGCAAACATCGCGTACGGATATTGATCTAGCTCTCGAGTGAAAATACATCGTGTTGTCGCGTCCGAGCAACCCTACAAACCAAACAACCGACTACTTGGCGTCGTGCGCTGCGAAAACGATTCTCCGACTCGGGCGTGAAGTTTTACTCGAACTCGAGATGCAACCAATTCAAAAGCGACTGGAGTACTCGAATTAAGACTCGTCGCGTTTTTTCGAGCATTGGATTTAGTATTCATTGCATACTGAATTCAAGGAAGATTCAAGTGCAACTTTTCATTCAACAATCGCCATTTCCTAGTTGGATTATTTTTGCTTTCTCAAAGAGAAAGCTTTGTAACGGGGTAAAAATCGACCCACCGAATCGGACTTCGGGACCTCGATTTTCGTAATCTACGGATCGAAAAACATGGAAATCCAAAAATGTCTGTATGTATGTACGTACGTACGTGCACTTTTTTGTCGTACGATAACTCTCGAAGGAATTGTCCGATCGTCCTGAAATTTTGCACACAGGTTAGTCGCCGCAAAATCTCGGTCGAGTTCAATTTTCAGCCAATTCCGTTGTTTATTTCTCTAGCAACCGTTGCTAACGTGTTTTTGATAAAAGCTCTGAAAATCATCATCAATGCACGATGGGTCTCGAATTCTTTCGACGATCGATGAGAATCGATAAGACATTCATTTTGGAACAACCATTGTTTATTCTCCTAGCAACCGTTGCTATGGAGATATAAAATTCAGCTTCAGACTGACTTTTTTTGTCGTACGTTAATTTTCGAAGGAATGGTCCGATCGTCCTGAAATTTTGCACACAGGTCGGTCTCCGGCAGATGTGAACCGAGTTCGGTGTTCAGCAACATCCGTTGTTTGATTCCATGGCAACCGTTGCTAGCGTGTTTTCGATAAGTTCCCATATAATTCATGATAAATGATCATTTGGGTTTGTATATTTATGGGATTCTATAACAATCAAAGAGACCTTTCCTTCCTTCCTTCCTTCATGGGAAAAGTCAGTTGGAGGTTCATTTTTGGAACTGTTGATGACTAAGAAGTAAGAACATCGAAGCTCCGACATTTACCATAGCAACCGTTGTTTACGTCCTTAGCAACCGTTACTATGGAGTGTGAAAAGTCAGTTGGAGGTCCATTTTCGGAACTGTTGATGACTAAGAAGTAATAACGTCGAAGCTCCGACATTTACCATAGCAACCGTTGTTTACGTTCTTAGCAACCGTTACTATGGAGTGGGAAAAGTCAGTTTGAAGTCCATTTTTGGAACTGTTGGTGACTAAGAAGTGAGAACATCGAAGCTCCGACATTTACCATAGCAACCATTGTTTACGTCCTTAGCAACCGTTACTATGGAGTGGGAAAAGTCAGTTAGAGGTCCATTTTCGGAACTGTTGACGACTAAGAAGTAAGAACACCGAAGCTCGGATATTTACCATAGCAACCGTTACTATGGAGTGGAGGAAATGAGTTAGAGGTTCATTTTGCTTTCTCAAAGAGTGGTGATTAATGCAAGTTGAGGTTCAATTGCAATACTTTGAGAAAGCATACTGCTGAGGCACTTGGCAGCGGTTTTTTTTATCCTATTTCATTTTAAAAGTGTTCAGGCGATAATCACGGCCTGCAAATTTTCAAAATCCCTCATTCCTCATTTTTTTTACAAAATAAACCTTTTACAAAATGAACTAAAATAATAATTTTTGATAAATCGATCGTTTTCCGATATGTGATTCAATTCAAGTAATAATTTAGATTATAATGAAGTGAGAATACAGTATAGGAATATTATGCAATGTGTATGTGTGACATTGAAAAAATAGTATATTAGGCGTAGCTAAGCGAGGTTAGGCGATTTCAGCACGAGAAACGTTTATGACCCGAGCGCGGCGAGGGTTGCAAGTACGCGCAAGTGCTGATGTAGCCTAGATGCGATCGCTAGGTGCATACTATATTTCGTAACCCGCGGGAGAAAAGTGCCATTCTTTGCAAACGCCAGCACGCAAAGCTGGCACTTTGCTCCCGTTGGGTGAAAAAGGCACTCCTCTACCATAAATCAGGGAAATTTTTGGATACTTCAAATATTCTCCACTCGGTTTTCTACACTTGAAAACACTATTCCTTAAATATAATAGCAGCTGCTGAGGGGAAAAGATACGTTGACCAAATTATATCTCATACAAACAGCAGTAGAATTGAGTAGGCGTGAGGTTGTACTGAATCTCAGAAAACTAAAATAAATTTAATACTTTGAGTAACTTTGACTAAAGTCGACTACAAACCGTACTAAAGCCGGCAGTAATTTGGCTTTTCCTGTGCTTTATTCCAGCACAAAAGATTTCAAGTGCTGGGCGACATTTTTAAAGAATTAAATCATTTCTACCGCAGTAGATTTTACGCATGCCACCATATACGCGTGTATCAAAATGAAAAGAATCAACTTGTCGTTGTGTCGACCGCGCTAATTCCACCCGGGGGCGTATTATGGGATATTCCGAGCAATTAGAGCACGTTCAACTTTGCCGATGATTCTCCGTGTTTGTACACGCCCCCGCGCGGGCGCGCGCGACAATCGAACGACGCGCGAATTTACATTGGACGTTTCAACGGGGGCAGAATACCGGTTTTTCTCTTTTACTCTCTTATCCTCCTCCTCCTCCTCCTCCTCGTTATTAAACATTGACTGTGATATTTATAGACCCGCGGGTGCATTCTTACGCGTACGAATGTTCCGTTTCCGCGCGTCTCGAGCCTTTGTGTACCGAGAGAAGAGAGAGAGAGAGAGGGATAGAGAAAGGGAGAGCCGCGCTCAATGGATATATCGATGAAATTTGAAGAATCCAGCCTTGGGAAATACGCTCGCGGGATAACGACAAAAGAATTTCGAAGACGGCTTTCTCAAATCGCCCCTCCACGCGCTTCCCGTCGCCCCTCATGCGAATATATAATACGTATATTCAAAAAACGATCGAATCCCAGCGAGGAACGAGCGTTTCGTAAAATCTTGAGAAGGAAAAAAGAAAATGTTTTTAGTTTTTTTTTTCTTCTTTCGAAACCGGATGAGCCGAATGTTTGAAACGAGGATATTGAGACGACGAGAGGGCGGTGGGGAGGGCAAAAGTGAAAAGGAGAAAAGCATCAAAGCTCGCGGGAGCATCACACGCACTCGAAGGAAACGCGGGAAGGATGCGCGGCGGAATGAAAAATAAGCGCTCGAGGCGAAGTTGAGGAGTATCCGGGTGGCGCACGGGGGGCAAAGTTCGCCGCGGCTTAAATTGTAATATGCGCGCGGGTAAGTAGTTTGGCTACGTATCCGGCAAGACGCACACGTCTAACCCGACTCGTCGTACATCTACTAGCCTCATAACACGACTGCTATATCGCTTTTTCATATATATTTCTCGAGCTCGCTACTCCCCCGAACGCGACGATATTCGACAGAGCGTACTTCCCAGAGACGCGATTAGTTTGCTCTCTGAATCACTGGTTGTAAAATTCTTTGGTTTAAAGCGTACAGCGACACGTCGCTCTCGCGATATATGGGGCGTTTCGCCTCAATCCCCCCAGCGCTGCGCGCGAGCGCCGAAACATGCCGTTTTCAACTCGTGTTTACGATGCCAAAATGTCCCTGAAAAAATGATTCGATAGGTCATTTCCATGTAGTTTTTTCTCAGCTTTCCAACGGTGTAATTAGTTTTCCGGAAATTTTCCATTTTCATCCCCAAAAAATATAAAACATCGCATATCTCAAAAAGTATATTTTTAATATTTTTTTTAATGATCTCAATCGAAAGCTGAGGATTTTTTACGTAGGAAAATATGTTTTCCAAGGAGTGCACGAATGATTTTCTTTGAGAAATAGAACGTCGAAAAGTAGACGTAGCGCTACTCCGGCGCACGGAGCGCGTGAGCGCCAATCATGCTGTTTTCAACTCTCCCCAACGATACCAAAATGCATCTGAGAAAATTATATTATAAGTCGATCCCATGTTATTTTTCCTCAGCTTTCCAATGGTGTTGTCAGTTTTCCGAAAATTTTCCATTTTCATCCCCAAAAAATAAGAAACATCGCATATCTCAAAAAGTATATTTTTAATATTTTTTTTTATATATATATATTTATATATATATATAACATTTATATTTATATATATATAACATCTTCCCGAAAAAAAGTGCTATACAGAGCAAAGAAAAAGTTCCTATACGAATGCGTTTAACGAAAACTTCAAAAAAGCAAAGAAAGCTGAAAAAGAGAGCAAAAATAACATGAAGTACGTGAACTATACTCTTTTTGAGATATGCGATGTTTCTTATTTTTTGGGGATGAGAATGGAAAATTTTCGGAAAACTGATAACACCATTGGAAAGCTGAGGAAAAAAGCTGAGGGATCGACTCATAATACAATCTTCTCAGATGCATTTTGGTATCGTTGGGGAGAGTTGAAAACAGCATGATTGGCGCTCACGCGCTCCGTGCGCCGGAGTAGCGCTACGTCTACTTTTCGACGTTCTATTTCTCAGAGAAAATCATTCGTCCACTCCTTGGAAAACATATTTTCCTACGTAAAAAATCCTCAGCTTTCGATTGAGACCATTAAAAAAAATATTAAAAATATACTTTTTGAGATATGCGATGTTTTATATTTTTTGGGGATGAAAATGGAAAATTTCCGGAAAACTAATTACACCGTTGGAAAGCTGAGAAAAAACTACATGGAAATGACCTATCGAATCATTTTTTCAGGGACATTTTGGCATCGTAAACACGAGTTGAAAACGGCATGTTTCGGCGCTCGCGCGCAGCGCTGGGGGGATTGAGGCGAAACGCCCCATATACGCATCGCAATGAGTTGATTCACTGCTCGGGCAATTTAGAAAGTATGTTTTAACACTGGTGACGCAGGCAACTTGATTAAATGCCGTAACGGAGTCGCATCGTTTTGACCTTGTACAACAATAACTCGGCTAGTGGGAATTTAATTTCTTCTTTTTTTTCCCCTCTCTCTCTCTCTCTCTCCTCTTCCTACGGTCGCGCTCGCTCGAGTGCCCTTTCTTCTTTGATAATTCAAAACGAATCTCGTTTCATATGTCACCTGTCGCGTAAAGAAGCTTCTTTCGGGGAGAGAATAAATTGTTTCGTTTGGTATACGTGTATATATAAGTGGAAATGATTTATTACAAATGTTGCAGTACTTGAATAAAGTACGACAAAAGAAATATTTATTTAGTTTCAGTTCTCCATTCAAGTTTAGTAAACATGAATTAAATTAATAAATTTGTATAATTATCCCCTAATTTCGAATTGTATATTCAGTAGCTGTTGTTACATTCAAATTCGTAACTTTTACAAATAAGAAAAGAATGATCCAAGTATCGGAGAAATTGGATAGATTCGCGGAGTGACTTTTTTTTCAATGTATTGTATTTACACTTCATTATAATCTACGTTATCAATCGAGTTAAATCTGACAGCATATCGGATAACGATCGACGTATCGAAAATTATATAATCTTCTGATTCATTCTGTAAAAGGCTCATCGACCGTGTGTTTCTCGAGATGGAATAAACTAAAGAATAATCCAACAAAACTATGACAATTGTTGAATCACGCACTAAAATTCAGTAGGATAAACACTCGACTTGATCCGCGACAAAATGACGAATCTCAAAGTACTCCATACGTGCTCGAATCTCAAGTAAAATTTTATTCTTGAACGGAAGGATCGTTGTAACGGTGCAGTAAAAGCATTCGGGTATCACACGTCGAGTGGCGGCTTTATCGCGTGTGTGTGTGCGGGGGTGCGAGCTTGTATCAGGCGCATCAGCAGCTGCTTGCCAATCCCATCAGATTTGGATCAGAGGGTAGCGGGCAATTGAGCTACTTGCCACCGCAGAAGCTCTCTCTCTCTCTCTCTCTCTCTCTCACGTGTGTGTACGAGGGGCCGAGAGGGAAGTCGATCCTTGGATGGTGGGATTGGCCACAGGAGGAGCAGCTGGCAGGTGGTGGCTCGAGCCTAACGGGGGGGGCTCCGCGTCCTTCGCCTCTTGGCCGAGTTTGGCCTCGAGCAGGCCCGAGCGGGCGGGCAGGATCAATGTCGCGCCGCCACCTCCACCTCCTCGGCCGGGGCCAATTCGACCAGGCTGCTCGCGCGACCCCCCCTACACACACACACACACACACAACATCCACCGAGCGGTGAAAATTCATCTCGTCCCGGGCCGCGTATACGCGCGCCAGCTGTGGGATAATGAAATTTTTCAACCAGCCTACTTTTTCGGCGGCTGATTAAACGGGTATATGGGTCGCATTCTCGCCCACGCGACCCCTATATACCTTTTCCACGTCCTCTGCATTTTGAGCTTTGGAAAACGACTGTTTGCTCCGTAACCCGAACGACACGCTGATATACAAGTCAGTTATTTTTTTCGAGTTTGAACAGTTACAGCCGCACAATTGTTATTCGGGATGTTTATCAGTCCCCCTCCAAACGTATCTCACGCTTGCTATCGTTTATTCTTCAAATTTACATACATACGTTTTCGAGTATTTCTATTGCAACTCACTTTTTTGTTCACTGACGCTCTTATAATTTTACGCTTTTCAGCTTGAAAGTATTACTCGCAAAAATGAAACCAAGTTCCCAATGTGTGTAACCAATCGCGCGACAACAATCGAATGGTAATGATGAGCCGGCGATCGAATCAGCGTAGCTCGTGAATGTCGCTTTGAACTGATTACAAATATATGCGATCATTAGGCTAACGCTGTGTATCAAGGACCAGATGTGAAGTTGAGTAATTCTGCCTCGTACATATGTTAGCACTAGTTGAATATATACTGCCTACACGCGGAATAATCTTCCTAATTTGCTTCTTGCGCTCAGAGCCGATGATTTCGTTCGATTCGTCACCCGGCCAATGATATTTTGTTACATTCATAAATTCTGGTCGCGGGGCGCTCGTATTTCCAGTGGCAGTGTAATGCATTTTTTGATAAATCTGATGGATCATCAGAAATAGCCTTACTCTCCTCCCTTTTTTTCGTACGCGTATTTTTAACGAAGTTTGTTAACGTTCAAAGATATTACGTTTTTCTGAGTATGAATCTCTTTTTTCCTCACTTTTCAGCGTTAATCCAACTGCGTTGAAATCCCACTGACAATGAAAAAACCGAGGGCACAAGCCTTGCGTAATTTTCCCGTTCTAACTGATGTACTCGTCAGATTTTAGACACAAGCGTATTTTGAACTCAACTTTATATAATCGTTCGAGCAAATGGGTCATTAGCGTAACAGCCAAAGAACGAATGTGAACAACTGGACAAAACACGTATAGCGATTCGGAGTTTTAGCCTTCGTTCTTATCGGGAAACGTTATTTACGGAGAAAAAAAAATGACAAATCGAATGTGTCCATTTTCACCATCGAAAAATCCCGTTTTCCCTAGGACGCGACCCACATATATGTATACACCCACGGCCCCAATCTGGCGCGCTGCTCCAGAGGCATTGGCACATATAAGAGACAAAACCCGTTGATATCCAACTGTAGCGCGTAATCGCGCCTCGGCCAATCAACCAATCAAGCGCTGCTCTCTACTGTGAATCGTGTTTCCCCGAACACCTGATTACAATCACACAATTCTTTAGAAAATCACTCGCCATCGCTGCGTTATATACATCTTCGCGCGGTGAATCCTCCAAGTACCTCACCTTCTCGAATGAAGCTTGGATTAACCCCGAATATATATACACGATCACGCTCGCGCGGCGCACTAAACGATTCGCCGGAAAAGTGAAATTGCCAGTTGCTATCTTATCTCGTATTCACCGAAGCGTCTCGCGCAATCCCCTAATGATCGTCGTGGTAATTTTTGCGCTCAAGTTCCTTTGAATGCATCGCGGGGCCACTGCGGGCCGGGCTGGATGAAAATGGCAAAGGGAAAAGCTGGCAAGATGGCTCGAACGATGAGCGAGTCGAGTACTAGAGGATGAAGTACGTATTTACGCTTTTTTTTCTCTCTCCTCTGGCTCGCGTAACGAAAGAACGCGAAGGAGACAGAGAGGGGCACAATGGCTCGATGGCACAATGGTAGGACACGAGAGAAGAGTCGGCTCGACCCCCGCCGCCGACAAACATAAAGGCATTATTTTTAAGCGAGATAACGACGAATGTTTTATCACCGAGGGACACAATGAAGCCGCTCGACGCTCGCGAAATTCCTCCCCTGTACACACGCGGAGAGAGTATCAACGACGCGTGGCTTGACACACACGTACGCGCGCGCGCACGTGCATACTCGTCGGCCGAGATGTATAAGAGCAATGCGCGCGCGGCTGATTCGATAATTGGCCGAGCATATCGATAATGCGTCCAATCGCTCGCTCGCGTCGCTGGGGGAAAAATCGGATTATTATCCGAATCTGCTTCGACGTAGCGGACAAATCAGAGTAGTCGTTGCTGAATTCGTAAGTCGTGGGATACTTTGTTTCCTGCAGTGTGTCGCTAACGATTGTATCATGTATGGTTTGATGATACCTTTTACTATGTGCAAATCAGGGTAAAGTTTAATATAATTTTTGAGTGTTCCATTATATTTTCAGCTGCTCGTATGAAATTACAAGCAAGAAGTTTTATTACTGTTTTTCTTTTGGGGTAACTGACTCTAGATTTTGACTCTAGCTACTAGAAGTCAATTGTATATTTACGTGATTCTTCACGAAATAACTGTAAGCCGAATGACAGTATAGTCTATACTTCTTTAGGTGATCCAATAAATGATTTTTGGTTTACAAAATGCAATGAGTTTGCTTTTGAAACACATGGAATTGAATAATACAAAATTTACGAAGGATATATTTATATTTATCAATGGCAATTATTTGTCTGTATATACATCAGAAAATGATTGAACTTTATCGGCGCAGACAGTTTCATTATCGTTTATATTTGGAAGATTTTGCTGTTGTTTTACCGTTGTAGCTGTCACAAATCCAAAAAGTAAAACGGTCAATTTGATTTATTTCAACCGATCAGAATGTGATAAAAATTATTTTGCATGCGCATAAAAGATATAAATGACTATATTATTTCTATAGTGTGTAGTATATTGATTTTATAATCTAATGTCGACCATCACGAAATGTAATTGAAGTGAATTATCAATAAATATAATAAGCACGTATTCGTGTATTCGTATAAGTTGTCTCTGTATCGTACAATATCCACACATAAAATGAATTCAAACTGTAATTGGTCCATCAGTTCAATTCGTATTAACTACACCATGAATCGTCCTAGGAACAAACGTTAATAGTACCACTGCTACGTGTAGAATATCCAATGAATAACGCCATTTGTTAGCAGTAATGATTAGTACGATTTGGGGTAGTAAACTCCACTAATATCACCCGTGCGGCTGTACTGTAAAAAACCCAGTGACCATCACAATATTTTTGTCCCGGGTCGAGAGGGAAGTAGGACACGGGCCCCGGGGACTTATAAACGAAGTATACTCATACGTATACAGCAAACAACAAGGAACAACAACAACCGGATCGGAGGAGCAGGAGTGAGTAGTAAACCAGGCTCGGCGTTGGGGCATTCGAATTTGGCATTATACCCACCGAGCTTTATCGGCGAACAATAAACAAAGTATTCGAATGAAAATCCGAACTTGATGAAACAGCCATCGAGCCGAATAACGCGGCGCTTTGTTTCAGATTACGACGGCCAAGAACAATAAACTATCCCACTCTGACCCCCTACCCCCCCCCCGCGAGCGAGCGGAATAGTCCTGGCCGTGTCTCCTCCCCTTCGCTCTCCGGCGCACTATTTTTCCACGGCTCCTCCCGTGTATATACCGTCCAGAGAGCCGGTAATGTGTTTGCCGTGGGGCTGCTGCGCAAATGCTTTTTCCCGACTCTCTCACGTCTCCCCGATAAATTATTTCGATCATAATCTCGCAGCCGCGCGTGTGTGTGTGTGTGCCAAAGGCTCCGAAGCTAATAATTCAGTTGGAATATATATGTGTGTTTCGTCCAGCTGACCCCCCAATCAGCTGGCACTCGTCATATCTTTCCGAGAGAGAGAGAGAGTGAGAGCGAGCTAAAACGAGCATGTATATGTCGGTGCGAATCAATCGTTCTTAGCCGGCGAAACAGATCTGTTTTTAGCCCTCGCGCACACGTGGCCGATTAGAGGCCCCGCGGTGTGCGTGTGCAGGGCTTGTGTATCGCGATGGGCGCGCCAACGGCTGCCCTGGATTGATCTACTGCGCCTCGATATTGCCCTCCCCTTCGTTTACATCCTCGGGAGAGAGACTACCCTCGAATTTTGTGATTTTTTCCGTAATGACTCTTGTACACACCTACCCCACTGCCGGAACGATTGTTCGATCCGAACATGAGATTTATCTTCGGATGCAACAAATTCAACGTGAGACTGAAGTAATCCGATTGAGATTCGGCATTTTGTCACACAGTACCGTAATTGAATTCAATTACAACTGGAGTATACTGGGATCGATAATTATCGCAGTTCCTTATTAGTATATATTTTAGATTGTTTTTATGAATATACATTTGGATGTGTCACTCGTTCAACGATAATTATAATTATAAATGTAGATTAAGTAATAATTATAGTGTAATAATTATGTATAAGTATAGTGACGTGAGTAAGTAATGCAATACAAAAATATAATATAACGTGTGGGTGTGACATTAAAGAAACAAAAGAAAAACTTTTTGTCTACTTCGAATGAATTCAATTTCTCCAATAACCGTATTATTATTCTCTTATTCTATAAGCTTCAAAATAGTATTCGTTGAATATAATAGCAGCTACATGATACGCAGTTTGACAGTGCGGAACAGAAAATATGTTAAACGTCCAGTACACAACAAACAGAAAAATCGATGAATTCACAGCGTTTCCTGAATAAATTGGATCGCCATCGACATCAAATAGTGATGAGATGCAATGAAATTGCAATACTAGGATTTAGTGTACTGTACCTCGTGAAATTTAAATGAATATATTACTTTGAGTAATTTTTACTAAAATAAAATGCGAAACTTGCGAAGATTCGACTTTTTTCTACTTTATTTAAGTACTAGAGACTTCTAGTACTGCAATAGTTTCAAGGGATCATTTATAAAATTGGAGGTAGTGTGGAAAGCAAATGTTTGTAGTAAAGTAAAAGAAAAATTTTTAGATCTCGAAATGAAAATTTTTTGTATGGGTTAATATAGATGTATCTTACACATTTCATTGGCAAAGTTAGTCAGAATAATCCAAACAACATTCGGGTAGTCCAAGCGAAGATTACACCAAAATAAGTTTTCACAAGTTGTTTTCTACTTGCGATGCATTCAAAACTCGTTGGTGTTAAGATCTTCAAATATGCTCTCGTTGGCAGTATTTACCTTGAAATCATCGTAATTTGTCTATAACAGAAATTTGTTACAAAAAAGATTAGAATCAGTTCCATATCATGACAACTAGTCAACGAACAGATGACTTTTAGTACCGACCAGAATTGAATGCATCCCAAGTAGAAAACAGCTTGCGGAACCTCATTTGGGTATCCCAGGCAGTTTTAATCTTGGAGCAAATGAAAAATAAAGTTTCCACATACGCTCGGAGTACCTAAGGCTTTCGGTCGTACTCCGACTTAGTTTTTCTCAATGAAATATATTCAACGTGAAGCCGTATAACAAAAGTTCCAGAATATTTTGTGATTAAAATTTTTCTTTCATCGATCTTACAATAGATATTTTCTTCATTTCCCCGCGAGTCCACTTTGTTCTGATGTAGCTCGCCTCAAACAGAGTCGAAATGTGCAAGACTCTGTGGTGTGACTAAATTACTTTTTAAATGTGGAAAAACTTTTGGTTTAATGATTTTCGCAGTCGATGTTGTATTATACGTTACATTTCATCACTTTTCTTCCATTTTAAAATTGATATTTGAAGAATTGCGAAAAAACTACTATGTAAGGTAGGTGTACCCAATATGCGCCAGGACCCAATATGCGCCACCCTTCGTATTTCATATATACGCGCGTCTAGAGCATCGCCGCGGCACAGAATCTTGTCGGCAATGCTAAATAATGAGGAAAGAAAACATTTTCACCGATCGGGAACCCTTATACCAACTTGTTACAGCTCGTTTTATCCATTTTTTCACCAATTTCGATTCTCGATCTAATTTCGCTCAGGTAAGTGCGAATTTTTTTAATACCCTTAAACTGGGCCAAAAAAATCGAGCGATATATCGTTCGATTCCTTGACATCCCATCTACATCATCCAATTTTTTTTTTCATCTTACGCCCTTTTTATCAACCGTTTCAATAGTTCTTCGTTATTTCTATCAAGTGTACCCAATATGCGCCACCCCCATTTTCTTGTTCCAGCTGCTACAATCAGCCCATTCATGGTAAATATCCGCCAAACAGGGTCGAAAGAAAATTTAGTTCAAGCTTTGGAGCAGGTGAAGAAAGGTGAGATATCGCAGAGGATGGCTTCGACTATACATAAGATACCTCGTCGAACATTTCAACGATATGTCAAACAAAACATATCCGAAAAAAGGAAAATGAGTCGACCATATGCGTTAACGACAGTACAGAACGAAGAATTATGTAGTCGAATTAAACGCTTAGCAGATATTGGCTATCCTATAACGAGAAAAATCTTGAGGTTATGCGTTTATAAGTACTGTCTAGGAAAAAACATCAAACAGAATTTTTCTACCATCATGACAATAGCTAGTCTCAAATAGGCTCGGACATTTTTTAAATTGAACTCTTCCATTTCAGTGAGAACATCTCAATTATATTTAAAATTACACAAATAAGAATGTTCATCAATTTGAGAGATTAATATTGGAATTAGATGTTGCATAATTAGATGTTGCATAATTTTGTTGATTCAAAAACAACGGTTTTTCATGAATTTTAACTGAAAACTTGATTTGATTTAGGTTGTTAGAAGTTCATATAATCTATGTACTATGGTTCAATCAAAGACAAAATGTATTTTTCAATAAAATTATATCAGAAAAATACTTTTTTGTTTGTATTTTATTTATTTCAGACATGCTTCATGCTTCAAATTGGATGAAAAGAAGTATTTTCAGGGTGGCGCCATATTGGGTACACTAAAAATTTTTTCCAGAAAATTTTTTTTTTTTTTAAACCGCGGTATCTTAGCGTAGAACTGTTCAAATCGAGAAAAACTTAGCTCATTCTGTAGGTATTGAGTAGATCTTTCATTTGACACCAATTATGTTAGAAAATATTCATTTGACGCTGTGTAGTGACCTTTCTCGCTTAGGTGGCGCATATTGGGTACAGGTACCTTATATGTTTCTTTTTCATTCTGTACGCGAACAAACTACTTATATCCTGATTCGAAAGTATAAATGCTAATGAAAAGCCGGCAATTACACGATCGGTTGCCGCGTATCGATCCACCGCTCATCAAGCGGAGCGGATAAACCAATTTATACGCGGAGAGACGTAAACTATGTTTGCAATGTTGAATCTTCAAAACTTGTCGGAAACTTGGCAGCTGATCTTGTTTGACATTTGGCGAAAAGTCTCTTAGCAAATGTACGGCTAATCCGGGATTGCGAATCAAATATTTCGTGCACACGTCGCGTGTAGCTACTCTCGAACGTCGCTCGATTGCTTTGGCGCGTGTATTTTGTACTTGACAAATTAAATACCGAATTTCCCGACTTCCCCTCCGCGGAACATCTATTCAGCCGACACTACACACGGCTCCAATTGAATTTTGAACGCGGCGCTTGAAGAGAATTTAAATAACTTCGGGGAACTGAAAATGAGCCGTATTTCAAAGGGGAGATCCCGAATTCCCCAAGCTTATTATTTCCCTCGTATAACCACAATCTCGGTCGCCCTATTATTCGATAATACTGATGTATTGATACGAGGAAACGAGTAAGATCGCCTTGGAGAAACGCTCGTTATACGTAAGCCCACCGGAGACATATTATTGCGTGCGTATTTATGAATTTATAATGTTCCATCACGTGGAAAGGAAAAAATGTATAGATGAACAACTTTCGAGTATACCCTCGTAACTGTAACCGGGAGCAATATGAGTTTGTTTTGATTTCGGTCCTTTGGTTCAGTTTCGTAATTGTTATTTCGATATGCGATGAAATTCATAAGTTTCTATCGCTATTAAACACTGTTAGTAATAATTATATTAATCATGACAATAGTCACAAATCATGAAAAGAATACGAATAATGGTAAAATAATTTTAATGAACATCGAGGGTTTGATTGGAAACCGAAGGACCAAAATCGAATTTCATTAGACTATATTTTCAATTATTTTTTCTCGCAAATCGTTATCAACAAGTTATAATCGGACTATGAAATCATAACACCCTGAATTGCGTAATCTGCGCAATCCGTTTTGTCAACCGATGAATTTGGGCTAAACAATTTTCGACGATGTCGGAAAGATCTTTGGGAAAAGGGAAAATTCACGAAATTCACAGGATGAAAACATAATTACAAGCAAATATGTGTCGACCGTTGTAGAAGACGTGTCTTACTATAAAGTCCAAGCGTATCTACCTGGGCGTGTGCCGCCCATGTTAATGAGCAAACTTCCAGAGGTGGGATATCCCGGCTTGGCCCGAAATTCCGAGGTGAATTTCGCCAATTTTTCCTCTCGCCCCGGGCTCGACTGGGCTTTCCGTTAATCCCGTACATACATATATATATATATATATATATATATATATATATATATATATATATATATATATATATATATATATATATACATTTGAGAAATACAAAACGTCCATGTGAAAATTCTAAGCGAATACCAATTGCAAACTGGCAACGTAGCGTTTGTTCTCGGGGGAATCTGCGGTTCTCGACATACATACATGCTTATAAACTTGTGCCAGCTTAGCCGTCTTCGAGGTCACGTTCAAACTAAATTCCATCACGCGTAATAAAGCGAGATGCGCGCGGGAAAAAATACTTTAATTTCAATTATTGTCAAAAGCTCATACCGCGCGACGACTTGGCTCGTACGCGTGGAAATTATCTCATTAAAATTAAGCGCTCGCTCGCGAATATTAAGACCCCAAAACTATTTCACACGAGTGAATTCGAAAAGGTTCTTTCGAATTTTCCCGATTAAAATCTCCAGCCGCCGAATTGGATCCTTATTAATTAAAGTCGAAAGTATATGGATTTTCAAATTTCTATTTTTCGACAAACTCCATTTGAATTCTTGTCCCCGACAGTTGTTGACGTAGTTTACCACGCCGTGATTCAATCGCGTGATTCGTATCTGCGAAGACTCTTTTCATAAGCTGACGCGTCATCATAGACGGAGTCCGCGCGTTGAACGATTAGAAAAGTGTAGGCGCTGGAAATATAAAGTTGCGAAACGGCCGTCTTTTCTTCCTTTAATAAAGATAAGTGCCCGGCGCCTACCTCGCCGGAATAAGCTCCGCGATTCACTGCAAATTTTCAGAGCGAGAGTTCATCTTCCTCAACGGATGATTATAAAAATGTATCAGTCGATTTTGTACATCATGCGCGCATGTATAAATATAGCTCAAAGTAAATACAAAAATATTGCGAAAGCAGATGGTCGAGTGTGTATAAACCAATTGCGATATTACGAACAGAGCTAATTCAGCTATAGCCGCGGGAGGGATGTATGATTAACGAAATCAAACGTTATAAAGTCCCAAACTTGATGATTATCAAAGCCGTTGTGTGTTGCTTGATCCTTTCGCAAAACAAGTTGACCAATCGAGAGGAGTATTATGCGTCGAAGGGGGAAAAGATAATATCTGCTTATTCTCAGTAGTTTATTACATCATACAGTTTGTACACAGTATTACAAATTGGCATTGAAAATTGCCATCTCAATAATCAAATCGTCCTTAAATTACAAAAAGTGTAGCGAAGTTGGTATTGGTTCGAATGGGCCTCCCAAAAACGTACAACGAGTATCCTCGTCGTCGCTGGCCTCTCTATCTCTCTCTCGTTCCTCCTTATACGACTGGCGTTATCGCGTTAAATCGTGAATATTCGGTGCGGGTAATGTTAAAAGGTAATTTTCATGATTTTTAATAAGACATTCTCATGCAAAGCAAGGTGGGAAACGGGGCGCGGGCGCGAGGAGGAGGGTGGGGGAGTATATTTTTCCAATAGTCCTCGGCGGCGCGCGGCTCTTTATCTAGAAAAATGCAAGGGTTTGCTTTTAGTTAACCTAGAAGAACCAACTGGGTCAGACGTTAATCGTGATTTGAGAACAAAGAGAGAGCGAGAGGAGCGAGAGCATCGAGGGAAATTTAAGAAAATTAGAGGGGGGAAAACGACGTCGCGAACGATTTAGTTTTACTCGCGCATTGAGCCCTTTGACTCCCTCACTCTCTCTTTTTTGATGATCACTTTGCTTTCGCACCACTCTTCTTTTTTTGCTCCCCCTTTTTCGTTCCAGGAAATTCGTCATTATATTGAGAGAGTGAGTAGAGGGGGGATCTTTTTCCGCTTTTCCAACTGCGAAGAGCTTTTCGCGGCGCTGCGGGCATTTAGTTAGGATAAAAAATAATGCTCGCTAACGTGGGACCATTTACAAAATTCACTCGATGTCTGTACATCTACACTCTGCCGCTAAATGGATCTATTCTCATTGGATACTCTCTCTCTCTCTCTCTCCTCTTGAGGGAACAAATGTCTTGAACGAATAGCATCGAAGTAGCGGTGAGCTGCCTTGTCGTTCGATAATGACCTGGAACAAAAAATTTCAAAATATGAACATACAATGTATCGCAATTCTGCACACCGTTCTATGATGTAAGTTTGAAGCAGTTGAAAACAATTATTTTTCAGTGAAAATTCCATGCGACTAATGGTCTATGTTAACTGAAAAAATAAAATATTCACTATTTTTGAGAGTGAGTTTTTTGAAAAATTGATTAAAAGTTACTCTATTGCCCGATAAAGCCGAAGCTCATTTTCAATTTTATTCCATTCATCGTTTTTTGATTTGTAACAAATAATTAATCATGTACACATACAAGGTACGAGATTTTTCTTCGTGAAAATGTCTTTGGAAATAATTTCAACTTTTTTGATCATCCTTCAGACAGCTTGTGGTGGTCGATAAAATCAAATTCAAAGTGCATTGGTTCATTCTACTCATTGACACTGACATCTTGTCTGAAAAATGTTCATCGAAACGATTATTTCGTACATTGGTATATTGAGGAAGCAAAAATAGCGTTCTTGTTGGTTTTGACTATTTTGAATTCAGATCCGTACAAATACATGATTCGGTTGCGGCCCGTCGATTAAATTGCGCGGCACATATTGAGTTTTGCGCATACACACACAAATACACAAACACACATCGCGAATTCGAATTGAATACACAGGAATCGCGAGACTGCGGGCAATAATGAAGTCGAATTCATTGTCGAGATAAAGGCTCTGGGAGATGTGCGTGCGCGTAAATATCGCATTGTATCCCAACGAATTGTCGAAATGGCTTACATATATATAGACACCCACAGAGCGATTGGCGCTTCTCGCGGCGCAGCGTAGATGATCGCCGATGAATAATTCGCGTTACACGCGAGCCTCCTCGCCCCGGCCGAACGGCCGAATTAAACTTGACTTGAGTTTGAATCGCTGATGGGTTCGATCGGGAGAAATTAAAATGGAACGCTTACTCGCTCGCTCGAGTCGGCCCCGTCCTCCCCTCCTCCCCCGCCTCGATAATTCGGTGTTTCTGCAACTACTTAACTGTTTAATTAAACGCTCGCGCGCGCGCGCGCACAGGCAGCGACCAAATTGCTCCGATAACCAAACACGATGCACACGGTCCGCCCGCGAGAATTAATTTAAATCAAGTGCGCCTGTTAATTTGCTCCCTCCATCCCTCGTTATGCGCCCGTCGTTTTCGCCGCTAAATCAAAGCTTATACACGTAGAAATTAACGCCCGTCGATCGCGAGAGCCGCGCGATGCCGATAATTTCCCAAGCGCAAACCCAAAGCCTTGTCCTTCTATCTCTCGAATCGTCACCTGTCCGATCCAGCTATGCCCATACTACGTTTTATAACGACTGTATCTATATGTATTCGGACGCGCGCGTTGCTCGCTCGAGAAATCTGTATACACGGGCGCGCGCGCGTTTCCCTTTTGTTAATTTTAATTGTTCTTTCGACGTTTCCTCACAGTAGTTCTTTTCCACGCACTCGTCAATCCATTGAATCGTGGGGAATTACCAACAACCCAACCTTCGTACGTTCGCTCATATATGATTCCTGCACATAAACGCTGTATACGTACGGGTACTGGAAAAAAAAAAACTATCGATCACCGTGACAACTTGGGCTTGCGTAACTGATGAAAATTTAGTAAAATATCAAAGTGAATGTTTACTGTTATCCATAAGTTATGTGATTTCTACTGATAAATAGTAGTTTCTCGCTATATTTTAAATTTAGATAGCAAACTGGCTACCCGTGCCAACCGTTCGACACATTAACAAATATTCAATAATTACTCAGGCAGCATCGATCAAATTTACAATTATAGCTTCGAGAATGAATACGAGATTGACCGCATCGTCGAAACTTATTATGACTGCAGTTTCGTCATCAACAAGACTGACTGTACCAGCTAACCCATATAATATCATATAATGCGGCCTATATGCTGACGCTGTCTTTGTATCCTGTACACCTCGCACCGTAGACGTTAGCTGTTTAGACCAATCAAATTGCGAGTTAAAAGGATTACGAGAAGAAGAAAGAATGTAGGACCCCACGGGTGCGATAGTTTTTGTTCGCGGTGCGCATCTTCTAGTCGACGCTTGGAAGCTTAACTTTCGCTGCTCTGAGGCTTCGCTCAACAACCACGGCTCGCTCTTATCGCCTATAGCTTCCTCTCTCGTGCGCACATACACCACCGAGAGTACCAGCTCTCGAGATTCTGCTGTTTTTTCATATTTTTATCTCGAGAGCCCACTACGCGCTTCGTATTGGCTTCTCGGGTGTATTATATGCATCATCAGCTCTCGAGATCTGCTCTCCTTACAACGAATCTCCGTGTTTTTCCAGAGGACAATTTTACAAGATAGAAAATTCATTCGGAAAAGATTTGAGCATCTGCGAGAAGCGAAGATAAATATTTACACGCTATATCGTATGCGTATATTAGTTAATTTTCATCGTACGAAATAATTGATGATCCGTAGAGTGAATTGCCGGTTGACTATAGTCATCTGATTGGCTTGGACAGCTAACGTGGTGACGCGTCGAGTGAGATACATAGATATGAGTGTATGGGAGTGCGCAGCGGCGAAGGGGAAAAACGGGGGAGCGCACTATTTGGAGGAAGTCTGTTGTTTGAAGAAAGATACATCTTCTCTGATTATAGGGTACGTAGTCAGGTTCAATCTGTTTTGTCAACAGTGGGGGAATGGCTCGGAATTATGAGTTTTCGCGTTCTAATGACCAAATCTCCTTTTCACAAGCTGGATGAAATATGAATGTATAGTATAATGAAATTAATCGATGAGTACGTGACGAATATAAGAATAATAATTGAAATATAACTGCGAAATGCGTGAATGTAAATCGCCTGCGCAGTTCGCCTGAACATGTAGCTACACTGAGAGAGAAAATTAGTAATCGTAACTATATTTTTACTATGTTGTTTTAGTGCAATAGCGTGACAGCCATGAGATATTAGTAAGCTTCACTATCCAAAACATGTAGTAATTATTACTACGGAAAATGAAAAAGAAATGAATATTCGCTACATGTACATTACATACATAGTTAAGAATTATAGAACAGTAGGACCACTGATAGTAAACTTGACAGTAATTTGAGTAGCAAACTGTAGTATCAAATTTTAATGTTAGATAATTTTTATATTCACTGGATACGAGTACTTTGACTTGTATAAATTATAGTGACTACTACTACGTTTTTCTTTATGTCGAAGTATGTCGAAATAGAAAACTCGCAAAATCGAATTCATGTAAAAAGATTTGACCAACCACCGATACTAGGGAATACGAGTGGCGACTAACAAAAGTATTCCCTCGAGGAACACCATGGAATACCGTGGAATACTAAATAATATGTATATAGAGAATTTTCGTCTTGAATTTCGACAAAACTATAACGGGACGGAATGAGATATTTCTCCGGAGTTGCAGAACATGCTTGGAATTGAGGATTTTCTGTCGACTTGCGGCATGCGTGGAGATAAGCCGAATTCCTGCACGTGTTGCAACAATATACCGACAACATTTCCAATCGTGTTCACGACAATATTTCAAATCGTGCGTTACAGAGAAATAACATGGAATATGGGATGAAACACTATTTAATCTCATCAAATACCAAAAGATACCATCAAATACTATTGAATATCATGAAATATCCAAATCATACCATGGAATACCAGAAGAATATCATAGAATACTAAAAGATTACTACGAAATACCATTGAATACCAAGGAACACCAAATAATACTGAGAATACCACTGAATACTAAGAAATACCAAATAATACCGGGAATACTAATGCATACTATGAGATACTAAGAATCCAAAGAAAAACAGGAGAATACGCAAAATTTCTTGATGAATTTACCAAAGAATACTTGGAAATCCTTCCGTGTATTCTTCCCTCGAGGAAATATACGTTTAATATAGTTGTATACATACGACTGCGTGACATCATTCGCGAATGCTAATAAGTATGCACAGGGAAAGGATGAAGTGGGGAAGGATGCCCGCGTGTGTGTGTGTGTGTGTGTTGACTGGTGACAAATTGCCCGCTGCACGCTCGTCACACTCCAGCAGCAAAATCAAGCGCATATTAGGCTTATCTGCATATGCGCCGAATCGATGTAAACACTGTATATATACGTATAGAGGGTCATCCATAAGTGAGAGAGGCGCTTGTCAATCGTCGCATCGCTCATATACGTATATACACACACGCGACCCATTGGCCCGTATAAATATACATACATGTCCGGATAAAAACGGCTCTCTCTCTATATCCCCGGCCCAAATCGACGTCAATTTGTCGGGGGGGAGTCGGGGGTTTGGGTTGGTCAAATCTCACCAAATTAATTTGGCCCGAGTTGGCGCACACCTATCTGACATATTCATCGAGTGTCGAGAGTCGCCGCGCCCCCGGCTCTTATATATCCACGACACTCGGCGCGCGCGTGTCTGTCCGTGGGTGCGCGCATCCATTCGTTAGCGAGCGAGCGAGCAAGAGAGAGAGAGAGAGATGAGAAGATAAAAGGACCGGGGCAAAAGTGAGAGAGAGAGAGAGTGTGTCTGTGTGGAGCGTTAAGTGGCCAATTAAGAGGTCTACACGATGTAGCTCTAGCGTCCTTTCATCGCCTTTTTTCCTCCTTCGCTTCTCCTTCTTCTTAATCTTCTGCTCGTTGGACGTGTGGCTGATTATGAGGAGCATGTTTTCCCCCGAGTTCCGGCCAACGAGAAATTAGCTATCCGTAACCGGCTGGAAAAATGCTGCCCAATTAAGGCCCCCTCACACACACACACACACAGCTGAATCTCTTCATTCGGCTTTTTGAGACCGAGGCACTTTAGTATATATGCGGTGGTGTGGTGCGCTCGCGTGTGTTTGGCCAAGCCTTTATCGGCCGGTATTAAGATTAATGTTGTCGGGCGAGGAGGCGCCTTAACGAGTATCTGATTCGACACGTTCGAGACCATGAATTTGTCGGGGCCCCGGTATACCCCAATGGCACACACGCTCGCATACACACACGCACGAGCGCGCGAGAGCGTGATTATTGATTAGAAAAAGTTGAAACAGAGACGCGCGCGTATCAGGACTCTCTAATTGATCAGACGATTCGTCGTGTCGCGCAATATACCCTTCGCCCGCGCTCGACACCTACATTACATCTGTGTTTCCATTAACCGAAAAATTTAATCCGAATTGTTAAAACGGCTCGATCCTCTCGCGTCGGAGCTATATCTCTCGATGTGTATGTAACGCCTCGTTCGTCATTCCGGTGGGGGCAGCTATTGGACTTCTCTTCCACTTAGTACGAATTCTTCATGAGACGGGGAATTTTTTACGAGGCACAATTTCATTATGGGAAAATTTGTGGAAAGAGATGATATTTCATGCATGACCGCGCGCGTCCATCACCATATATACACTTTTCTGCGAATAAAATTTCTGAAAGATTGAGTTTTATTAAAGAGAAACTCGATGGAATCGCGCGGGGGTTGCCTTCTGTTTACGCGAGTACTCGCCCACGAGATGGTTCGTATAGTTTTAAATTGATTTTTTTTTTCTCTCGCTTGAATCGATAATATGTACTTCCGATCTCTTCGGAAACTTCAAACGCGTTTTTCTCCAAACTATTTTTTCGAAACTTTTTGAGCAATCGAAATACATATTTTTTTTCTGCTCAAATAGAAGATTTTTCAATTGCCTCGAATACATGCATACACTCGGTACTGACAGCTTCGTTTGCCAAAAATTATAAACGCTAAAAGAAGTGAATGGTTTTTTTTCAAATTTTTAACGATATAATAATTTATCTTCAGTTATGTATTTACCAATTGAACTATATCAGAATATTGTTGATTTTTCCATGACGTTAAAAGACAATTTACCGAGGCACCTTTATATATTCTTTGTAAGTAAGTAGCCTCGACTTTTATACAATTGCACGAACAAATTAATTTTAACTCGTTAAAATGTAAATCGTGATACGTGACTCGGTAGGATAGTTCTTGGCTACCCCAGTAGGTTAAATCTACAAGCGTATAGCCTGTAACGTTTCGATTTCCCCGAGGTTTCCTGCCGGTAATTCTCGACTTTATGCATTAGCTTGTACAAAAATCAATGCATATAGATATTTCATACATCATAAATGTCTCCGGGAAACGGAAACGTAAGGCTAAACGGTATGAGAAAAGTCACGTATGTCAAAGTGTCACCGGGATTGATGACCCAAAAATGAGATAGTCTAGTTGTGACACATCAATTGCGACAGTGGAAAGACTTTGTGAAACAAAAAATTTCACAGACAAAATCGTATCTGTGACGACGATGTGTTGCAGAATAACGGATGTATCGTGGTCGATTTAAATTTATCTAATATGGTTTTATCTCTCTTTGAAATTTAATGGATCTCAATACCGAACGCATCTGCGTTGGGGAAAAATTAGCCTAATAGGCATAAATATTCGTCGGATTGAGAAATATGAAATAACACTCCAGTTTTTAACAAAATCCCGTTTTCTCAATAAATAACACAAAAAGAAATTTTAGCGTAGGTTATCAACTAACTTTTCGAGATAAACTATCATGAAAATTAATTTTTTTTCCAAATAAGTTATTGTTTGTTGAAAAACTTTGAAATTGGATAAATACGCTTACTTTCAGAGTGAACAAAGATGAACAAAAGTTAATAATACCTTCTCGAAATTGAGGCGCAAAACACATGCAGAATATAATTCATTCAATTTATCTATGTCTCTTTTGTTTCCTAAAAATTCCAGATTAATTTTATGTGAAATGTTCGCTGTGATATTGTCATGAGCGTCTTAAACAGGATATAATACACAAATCCAACGCTTTAACATACTGCGAGGGATACGAGGCGACCTAAAATCTCGTTGCCGGGCTAAAGGACTAATGTCCACACAAACCGCGCCTCTAAAATTGTAAATAGCAATTTCGCCCTGGTAGAAGTGCCCGCTGAACTTCATAATACAAATCCAACGAGAGAATTTCGCGAGAGAAAAACATATAATTTTTTCCCAACAACGCGCGAGAGAGGATAAAGTTGGGTTTTCCCGCGGAGAGTTCGATACTCGCACTCGCGCGCGCGCGCGAAAAACCGCTGACTCGGAGGGAAAGAGGGCATCTCGTGGACGTGCGGAAACTTTGAAACGTAAATTCGAAAGAAAACAACAGAAAAAGGAGAAGCAACACGACAACGGAGGAATCATGCGGAGTGTTTAGAAATTTCGCGGAGGAGTTTCATAATTTCCCTCGGTAAATTTGCCAGCGAGCTCTTGATGATTTGTCGCTTCTCTGAGCTGCAAAAGTATGTACACACGAGTCTATTTGAAGCCGATCGATTCCCGGGTCAAAAGAGTACATTCGAAGATACGGTTTATCCGATACTAGACGAGATCGTCAAAGCTTAGTTATCTATTTTCGTTATCCGAATCCGCGCGCGCGCACACACACACACACACACACCCACTTTTGAGAACCGGTTGAATCGTAGTATTTGAAGCATTTCTCTCTGTCTCTCGATAAGATGTATCAATCCAATTTATCAGTCGGCTTTGATTTTGGCCGTGAGTGTGCGTGCCTGTGTGTATGTGTGTGTATGTGTGTTGTTGAACGAGAGCCCGAAAAGTTGATAATGCCGCGCGACCGACATAATATTCATTGATGGACCGAGAGACGGGGAAGTTCATTAAATTCCAAATATACAAAATATTTATATTTTATTGAAGAATTTATAAACTAGTAGTTAAATACCTGTATTTAATTACTTTATAACAAAGTCATGTGTCGAAACACATGTTTTTTATACACGAGAATATGACAAATTTGTATTCAATTACTGCCCGTCGCTGCTGGCCATAGAGATGGGCAAATTCAGTATTTGACTAATTGGCTACAAGGTACCAAATATTTGTATTCGATTAAAGAGTTTGGACAAATCGCGTTCAAATACGGCAATTCAATACACGTCTTCAATTTACTCTATCTCAAACACGTATAACCCGAAAAATATCTGTATTTTCAAATACTCGCAAATATTTAAGAAAAAAAATCGTGTTTACCGAATACCCTTGTATATTTAATTAGTGTCCATCAGTGCAGAAGGGAGGCTCGAGCGATGAAAGGCTCTCGCTGCCGTAGGTATATCAATCATCGCGTCCGAGAAAATGTGCGTGATATATCTATAACGAAGGAGGATCCGATGCAGCTCGGAAACTCGGGAAAACTCGAGCCGAGGGCTGTATATACGTATATACATACACACATAGTGGCGGGCGCAGCTGGGCTCGACTTATGATCCGGCAGATTTGGCTGTAGCCCGGGAAATTGCTGAATCGCTGAGTATAAAGCGACGCGAGCCGGCCGTATATGGCTTCTCCATAGCCGCGCGCGGCTGATATGTATATGAAAGGGAGATAGAGGCAGAGAGGGAGGGAGAGGCATATCTCCGGCATAAATCAAGCGCGACTCGCGATCCTCGCGCGCCCGCGCGCGGCTAATGCGATAATGCCCGATCGATTCGTCGCCTGCGCGCACCCGTACGTATAGTGTAGTCGCATGACCTGCATTTCGTAGCACTTTTCACGGCACGGGTCTACCCAAATTTTTTTGACGCATTTGGACCCCCTGAAAATAATTTTTTTGGGTAGAACACGCGAAAGTGGTTAGGTCAATTGTTATTAACAGAAATAGCAACAAATTCATAATATGCGCTATTTTGATCGGAAAAAATTTTTTTCATATTCTTCAGCTAATTTTAATTGAAAAATTATTCCATAATTTTTTTCGTAACGTTGATATTTTCCGAGAAAAAAATTCCTAAACTTTTAAAAAACGCTTATTTTGCAATTTTCAAACCGATTTTACATAAATAATTTTGCATAATTGCCAATCCAGCGACTGTGCATATTGTTCTTCAATCTCACATTTATCATATGAAACAGTTACTTGTTGTTATTTTTTGTATTTATGACATTTTTTTATCATCACAAATCAAGCGTTTCTGCAACTCGCGCACGGTTATACCAGCCACCACTTGCGGCGTGAAGGTAAGTACCGGCCCAATATCATCATGATTCTACATATAAAAAAATGTCATAAATACAAAAAATTACAACAAGTAACTGTTTCATATGATAAATGTGAGATTGAAGAACAATATGCACAGTCGCTGGATTGGCAATTATGCAAAATTATTTATGTAAAATCGGTTTGAAAATTGCAAAATAAGCGTTTTTTAAAAGTTTAGGAATTTTTTTCTCGGAAAATATCAACGTTACGAAAAAAATTATGGAATAATTTTTCAATTAAAATTAGCTGAAGAATATGAAAAAAATTTTTTCCGATCAAAATAGCGCATATTATGAATTTGTTGCTATTTCTGTTAATAACAATTGACCTAACCACTTTCGCGTGTTCTACCCAAAAAAATTATTTTCAGGGGGTCCAAATGCGTCAAAAAAATTTGGGTAGACCCGTGCCGTGAAAAGTGCTACGAAATGCAGGTCACGCGACTACACTAGTATACACTCACACACACACTGTGATTGGCAGTAATTAAATACAATTATTTCAAATTGATTTCTAATTCATTTCCAATTAATCTATTCCCGGATAAATATAAAGCACAATAAGAATGTGATTTTATTAGGTCGAGAAGGTGGTCGATAAAATCACATTCTTATAAAAAACAATCATTTGAAAATAGCAATGGTATTTGCGATGAAGTAAATACATGTACCCAGGGGGGTGTCCAATTGCACTGAAACTTTTGGAGGTAGCCTTTTGATACGTAGACAGGTGATATTCGCGTCAGCTGACGTTTTGCCTCGACTCGCTGTAGAACACGTTGTCCGAACTTGGGAGCAGTCGAATCGCGATGAAACTTTGCAAGATGATTTTTGGGATGCTCCGATAGGCCATAAATACAGCTGTCCAGTCTAACGTATCGTTTTTCCTGGAGATATTCGTGAATCATTATTGATTTTGTGTACGCCAACAGCATATCTATATTTACGAGCTGTACAGATACGCTGTGAGGGCGTGAAATCGAAAATTATTCACGTATTATGTCTCCAATAAATTGAAACGTTCGACTGAGAGGCTGCGGATATATGGCGTATTTTAAGGTAGTCGCGAAAAAAGCATTCGGGAAAGTTTCGTCACGATTGACGACCCAAAGTTGACAACGACTCTTCTAGTCAGATTTCACCCGCGTGCAATATGCATATCTGTTTATGTGCAATCAGTCATTGGTACATTTTCATTATTCGTATGAAAACATTTGGTCAACTATACAAACCACCTGCAAAACTTTCAGGGAAATCGGAGCAACTCAAATGCCAAGTACAGTTTCCCGGTTGGACAAATCAAAACGTTAGCCGACAAACTGCTGCAAATAACACCCAGCATCCACGTCGGAAGAAAAAAGTACTTGCAAAAGTTTCAGTGGAATCGAATCGGCCGTGGTGTCTCAGCCGGTTCGAGTCTTCGCTACGCAGTAATTAATGAGCGAGCAGAAGTCGCCGTCGCCGAGCAACAATTGGGTTAGCTGTGGGGGGGGGGGCGCTTCGATGGGATACACCGAGTCGAGCAACTCTATGCCCACGTGATAAGCGCGGCGTTTCATTTTTATCCGTGTTTTTACACTGGGTCGGTATTTCAAATCGACGAATAATTCACGAGGCTCAATGAGTCGCTCGGATATATCGTTGGTTAATTGACAGACAGCAGGTTTAGCTGGCTAGATATATACTGCCACTCTTTTCCATCGTATATAAAGCATCGATGATTAGTGCTTGTCTAGACCAGCCGAACCTGTTGTCTGTCAATTAACCAGCAAAATATACCAATGACTCATATTGAGCATCGTCAATTATTCGTTGTATAGCGTTTCGTTTTCATTCCCGGTGGCCTTACGGGACGGCGCCATAGTCCCAAACCGTCCCAATGGGAAAAACTTGCAAAATGTCCCCTTGGTCACGGGAGTACACTGCAAAAAAAACGATTATTCGACTCGTAGTAAAATTTTACAGAATTTCACTTGAAATCCCAACGCGTACACGAATCAAAGAACCTTTTTTGTATGCACGGTAAAGAAACAAGTTCTCAAGAACGTCGCAGTAAATGAATGAAGCACAAAAAAGCAAGATTTCTTCAATTTCAGTAAGGTTTCGTACTTAATTCTCAGTGAAAATTACTTGCACTGCGAGTAAAATTTCCTTATCGTAGCTCTATGTCGCCTCGTCACAGCCAAAAGCATATCGTTGTCAGGCGATGCGTGTTAGTATCGGTCTGAGACCCATACGATCATCATTTGATGACCCAACATCGTAGTAGTCATTCCATATAGTTCTGACAAGGAAATTTTATTTTCAGTGTGGAGTAATGAATGTATCTAATTTCCCCGAGATTCAGATTCACGCGTGTACTAAATTCGAGCATTGCAATGTCATTGCATCTCGTGACGTCGATGGCAGTCGAATTTATTCAGGAAACGCTGTGAACTAATTACAATCATTTTGTTTGTTACAAACCGGATGTTCAAAGTGTATATCCCCCCCGTTTTAACATGAGTATTTCGGACGTACGTTGAATCAGTTTCATCTCGAATCAAAATCCCATACTCGAATAGAAGAATCGTTTTCGCAGCTCAAATGCGTGTCAAGAGAAAAACGCGCGCTCCGGCGAATGGAAAACACCGTATCTACATACGCGCGGCCGCCCGTCCGAATACTTCCTTCCGTTACTACTAGCGGCAAGTGCCAAGCGTCGACGCGTATAACGCGTATTACTCTGCTCGACTCGCTTGCTCAATCCTTCCCAATCTAATCGGGCTCGGTATACATTCCCCGACAAATATATAAAATTCACACGGTTCGCTTATCAGTCCTCGAGCGTGTGTTGACTATTTACGAGCTAATGCGTTTTGGCGTTATATAAATCACACACGTTCGTCCAAGTGTGTATCAATGCTCGACCGATCGCTCGTCGACTCTCGGCTTTGACTTCTCTCAATGTGCATAAACTCGGATCGAACGTGACCCGCGCGATCAAACGATCACTCGAGGATAATGACACTTTTCATAAGCTGATTCTATATGTATTTTTAGTTTTTCTTCTCGACAATCAATCCAACTTGATCAACCGTGTCAAGATATCCAATGAAACTTTTCCCTCGTTGGTGTAATCACGAGGTACATTATTGATTAGGGAACGACACGTTAATTTATTTATCTCAGAAATCGATAGTACACGCGCGAGAAAATGATTAGGTCGTATGTATTTCGGGATGCGTATATCGAAAACACCGAATCTCTCATTGTTCGTGTCGTTAGGAAAAATGAATTCGAACAAAAATTACGGCAGCACGACCTACTGATTGTTGCGAGAAATTCCTCCAGCTTGTTTGCGTATGATGAATCGCGTGGACACGTGGTAAATATGATTTATATTCAGTAGTATTTCAGATAAATGTTGGTGCGCACACACAGTCACGAACAATTACTCCGCGGATAGAGCGAGACACTCGAGCAAGTTGGATCGACTGTAAGTAAGAATCAGCTGTCAGTATAGCAGTTTATGAATTGTTAACCACGCCAAGTTTTTGATTGATTCGATCGTGACGGTGTAATTTGCCCGAACCAATGGTCGATCGGATGTTTAAAATATGAACTAGGGCTCCCCTCCCTGCGGCATCGCACCAAACGCACGTATACACGACCGCGTGACTGTACAGCGTCGGTCAATTGGTCTCACGCGTTGCCCGCGTGAATCGTATAGTCTGGTGGGCGATGCTTACACAGTAGGGTTGGCGGTCGTGGTGGTCAGTAGAGCCTGCGGCACCTGTTGACGACCTTGATGTAATTGGTGGGGCAGTTGGTGGGAACGTTGATGATGGAGCCCTCTTGGACGGTGGCCTTCGCCTCGGCGTTGCGGGGCCTCTTCCACTGGATGCCGTCGGGCCGGGCGACGGTGAACGGGACGAACCTGTCCTCGGCGCGGGCCAGCAGCAGCAGCGCCGGCACTACCAGCACCAGCAGCCACAGCCGCATGTCGGCGGCGACTGAGAGCAGCGGCTATGTACGCGGCGTCGACTGCCAGCCAGCTCACTCGCTCGGCTCTCTCGGTTCAGTAGGGGGTCCTGCACTTGCCCATGCGGTCGAGCAGCTGGCCGCGCTTGCAGCCGCCGATTCTGTGGCGCCGGGGCGCCGATATGATGCTGCCCTCGACGTTGGGCTGCTGACGCTGCTGCTGCTGCTGCTGCTGCTGCTGCTGCTGCTGCTGGTGGGTGTCGCTAGTCGCCTCGGCCCCGAGGGCCAGGCTCAGCAGCGCCAGCACCAGCAGCCACACGGCCCCGAGAGCCCGCCGGCCCATGTCACATGCCGCACGACTACGCGCGGCTCTGCTGCTGCAGACTGGCGGGCGAGACACTAACTCAGCGCCGCCGTTCCGACATCAGTTACGCACAATAACAGATAACCCCCCCAACCCCGCGCCAGCGCAACCTACGTTCCCTCGTCGTCGTCGTCGTCGTCGTGCATATACGCGCCTGGATGATCCGACGATGCCTCGCACGCGAGTGTCTTTGGACACAAGGCCAAGACGACTACTTTTTTACCATTTGCTTCACACTAGTCACACGTCACATCGAAAAATATGAATTTGATTCTCGAGCTTAGTGGAAATTACTCGGAGCGATCGGTTCATCTAGTTTGATCGAGTTTCGGAACGAATTCAATACACTTCGATGTGTAAGTTTGGTTAGAATTAAGATTTTGACCGGTGGCGGCGCCACTGTCAACAAGTGCACGACGGGCTACTAACTTATAAACTTACGCCTACTGACGCACCCGTGCGTGTGACCAATATACTTATAATAGTAATAATCCGCTCGTTAGAATCCCTTGTTGATAGTGGCGACGCCTACCGGCCAATTTGATACACTGTAACGTAGGCCGGTAGTGGAGGCAGAGAGAATATCCATTGTGGCGCTGTTACTGAACGAGTCCAGCACAGTTTAGCATGGCTGATTTTGAGAATGGACAGTTTAATTGAAAAATGCAAATTCTTTCCACGTTTTCACCCAGGAAACCCTGAACATTCACGAAAAATATCTTTTGCGTTTTAATGTATTTTACCTATCGCAAAGAAGATTTATTGCGTTAGCGACAGTAAGAAGAGATTTCAATAAATCGATAATCGACATAAACGCTAATTTGCAACCAACATGCGAGTCGAATTTGGATGCATTTCAGCTCAATTTGTACATAACCTTATCACTCATAATTTGCTCATTACTATATCTCCACAGATTCCATTCGTCTCTCTCCCCTATTTACTCCAGCTTGTTTAAATGAAATATTTACTCACTACCTACATAGCCATATCCATTACTTAAATTCATAATTTTAATCACATTGCATTACTCTATAAGCTACTGACAAAATTGTACAACACAAAGTACAGTGAATAAAACATATCTGAATCTGAATCTGAATCCCCCCCAAAGTATTTATCGGTAAATATAATTTTCCTGAATTTGTTCCCCGATTCAACTTTCTAAGGATAGATCCATTACTCTAGACGCACAAGCGAAAACTTGAGCTTTTAGCCATCTGCAGCGTTATTACGTGAGAGCACTTGAACAATATCTTTTTCGATCATAAGTGATTTGTCATTTCATTGAATGTCGTTCATTTCTTGAAACCGGTTGTTCTTATGCCCAGAACTACTATGTTTACACTCGGATGACTTCTCGAGAGGTGTCGGGAGTGCCAATTCTTCCTCATCCTACGATGTGGACTATTTCAACAAGTATTTTACATTCCGTAAATCCTTCGCCTGCTCCATATATTCTAAGTGCTGATTTGATAAATAACAATTTTGTTCCATCGCGGATCAAGCGCTGGCAGTGGCTCTATTTCTGTAGAATTGAAAATTATTGATGCAACCACTGCAATGTCCAGTGTCCAACTAGAAAACCACATTTCGACGCGGAATTTTCACATGGAAAAAAGTATATCACGTGCTATATTTTTCACTATAATTCGAAACCCAAAACGAAACCCTTCAAACTTTCACTCTGGTATACTGCACCTCCGCGTTTTCAGAAACGGAACGTCTGATGCAGACATGGCAAAACGAACCGCGTGAAAAGTATGAAAATCTGTCTAAAATCACAAGTGGATAAATACGATGAGTTTGCGTAATCTCGTATATATACGCACGAGTGGGGGATCGACACGCGAGTCACTCGATTCCCTCCGCCGTCACGGGAGGCTGTGTAAAGCGCGCGTAACGTCTGAATTGATCAGTCGACGTCACGTGCATATAGCTACACGTACATAGGAAAATTCAGTATTTAATCCATTAGAACACAAATTAATATTTGCATTCGATCGAGGTATATCTTGACAAATCGCATTCAAATATACATTTATTCAATTACGAACATATTTATTTTCAAATACACGCTTTTATAAAAATAAGTCATTTCACAGATAATTATTCACTAAACACCCGGACACTACTACCCACCAATGTGCAATGCACACAGCCGTGGCATAGCGGCGCGGGCCGCACGTGCGCGCGTACAATTGATTCAACGGTGGTGCGCACTGCGCGCTGCGCGCCGTGTCGGCGGGGGAGTGGCGCCCCCGGCCGGTCGTCGGCCCAAGGGCCAACTTAACCGGAGCGATCGCGGACGGTAAACGAGCTGCCTTCCCCAGCGGCCGGGGTAAGCGCGCGCCTTTCGCAATATAGGCTAGGACGATTTCTCGCACCACCTGTGTCTGTAGCTTTTGAAAAATCAATAGGTCGTGTACTTTCTTCCCAACTTGATGTAGTTTGTCGACAGTTTTCGTTGCTATACACCGACGAAACGTCCCGCGCGTATAACTCGAATCCGCATTGGATCGAAGAAGCCAAGATCGATACGACCCAATTATTTTGGCACGCGCGTACCATTGACGGAAAGCAAAAATGTAAAATTAGCGCATATCCTTCCGTACTCGCGTTCCCACGGGCAGTAGCTCTCCAAAGTACACCGCGACTTTGCGCAATACATATATACGTATATGACGAAGGTCGCCCGCGCACCGGAGGCTCCCCTCTACCTCGGCCGATCACTCGGGCACGCAGTCTCGCGTGCGACTAATTGCTCGCACGCGATCCCGGGCAAATTTCTCTCGTCGGCTGCAGCCCGGCAGAGTCGCCGCCGTCATTATCCTCATCATCGTCTCTCTCTCTCTCTCTCTCTCTCGCTTTGAAAGATGCTGCTGCTTCTGCTTCTGCTGGTGGTATGATGGATGCGCGGTGAACGTTTACGCGAATTACCCACACGCATTTGTTGCGGTGCAGCTCGGTTCTCGCGAAACAAAGTCGATCCCCCGGCTGCTGCTGCTGCTGCTGCTGCTGCAGTCGCGCACACACACGTCCAACGCAAGAAGCGGAGGAAAAAAAAGAGATGTGTCGGACTGGGCGCGGATTTTAGGGCCCAAAGCCCAGTAGTGGCTGGACGTCTCTCGGGTGCAACGGCGAAACTCGATGAGAGAGAGAGAGAGAGAGAGAAAGAAGCGTCGGTCGACGAACCGGCTCTGCTCGCGCAGCGGCGACTCGAGAAATCCGAGCCCCGTCCCTCGCGCGACGCGCTGCTGCTGCCGCGCGTGCGAATATTAGATTTCCGAGAGAGAGATAGAGAGAGAGAGAGAGAGAGAGAGAGAGAGAGAGAGAGAGAGAGAGAGAGAGAGAGAGAGAGAGAGAGAGAGAGAGAGAACGGGTGTGAAGGCGCGCGTGGGCGTCGGGAATACCGACCAACCCTCCCTCCCCCCCTCCTCCCGACGACGTTACGACGCCGAGCTGTAGTGACCGTAATTGCAACCACCCGTTAGTTACCCAAATTACCGCAACTGGCCACGGGACCACTTGGCTCGCGACTCGATGAGACACTTGGATTATGACTGTAAGGTAATTCGTCGGCTACACGGAGAGACTGTTCCATTAAAAATTGGGGTTATATCCAGAGAGAATTACAGGGTCGGTCGGTAATCATGGACCCGCGTGAACCCTTCTTCACATTGTGCAAGGGACACTACAAATATTGAGAACTTCAAATCAATTTTTAAGGGTGGACCTGTAAAAACTCAGCCATCTTGCCATCTTCTATAACCTACCTCGAGCCATGTGATATTGTTATGACAGGAAATAAACATGCGGACTGGGTGGGTTAGTTTAGACTAAATCTGTGAGAGTTGCGAATGGGAGATATAAAACTGATATTCTTTCTCACTATTCAATTCTTGTTGAATTTCTTACACCTATTTGATCACCTCTTGATTACTTTTAAATAGAACAGTGCATCTATATTTTCCTGCTTACAAAATAATGGATCAAACAAGATGGCTGAGTTTTTACAGGTCCACCCTTAAAAATTGATGTGAAGTTCTCAATATTTATAGCTCCCTTAGCACAATCTCCGGAGGTGTTCACGCGAGTCCACGATTACCGATCGACCCTGTAATTCTTCCTGGATGAATTCCCCAATTTCCCCAATTTTTAATGGAACGGTCTCTCCGTGTAACGTTTATACGACGCGGTAATGTCAAAAGGTTCAAGAAAAAACGAAAAATTCGATAGTGATATGTTTGTCTATCGTTGAACCATCAGTCCTGACACGCATGCATCAGTCGTGTATGGCCAGGGCACTCGCAACGGTCAAAACATTGAATCGGTTCACTCCGTAGATTTCTCAGTGAGATGCGGGTGAAGCTCACCTGTCGTCACTATAGCGTGGATTCTTCAAGATCAAACTTGAGACTCACTCAAATCATCAACATCGTATCAACTGTTGCTGTATTGAGAAGACTAACTATCGAACGTTCCATTCAGTATACCAAGGAGCGAATTCTAAAGCAAAATCACAATAGCCTTTTGCACTTGAACCATTGAATAATAATACTCAGTTCAAATCCGTTCCATCGTCAGTTCATGCAAGATAATCAACAGTTCTCCTAGTTTGTATCATCTTTGGGGATCAAAATATTTCTAATTTTAGGATTAATGCTAAGATGATATTATATAACAAAGTTCACACTTCTCAAGTTGAGAAGTATGTACACTCGCCAGGTATTATTTTCCGTTTTGATTTTGTAAATAAATAAATGAATAAATAACTGAAATTCAAACAATGCCATACAGATATAAATGATAAGCGCATACAAGATCGGCAATGATTAGTCAACATCTCTCGGGGCGAAATCGCAGCGTCAGCCGGAATGCAAATTTTCGACGGTTCGGCCGGCAAAAAACTCTACCTGCTGCAAGTCCCAGTGGAATTGGATCTGCCCGAATCATCGAGCTGTGGTCGTCTCTCAGCTGGCGAGCATCAACGCTCGCGCGCCCGTCCGCTAACGCGACGCTTTGGTCGGCCGACAAATCGTCCCACGATATACCCGACGAGACGAGCGCATATGCGCACATTCGCTCAAAAATCAAACGTCGCGGTTGCCAAACGGACTCCTCGAAGATCTAACCAAATGTACTATTATTGATGCGTTTCGACTGGATTTTCCCCTTCTTCAGCGATGAGATTCGAATTTTGTCGAGTGCAACAGGCGATCGACTTGTTTTCTTTTTGTTTCTCGTCCGTATATATACGTGCGATGATGAGCCAGTTTTGTATACGGCGCGAGCCAGCTCGAGCTTTCGGGACAGTGTAGTGTGACTTGATTGAAAATGATCCACTTCGTCACACCACGAGAATGGGCTCGCGCTTCTTGCATCCGACACGGGCAAAGATCGTACTGTGAAAAGTACTGTTTTGTTCCGTAACCATCGCGTCTCTTTTGACACGTTGGAAAATAAAAATTACCACCTCTTTTTTTCCCAAAATTTCATTGTTGAAAGAGCCACAATGTCAATTGGAAAGAAAAGTAATAACGTTTTATACATAGTGATTTCTGCGCCCATCGGATTTTCCATTCTCCATTCGAAATCATACGTTTTTCGCGATTGTGCCTCTCGGGTATTCAAAAAAAAAACGAAACAAACAAAAGTCAGTGCCGCGGCGATCGATTGATTTTCCCCGTTGACAAACCGTCGGTATTTCTCGGGTACGACGAAACTCGTTACGATCGCGTATGTATATATACGCAGGATCATATTCAAATCGAGTTGTGCGTGTGTGTGAGACTATCGGGTGAAAAATTCATCCTCGTAAGCGACATAAATTGTCAGATGCGCCGGTGGGATAAGATACGCGACGGCGGCGGCGGCGGTGGATGAGGGTGATTCGATAGAGTAGAACTAATAACTCGAGCGACGGGAATCCGGAGTTGAACGGGCCGATTTAGCCGCGCGTGATTCGTCACTTTTTTAACGTATCCTTCACACACGCGCGTGCGCGCACTTTGCATCCGTTTTCCCAAGCGAGAGAACAATGAAAAATCATCCAGCCCGCGATATATATATATATATTATATATATATATATATATATATATATATATATTCAAATGGTCTGTCGGTTTACGCCGGAGAGAGAAAGAGATACCGAAAATCATGTTGGCAAACCGATAAGGCGCTCTCGGGAGGGGGGGGGGGTGGGGGAGAAGAGGGAGAAGAAGAAGAACAAAAAAAAGGGTCGAATATGTTGCGGCGGCTGAGGAGGGAAAGGAGTGATGATATAAATCTCGGCTCGTTATAATAGCTCCTTGTCGAGAGCCGACTTTAGCCGCGAGTGTAATCCGCGAGTGTGTGGGGGGATAAGCGGCCGACTCGTATACCCGTATGAAGATGCGGGCGAATTCTGCAGTATTCGATTAGCCTTAAATGTGACAAATATTTGTGCATTTGGAATATGCAATTATTTGAATGATTGGCACTCACCGATTACTTCTATTCAATTACTACCCCGTCACTGATCGTACCCTCAACTCTCTTGAATCCTTACCGTGCAGTGGAAGTGAAAAACTACTGTACGTGGGTGGACGAGCGATTGAATTGAACTGCAGTGAGATTTCCAATGTAACACGAGTTTTTCTAAAGAAAATTTCCAAAGCTATCTATATTATGTCACGGGACTCAACTATTCAACCACTCATCCGAAGCTCCGTATTGCTCCGAGGATTCGCCAGAGTGCAGTTGAACGCGAATGGCTGCACATACGTCGGATTAGCCTCTTACATATTTAAGTTTTATATATAATTCAATTGGTGCGCGTATACGAGGAGCTGTGACTGATCAAAGCCGCCTCCCTCCCTCTCTCCCGCTTCCACACGTATACATCGGATGGTGTAGCTGGCGAGCGACGCGTATAATCAATTGGAGCGACGTCGGTGTGCGTGTGTGCGTTGGTGTCGGTCGGTAGCGGTGGAATGGCACGCTCGCGTGCTCCCGGCCAAAGGGGCCTGTCGGCGCGCATTAGGGCCCTTTCGCAGCCCCGCATAACCGGCTCGCTCCCTGCCTCCGCCCCTCCCGCCCCTCGCTCGAGCTCCTTCTCGGCGGGGGGGCGAACAATGAACCAGAGGCGTATACACACCGCGCGCGGTAAATTTACCCGAGATTGCGGCCGGGACGAGCATTTCTCATTTGCTTCGCGCTCGATCACCTTTCGACGAGCCGGCGCGACCCAATAAACCCGTAATGGGGCCCCCGTGACTCGCGCGCTACCGTAGCCCCGCGCGCACGACCACCTGCAGCCACGGAGAGAGAGAGAGAGAGAGAGAGAGAGAGAGAGAGAGAGACGAGCCAGTCACGCACTTGGAACGACGGACACGCGAAATTATTCGCGAGATACTTATATACACTGCTGCCGCTGCCGCTGCCGCTGCCGCTGCTGCTGCCGACGACGACTCGTAACCCGAGACCCCCGCGCGAAGCTTCGATTTTGCCCCACCCCATGCGGAGAGTGTGCAGTGCGTGCGATGCCGGTGCAGCAGCCCTGCCGCTCATCACACCTGCCTTCGATGCGCCAAACTCGACGCGCCTGCGCGAAAATCAACGGCTAATCGGTACGTGTCGGTTAATTCATTAACGAAAGAACCAAAGACTGACTCGATCCGTTCGCTCTAACCGGCAGCTGACACTCGGGTTATTTGGGTCGTGTGTATTGGGAGTGTCTTTCAGGTGGTTTGCACTTAACCAAATGCGTATAATATTTTGTTTATGAACAAACAAGTCGTCTCGGTAGGAAGGACAAGAATTATGTATATACGCGTGTGAGAAGCTCAATAGTATTTTCCAAAATAAACACGCCAACGCTGCTGGAGGTACATGTGAGACAACGGCTACATAGGTTTGACACAGTCACGAAGCCGCGGCCTCCACTTTCGAATCGTCGTGAATTCAAATAATTGGTGCCAGATTGATTGTGCTCGTCGTCGCCAGTTCGTACGGTACTTGTATTATTCATTTGCGTTGCAAAATGTTAGATGTGGAGATTACAATTCAGGCGAATCGCGAATCGCTGACGGACAATTGAAAGTAGCACCTGTTTTGGGCGAATCAAAACATTTCCTCGAAAAGCTTCACTTGAATGGGAGACCCAAATCCCAAGTGGTCTCCTGACTCCTGTGAGATCACTGAACTTGAATCCGATGTCAGCTTGACCCCAACAGATCAACTTGGAGTCCGTATCCAGATTAAATCAGGGAAACAAACGCATGGACGGGTGGTGGCCGCCCAAATGAGGTTATAGAAGTCTGCTCTCTTTACTTTCTCACCCCTTTTTTCGGAGCTTTGTTCATACGCATTGAAATCCCCAAAAACGTATATATTTGCAAAGTATGCAGTTATGCCATCGATATAAATAATTTTTCCCAAATTTGACCTTGGAAAACACCATGACTCTAGCCTGATGAGGTCAAATAGATACTATAGGAATGTATACATTCGAATCCAGTGACCGCAAAAACCTAAGAACCAGCTATAATATAATTTTCAACGCCGTTGACTAGACTGGATTGCGTGACTGAAGAGATTAACGTACATGATGTATTCATGCATATAACTCCAAATGTGGCCCATAACGATGAATTAATTCGGCGATGAAAAATTATCGTCATTTTTGTTCTAGTTTTTAATTTTGAACTTTTATCAAATGAGGGCTCGAACTATTGTCCCTTTGAAAGGAATGATAAATCAAAAATCATAATAATAGTCCAAGACAAAATCCTAATTTTTCTATAGTTTAATTTGCGATAAACCTTTAGAACCATCCCACTATTTAGAGATTGAACTACTTACTAAGTTGAAATGTACAATATTTGTGATAAAAGCAAGGACAAATTAATTTTTATGCAATGTTATATATTTTATGCGAACGTTCCGATCTTGCAGACTATCTTTTCAACTCACACTTCCTACATTATTCCACATGGAGGCTCGCCGTGTATCTCCTTTATCTCATTAAGATAAAAAAGATCGGATTTTTTTATCTTATTAAGAAAATAAACAAGTGAAGGGTTGGAGAAAGCCACACCTCTTCGGTCAGTAGCTTCGCAACAGCTACCCGTCACTTGGGAGTTTTCCCACAATCTTCACCCAGAGAAGTGAAAAAAAAATACTTTAAAGTTTTCCTTTCAGTGTGTGAAATACAATGTTCGTATCTCTCAGGATGAAATGTCACTCCTTATACCCCGGATAAATTTATAATACTACATCCAAAAATAATAAACTGTATTATGGAATTAATTTAATTTTTATTAATTTAATGTTTAAATTTAACTCGGAATAAGTTTGAAATCAATTTCAAAATCTTTATATTGTGGAATTAAATCGGCATCAATTTCCGTTGGGAAATTGCGATATAAAAGTTTTAAAGGCAATGGCAAAATTAAGTTTTGCTGAATCTAAAGAAAAATGAACGATTCTCGGAATAAATTGGTGGATCTTGTGAAAACTTCATTATCAATCAATGAAAACGCTCGATTGGATTTTGAAGGAAAAAAAATTAACTACTGTGAGAGCGCGAGAGTGATCCAGTTATACGGGTCTCTCTCTCTCTCTCTCTCTCTCTCTCTCTCTCTCTCTCTCTCTCTCTCTCTCTCTCTCTCTCTCTCGAAAGGATGCAGGATTTCGACGTGTACTCGGGGAATTTTTTCTATCGCCGGTATAAGGTTTCGATTATGCTCGGAGGAGGTGTCAACGTTTCAGGAATCAGTTAAGCTTCACTGGTTTGAGTGAGATCATCGCTGCACAACAAAGACAGATGTTCGACCTCAAACTGACACGGAACAGGCTTGGAAACAACGAAGATCGGGAAGGCACGAAGAAAGAAGACATTCTTGGCGGTGTATACGGTGGTATGCGGTTTTCGTGTCGGACCCACCGATTATAAGTCAGACAGAAATTTCATTTTACTTAACACGAAAGTTAAAATCCTGGACGTCTTATTTTTTTTTTTTTTTCACAAATTTTGGGAAATAATCGAGAGGCTTTGTTTCCATCGAATACCATCGAATCAAATGGATTCGAACGAGAAACATTATAATCTGCAAATTTTACCTTGTGGTGGGGATAAAAATTGAATCTTATGCGACGATAGCGTGCAAAACCTTTGGTGACTTTGAATCCGTGGTAAAAAATTACCCAGAGATTCAATAGACTCGACCAACGGAAGCAGAACAAGCCACTACCCAGCTTAGCGGAATGTCTAGCTCGGGTCAGACTAATGCAAAACCCAACAAGTAAGTGTAATTCCATCCCCGAGGCCTTGAATCATGTTTTGTGGAAATGCGAAATATACCCGTTCCATACAAAATCAAACTACTTGTTAATCTGTTAACCTTAGGCTACAAGTTACCATTGAATATTGACTGACACATGCGCTTCTAAATATATACGTACTCGAATACATACTTTTTTGAGGTTTGAATTGCTCGATAAAAAGGAAAAAAATTGCCGAGGGGAAAGAGCGAATACACTGCAGAAATAATTCTTTGAATTCTAGTATGAAATTTTACTTGACTTTAGATGCAACTAATTTAATACTTTGATCAAGATTTGTCGCATTTCGTCGAATTAAATTAAGCTTATGAATTGATAAGTGTCATTTTCTCTTTGGATTTTTTTTTAATTTTATTTCATTTTTGAAAATATGTGAGTGATAACTAGTTTATAAAAAAAATATAAATAAAAAGAATCATTTTCAATAAGTCAATCGTTGTCCGATATTTAAATAGATTTTAATTTAAGTAGATTATGCTAAATTAAGAATACAATATAAGAATATAATACAATATGTGTGTGACATTCTTTCATTTTTATAAGTTTAAAAATATATCAATAGCAGCTACTTATGTGCATAATAGTTTGACATTGCGGGCCAAGTTATATGTTAAACGGATTTATATAATTACAATGATAGAATGTAACTGGGACTGAGTAGGCGTGAATTTATGCTGAATCTCAAAAGAATCAGATAAATTCATTATTTCAATTAATTTTGACTGAATTGAAGTATGTACATAGTACAGAAATTTGCCTTCTATTGTACTTCATTCAAGAATACCTACAATAAATTTTAACTACCGCGACATTTTTTGTCGAAATCGATTTCACCATGTGTGCAAACAGGGACTAAAAGAGTTACAACTGTTCTCTTCCGAGTCTGGGGTGGGAAGGCGCGAAGAAAATATTTTGGCAATTATCGAATTTGGAAGTCTGTCAAAGGCCGGTGGCAGTCATCGAGGAATCAAGATATAGCCGGTAGTGCGCGCACGCGAGCTCTCAACCCGATGCCCGGCATAAAAAGCCTCTTTCTCCCTCTCTCTCTTCTCTCTTCTCCGGTCTCTTTCTCTCTCTCTCTCTTTCTCTCTCTCTCTCTCTCTCTCTCTCTCTCTCGGCTATATCGCAGCGATAATTAAGCAATATTTTTTCTGCCCGTGTAATGGCGAATAGATACGTGGGCAAAAGGAGGCCGAAAAAATGAACAAGAGCCGTCGAGAGAGAGAGGCGAACAACAAAAACGACCGACGCCACCGCTGCAAATTTATGGCTTTCACGCGAATGTCTCTCGTTCGCTTTTTTCGACAGAGAAACACAGAGGGAGAGAGAAAGAGCAAGAGAGAGAAGGGCTATATAGCCCAGAGTCGGACGGTAATCGATAAGTCCTATATGTGCAGGCTTACGCGACTCGATATGCCGATACCCGTGTCTGTGTATGTGTGTGTGTGCGTGTGTGCGTGTGTGCGTGTGTGTGTGTGTGTGTGTGTGTGTGTGTGTGTGTGTGTGTGTGTGTGGATGTGTGTGGGTGGATGTGTATATATATATATAAGGCAAGTCGACGAGCGATGATCGATAGGCGGAGCCGCAACCGTGCGCTAATTACGAATCCTCCCTCTCGCGCGCGCGTGTAATTATATTTGTGTCGGCGCTTATTGCGCCCCCGACGCGCGAGTGCACCACTGCGCGCCACTGCTTCTGCACTTTTTACAACTACATCTCGATTTATACTCCGCGAGCGATTGTGGCAGGTGTGCGCGCGATCCGACGTCGATAACAATTATCCACCATCTATATTGAAACAGGCGTAATTCCAGCGAGGGATACGTGTAGGTATACCGGTCCCATTACATCTCTCGCGCGAATCATCGTTAATTATGAAACGACGTTAGCCAGTGCGAGGGTGGACCCGAAGGTTTTTCCAATCACCAAATTAAAACTCGATGGGAAATACGCGAGCCTGGGGTAGTAACGAACGAAGTTTCCTACTCGTGGATTTACCGCGTCTATCCTTCGTTCGAGTTGTGACTTTGAATTTGACTTTGAAAAAGGCGCTTCGGGTTTTGAAGGAACCATTCGGAATGTAGTTGATACTTTGCTGCCGTAGCCGAGGTAAACGCTCGAGTGATATGAGTTATCCCATCGAGAGTAATTTGTACGTCTGATGGTTTCGCTGGAAAATGGAAAAATTATATGAAATGATGGGACGTGTGTACAAATTTTACCCCCACTCACTATTCATGTAAAATATCGCTTGGATTCTAAACGAGACCGGAGAAATGAGCAAGATTTCCAAGTTGTCTTCAAACTATTAATTACAAGCTTCGGTTTTAGCTTGTCATTTTTCAAGGCTCTTCATATATATGTTGAAATATATGGTCCAGAATTCAATCAAATCGATCGAATAATTTCTCGAGAGATTATGACCGTCAAACAATTTGAAAATTTCGATGAATACATAAAGGTGTTCAAAATCTTTAATGTGTACAGTTAGAGAAGCTTTCAGAGAATTTTGTCTTCAATTCTGCTGTTTTTCATGATTTTACGATTCATTTCAAAATATTGCATACGAGTTTCTTATTAATTATTTTTCAAATTTAGGTGTTCAGTGTTTCTTGCTCTGAATTTTCGATTTTGATTTTTCAGGTATAAGGCATTACTATTCGAAGATCAGAGTTTTCACATCTCATCGTGCACAACTTTTCTCCAAAAATGTTTGAATATTGATTCTTATTTTACTTTTACATGCTTAGCTTAGAAAATTATTCCAATTTATTTTAGTTCGGTTCGTATGATTTATTTTTCTTTCGAGGAATATTCACCCCTAGAATCGTGTAAAGTTTTTTCTGCTCTCATAACATACCATATTAGTTACGATTACACAATCGTATCGTAAACAGCAATTTTCATAGTGGATTTTTTCAAATAGCTTCTTGTACAAATTGTGAACGATTTTGTCGCGCATTAGTCTTATCGGATTTCTCATCTTTCTGTTAAAAAGTTCATTACTCCGTAACATTAAGGTGTAGCTTGTGAGTATTCCGAAGCGTAAGATTATTCAATAGGAATATTTCATAAAAAAATCTGATAGTTGATTATTCGGAAATTGATTTTTTTTTTTTGAAAATTCGTCTTGTTTAAGAATTGATAATTACCGTGTCGGTAGTTGATGAAATTATTATGCATGTTTAAAGATACTATTTGCTAGATCAGCTTTACTGGGTGTTACTCATTCACTTGAAGTTAGAAAACGTTTCGTTGAAGGAAACGAAGTGAATCATTCTCGTCGAATTAAATCTGTAGTTTGAAGCAATTACGTTGGAACTACATTGTTTGGGAAAATTAGTTGGGAGAACACGAATTGAAATCTCGATGACGAGGATTGTACTTTATTGGGTATCTTACAAGGCTGAGGTAGTGTCTCATCTTTTGCGAATGCTTATGTTTAATATTTTTATGTACAATTTTACTTTTTATTTTCTCTTTCTCTCTCTCTTGAAATACGAACTGCATCTATAGAGTACCGGATTTGGGAATAAGCCATAAATTAGCGAAAAAGAAGAACTCGGAAGTCACTTGAGAATGCTTCTTTTATTCTCCAAAAAGTAGTCCCTTCTATTTCATTTCGCGTAGATTGCAACGACACTAATTCTGGATTACCCATCCTTTTGACGGCTACACGAAAGAAATCACGTAGTAAAAATGACTATTCTATTTATTAATGCAGGGCGCTTTTAACTGTATGTAACATTTTGGTAAAACAGTGAAAACGAAATTAAAAATGTTTTCCAAATGTGACAGTAACAAGTGTCACTGTGGTTCTCTTTTACCGAAAGAAATACTAATCTTTGCAATATGATTGAGGTTACAATTATTCGCGTGGTTTGTCTCGTGATCGTAGTGAATGGAATATATTTCTCCGAGCTAGAATAACGAGGATATCGCAGTAGTTCCAAAGTTCAATTCTTTTTCAATTTAACTTGTTGGAATACTCGATTGTATCTAAAACATTCGTCTGTAAAATAAATCGAAACGACTAGTACTCGAGGCGCGATTCGTGACCTGTACAACTGCAACAGATGATCCATGCCCAATGAGGCGACTCTTTCAAGTATGTTCGGCGAGAGCAGAATGTCTTTCTTTTTCCGTCGGGTTACTGCTCGCGCGGGTGGATCTCGCATCCCACACTCACTCGGAACTGCTTGCTACTTGTTACGGATGGACCAGACAGTGAAGGAGAGGAAACAATGAGTATCGTTTATTTATTGTTATGTTGGGATAAAAATTGCGTCTTATGATTGTTTGAACCGCGCGATAGAAAAGCTTGAATGGTAGATGGAAGTCGTACCCAAGGGGTAAACACATCCAAGTTTCAATTTACGTTAGATTGTCAATATCGAAAGTTAATGCCGATTTGTAATTATGATCCGTGAATATCTTTCTTTTTGCAGATTAAAACGATTACTTGTGTGATTTGAGCAATAATCTTCGTTTGCCATAGGCCATGCTATCCATTTAGTTCGACCCCCTAATGAGACGGCTAAGGCCTCGGAAAGTGTTTGAAATATATAAGCTCGAAGCACGGAACACGAAGCGTTTCCTCGGTTGTGTATACAATCAAGCATTTTTCCGACTGCCCGTCTATCCTCACATCGATTTTGTTTGGGTTACTGCGTTATCTCCCAAGAAAAAGGAACTCGAGCTGCATCCTCGTGACTAATTTCCAATCGAACGGGTGTGTGAGAAAAGAAGAAAAAAAAATTGTCGAAAAAGAATTATACAGTGTCGTTGGGGCGCGCGCGCGCGCAACACTACTACCGTCGGGTTAATTGAGCGTGTCGCTGCCGAGTGTGTGTGTGTGTGTGTGTGTGTGTGTGTGTGTGTCGCTGTCCGCGCCTGGCAATTAATATATTATCCCGGGGACAAAGTACAAGAGCGCGGGTCGCGCGTTTAAAAACGAGAGCTGTTTAGCTCATTAATAAGGGCCGGGCGCGGCACAGACACACAGACACGTTAGCGGGTGATTATCGGCTGGCCGCACGTACTTAGCCGCGCGCGCCCCGAGACCCAAGGAGAGGAGAGAAACAAGAAGAGGATTGTGAGCTATCGCCCGTTCGTGCGCTGCCTCTCTCTCTCTCTCTCTCTCTATCTCTCTCTCTCTCTTCTCCCGCGAAGTAGCCGCTCGCGATAATTGAGCGCGAATAAATCTAGCACCCCCGTATAAACATGCTAATGGCGGACGCGCGAGCGAGCGTATGTGTGTGTGTGTGTGTGTGTGTGTGTGTGTTTTATCTGGTCCCTCTCGCGCGGCCGACCGGACAAACTCGTCTAATTCGCGCTGGTAGCGCTTGTACCACTCGGCCCTCGCTATCGGCCCCGTCGCTGTACATCAAGTGTCTCCCTCCCTCCCCATCTCTCTTTCTCGGGCGGTAGACAAAGCTCTCCGCGACGCGTATATAGCTCATGGTGCTGCTGGAGAAATAACCAAGTGGTGCGCCGGTTAATTGAGCCGTAGCGACGTGACGCGGAATTAGCCGCCGCAGCTGCGCGCACAATTCCAAAGGATGGATGCTGGATATATGTGCCCACGCGAGCCAGCCCAACGAGGAGCTGACTTTAATGTGGCCCTCGTTAATCTCTCTCTTTCTCTCTATCCCTTTCTCGCGGGAGGATATAGTAATTGTTACGTTGCGCCTCTCGGTCTCGGTGTGTGTGTGTGTTGCACTTCTATTTGTCCGCTGAGGCGCGAGCGCAGCAGTCATAAATTTCGAGCTCCCGCCCCGAAATCGACGCGCTTCGAGATACGGAGCCCCTCGCGCGCGCGCGCGCGCGAGAGGAAGACGCGTCGGGAGAGGATCTGTCCGGGAGATAAGCAGACCGAGAGAGCAAGAGAGAGAGAGAGAGAGAGAGAGAGAGAGAGAGAGGGAGCAATAGGTGAGAAGCAAAAATGCAAATCGACGCGCGCGCAGCGCCGCTTTATCGGCCCAGTAATGCTCGACTTTATAGCTCGGCCGAGAGTGAGACAGACGCATATACGGAGAGTGCGTGCGAAATTTGTACAGGACGGGAGCGCGACTCTTAATCTTCGCCGCAAGAAAGAAACGGACACACTGCCGAGCGAGAGAGAGAGAGAGAAAGAGACACGGGAGAAGAGGAAAACCAGTTCCCAGGGCCCCGACGACGAGACACGTTACACGTTTCGACCGAGCTCCTTTCCCAATATTCCCTCGATTCGAGAGAGAGAGAGCCGCAGAGACAGAGAGAGAGAGAGAGAGAGAGAGAGAGAGAGAGAGAGAGAGAGAGAGAGAGAGAGAGAGAGAGAGAGAAGTTAATCGAGACGAGCAGCGTCGTTTCGCGCGTCTTAATTCTGGAAATAGCTCGTTTTGCTCTTGTTGTCTCCTCCTCCTCCTCCTGCTGCTGCTTCTCTATATACCTGCAGAGTACGGAGCAAAAAACACGCGGTGGGAAGATGCAGCTGAAAAACAACGACACAACACGCCCTCTCTCTCTCGCGCGCGCGCACACGCTTACTTCGGCGAGCGAGCGAAGGAGCGAGAAAGAGATACAGCGAGCCAACAGTTCTGTACAAATGGGCGCGCTTTATTTAAATAATCAAAGTCTTTTACAAGAAATATTACACTTACGCTTATTAAGTACATTACCAGAGATAGGAGACGCACTCGCACACGCACACAGCTCAAATATATATATATATATATATATATATATATATATATATATATATATATATATATATATATATATATATATATATATATATATATATATATATATATATATATAACGCACAATCGGCTGCGCGCACGCGCGATTTCATACTGTACAAAATCATATATATATGTGTGTATTTATACGCGCGAAATTCGCGCGCCATGTGTATACACGCTCGCGTCAGTCGATCGCGACGTACACACAAGCGCGCGCTAATACATGTATGATGTATCTATATACCGTAACATATACATATTTTTAAAACCCGGTGCGAAACTCCTTACGATTCTTCGCACTCACTTTCTATTTTATACACGATTTTTTCCTTTTTCTCTTCCTCCCTTTCTCTCTCTAATTAGGACTAGTTCGCTCGACAATCGTTGCGCGCATATACGCGTCTTTGCCCCAGACACTTGCACAGCTCCTCGCAGTGTTATACACGCACACATACATACATACACAGACACACGCACGCGCACAATTCAATATAGCAATTGTCCTATTTATCATACACGTATATAGGCTCGTCGAGTCTCTCGATGCGTATAGCAGTTTAAACGACACGTTTAAGACAGTCTTGTTGTTTAGCGGTGGTGCTTGGTGAGCTCGAGGGGCTGCTGCTCGATCCACCTGTCCCTCCAGCCGACCGGCGACGTCTCCTCGTCGTCCTGCACCTCGATCTCCTCGTCCTCCTCGTCCTGGCCCTCGTCCTCCTCGTCGAGGGGCGGCGAGCCCTTGTGTGGGGGGTGGCCTCGCCTCTGCTGCTCGTCCTCCTCGTGGTTGGCCAGCAGCTGGCTGATGGCCCGGAACGGGCTGGGCTTGTGGTGCTGGTGATGCTGGGCGTGGCTGACGGCCCGGAAGGCGCTCTTCTCGCCGCTTCCCAGCCTAGCGCTTGCCGAACAGGGCGACGACTGCGAGGGCGGCTGCGGCGGCTGCGGCTGCGGCGGCGGCTGGGCCAGGCCCCCGTGCGGCTGCTGACCGGCCAGACCGGGCCCCTGCGCCGAGCCGGGCCCTCCCCCAGGCGGCGAGCGCTTCAGCAGGTTCATGCGCTGGTGGCGCCGCCACTTAGCCCGCCTGTTGGAAAACCAAACCTAAGAGTCACGACGTTAGCCCTCGAGTTACATAGCACCCCACACGGCGAGCTTCGCACTGTCGCCGTACCCCCGCGGCTAACACTATTGGCGTGTATTGGCAAGTCACATTGTCGTTGGTGGAGGTAAGAGAGAAATCCAACAGGGCGCTATACTCTCGGATCCCATGCCTGCAGTTTAGCATAGGCCGCGGCATGGTCGATTTTGAGGATAGCGAATTTAGTTGAAAATCAAAAGCCTCCCGTTCTCCCAAGTTCCTGCCGAGAAACCCCTCGAATTTCACAAAGAATATAATAGTGCAATAATTGGTTAAGACCATAAATATATAATAAAAATTCGACGTGGGAGTAAAATATTTAGGTGAAAGATATCTTTTCCGACCAAAAGTTATTTCCCCTGTCAAATTAATGTCATTCATTTCTCAAAATCGACTGTTTTCATGCATAGAGTTACTATGTTTACATGCCGATAACCTCTAGAAAGCTGTTCCAAGTGCCAATTTTCTACATATTACGATGTGTCCTACCTCCACAAGTCTTTTATCTTCCCCAAATCTCTTCAGCATACTGCTAAATACCGTCCATTCGTAACATAGTCAGTTAAAAACTGTCACGCTCCCTTAAACTCTAATGCTACGAGATCCAAGAGTGACGCCATATTGTTACCACGTGACTTTATGTGACTTCCCAATATTCACCACATCCACACACATACGCGCGTTTGTATTGGAGAGAGAAATGCTGGTTATAGGTACTCGAAACGATACATGGCCCGTCGTTTGTGGATCACTTGTACATTGGCTCTCGCGCGAGCTGCTCAGTGAATACGTACATATGCAGTCTGCCGAGTTTCCGTCCCGAGATCGCACAGTGAAAATTCAGCCCGATAGGCGAAACAGAGCACGTGTACACTTGCAAACGCGTCTATTTATGCTGCAGGTGCATGGTTTACGCGACTGATTGCTTGAAGATTGGTAGATTTGGAGCCATAGATTAGTAACAATAGCGACACTGGATACAAGTGCTCGACCAAAGGAGCACAATCAAGATTCCGCGAGTATTCGAAAGGTTTTTTCGGCTTATCCACACCAACAACACAGCAAATACTCACGGCTGGCAGTATGTATGTTCCTTTCTAAAATGACCAAAGCAAATCTCGGTATCTCGAGTCGCTATTGTTACATTTGTCGCTCTCTTATCGATCTTTGAGCAATCAGTCACGTGAGCAACGCTATATCTCTCACACACACACACACACACACACACACACACACACACACACACACACACACACACACACACACACTTGTCGGAGGGTAGATTGACAAGTCTACACGTGTTCCACTGCACCGATCATTCTTTCCCGGTGTATTTGTGTACTGGCCTCGGAGCGACAAAAACTCGGTGGACTCTATAGTTTTGATGAAACTGGTAGTTAATGAGCAGCTCGCGTAGGAGCCAGTGTATATAAGTGTTGCGTCAAAGACACCATATTGGTTCGAGTACCCTCCTCCATGCCATCGAATTCACTTTCCAATATCCGCAACTAGCCAGCTTTCGAGCATTGACTCTCTTTCCTCCCGTAGCCCCTATGGGTCTCCTCTATATGACACTGCTCTTTCAGGAAACTATCCTCGTACCGTAAACCGGGACTACCTTGGACTCCGAAAATAACTTACTATAGGGGTCAGTTTCACCTGTCCGGATTCGTGCGACCAATCGCAGGATGAACCTCTTTGATTTGGCAGTCCTGGACATCCAAACAAGTGATATGTACAATCAGCAACGCTAACGCTTGGATTTTCCGCATATGTTCATTATTCGTTATCGATTATATGAGGTGACTAGTATATACAGATGTACAGAATATGTATAAAATCAGGAATCATTGATCAGATAACTGTACTCTCTAAATCTAAAATAGTAAAAAACTGCAATTTAATCGAAATAGTAAATATTCACTATAAAAATAGCAAAATTTTACTGATATCTTAGTAATTTATTAAAAGTTTACTATGTTTTAGTTAAAATTCTACTATATTTTAGTGAAATTTTAGTATTTTTTAGTGAATTTGTACTATTTTAAGCAGTTGTGCAATTTGTACTATTAAATAGTAGATTTTTAGATTTAGAGAGTAGAAAATCGAAACGTTGGTCTTCACGGTTGTATGTACCCAACTCGAAGTTTGGGTGTCCAGTAACTAGGAGAGTGCGGCTTCCCGGAATTTTTTAAATATCTATGTGAAGACCCGACCCGTCGGAACGAGTTGACCCAAAAATTTCGGGATGAATATTTTTCAATTCCTATATACCATATAGCATTACGCAATATATTTTTTCAACCCTATTCCAAAAGTTATGATCGAAAAAATAAATACAAATTTTAGCAAATCTTGAACAATTTTGGAAAAAACACAGTTCTACAGAAAATAAGAAATTGAACCAGAGACTAGACGCTGAATCCGAATCTGACCTCAGAAAAACTCCATCACCCTCAGTTTTCCCTCTAGCAGCCAAAATGTCCTGATAGTTCAGATATTAGATGAGAATACGATCTTTGAGGGCTAATTCAGTAGAATATGTTCAGTATACAAGAGTTTGATAACGGCAGTGAAAGCCGTTGCTTCTACTAGTGAATTTTTACTGTGAACTTGAATTTGAATTTAAAACTGACTGATGAGTCCAGAAAACGTATCTGGCAAAACGTTGAAATTAGGTGGTGAAGTTTGTAATTGTTCATTCTCCAGATTCCACTGGATTGGCCCTGAAAAATCATCTTTTCATCTAATTTCTGAACAATGTAGGGGTATTCTCAACAATATCAGTCCTGCTCGTTACCCGGTATTATTTCCTCCCTTGATAGGGTGATCTAGTCTATGGTTCAACTTTTTTTTTCCGTGGAGTTGTGTAATTTATACCACGTCAGAACTAAATTTTGAAATGACGGAAAGTCGGGAAACTCGATAATCTAGGATACCCGACTACACACCCCTCACAAAGTATTATCGCGCGATTGGTCGCGCGCACCTGACAGGTGAAGTGGCGTCTCTTCGTGAGAAAGAACTTTGAGTTAATAATTCGGACAGACTGAAGAATAGATGTCCTCCCAGTGAATGAGGATTCCCGAGCAACCCTACTTTTTACAGGATTTTGATTCGACAAAAAAAAATGATGAAAAAATACATTCTCATGTAAGCGACTGAAAACGCTTTACAAAAATGTGATTTTATCAACTAGCTATACATGGTGTACGAGATTTTTCCCCGCTCAAATAATTTCTTTCTCAAATTTTTTTGAAATAACGTATTTCGTTAATATTATCTCTGGAAAGTGAAAAAATATCTTTGGAAATTATTTGGATGCGGAAAAATCTCGTATACCTCGTACTTGATTGTCTACACTTTCACAAAAGTATCTTTTTGTTCCCAGAAGAATTATAACCCATCAAGAATTTCTGCTACTTCCAAATCGAATCTTCTTGAGAGTAGACTTTTCTTCTCCAATCAAAAATATATTATGTTTGAAAGTAGTAATCTGTATGATTCCTAATACTTCTTTTAACAAGAAGATACTTTTGTGAGTGTATTTATTAGCTCGAGGTAGTTGATGAAACCACTTCCTTACAAGGCATATTTCATGATTTCATCTTTTTTTCGTATATTGTTGTAATTAATGTAACTCATCCAAAGTCCCGCAGTCGTCCGAGGAAATTATTTTTGGGGTAATTTGTGATCGAAGTAGCATCTTGTAGGTTGAGACAGGCGCAGGATATTATTTACAAGAATCTTATGTTTGGGGCCAGTGCTATTAACATTTGAAAAGTGTCCAGAGTAACCCTCGTTTACGGTACACATTCAATGCTATGCATGTGAAACTACAGCTATTTGGCTGTTTGAGTGTATTTAAAACATTTTTCGGTTCTCTTCTGCTAATCATTTATCCGAGAGTTCAATGCCCGAAACCCCACTGTGTATTAATAAATCCATACCGTGTAATCGTGGAAATAATGACGAATTTAACAAGTCTTTTCTGTTTTTTTTTTTCAATCTCTGCAAAGTAAATCGATGCTCCGCGGTGTTTGATCTATTTGGGGACTGGATGAGATTATCACATTCCCGAATAAACGGTAGCTCTTGATCGATCGAAATGTACTTCATGATTATTCATGTATTTTACAAAACATATTATTCCTTTCGTTTGAGCTTCAGAACCCACTGAATAATCAAACCGCGCAATTAAGAATTACTAAAAACTATATTCCATCATTCGTATTTGACTTTTCAACAGAAGCTTCTTTTCATTAAATTGACTGCTCACGCGTGCGATAATCATGTAAATTCAATGAGAAAGAAAGATAGAGAGAAAGTAATCACGCAAATGAGACAGACGCGGGCAGTTCTTATAGTTAGAACATGATAATCGATAGAGTAGAGACGGAGTAATTATCGATTAAAAAAAAATCCGCATTTGATAAGGAGTACAAAATTAGCAATGCATAATGAACGAGCGAGAATAGTTTTATCTGTCGTATTCGAATGACGCGTGTAAAAACAACCGAAATCGATTCAAGTATAAAATTGAATAGAGAACCCAAATGACTGCCCCTCGAACGGAGTCAAGCGAGACTCACGCTACAGGTCCAAGTGTGAAAGAACACCCTTCTTTGAATTTGAGCTGGACGTAATTGAAGGGTTGGCTTGGAGAGCAAATCTAATTAGACCACCTTGTTCGAAATTCCCGAAAGTAGAGTAGTTCCAAGTTTGGCTGGACCGCGATTCTGTATATATACACACGTGCGTAATCTCGTCGCGATTTCGAAACAATATCGCGACCGAGCATCGATTTACCTTTTGGAGGAACTCGCGGTAGGAATGAAAAAAAAATGCTTGAGGCGACTCACCTGTACCCTGGCCTCGGACAACGACGTCTTCGAGGCGAGTCGTTCGCGCGTCGACACGCACGGGTAGTGCGACCGCTCGAACTCCTTCTCGAGCTCCTCCAGCTGCTCCGGGCTGAAGGTTGTGCGGTTTCGTCGGAACTTGGGCTGCTCCGAACCGTCCAGGCTTCCGTCCTCCCCGTCTACCTCTGCTAGCAATCCAATGCGAAAGGCTTCGTTTCAATTTTATTATGTTCTAGGGATCGGCAACGCTTTTTTTTCAACTACACGGAGAAAAAAATGATGCCTTAAAAGCATCAGAGGCGATGCATATATTGCCGCCGACTCTCGATAGGAATTGTTACCCCCACGCGATAGCTTTACTGCAGCTCCGCCATGCGTATATTCCATGGGTAGGACGATACGAAATTTCCAGCCGGCGGATGGTGTTTTGGTAGCCGCCGGTTATGGAAACGCCAGTGGAGGGGATGAGCACCGTGGATGAGTTGAGCACTCAGCAGTCATATAATATATCTGCAGATGCGCATGCGCTGTCTACAACTGGCGTTTCCATAACCGGCGGCTACCAAAACACCATCCGCCGGCTGGAAATTTCGTATCGTCCTACCGGATGGAATATACGCATGGCGGAGCTACGTTTAACGCATCCGAGGATACCAACATTGCATCCGAAGTCGGATGCACTTAAGCTATCGGCAGCACTGATGGATTTAAGCTATCATTTTTTTCTCCGTGTACTACTACTACTATTAGCTACGTTTGCGGACGCGCTGCTGCCCTGGCGATTTACATGAACAATGTTTCGAAATTTCATTCGAATTAGTGTTCTCCATTGAAGATTATCTTTTTCACACGCGTACTCGTCAATTAATTTCGACATATTCATATTTTGTTCAGCTTGTGAAGAATTAATTTCGTTATTAAAACCTTAAAACGCATAATAAGATTCTTCTATTGTTGACAAAACAGACTCTCAATATTTATCTTTATTTTATTCATGTCGCGTGGTTAAGTCTAGTTAATCTTTGAAACCTACATTCATATTTCTTCTATCTCTATCTTGATATTCACGTGTCACCTGGTTAGCTGTATACATATAAACCGATTAAACCACGGGAATACAGGCTTCACATCGCTTTTTTAAGGAAAAAGAAAATTTGAACATTTCAAAAAAAAAAGAAATCCGTGCCGAATCAATCGATGATTATTGCTCCCAATTCAAGTTGGCGTACGGTGTGTGTGTACATTATGTTTTCGAAACGGCTCAATTGAGATTGGGGTAATGAAGGGAGCCGGTTTAGCCATCTAAAGTATATATTTACACAGATGAAATTGTTCCCGATCGATCTGAAGCGCTTTCCAAAATTTGACATGTACGAATGGTTATCACCGCGCAAATATTATATTCAATTTAATCGATTTTTAATCGTGCTTCAAAACATCATCAAAGATTCAGCGTGGAATAATTTCAGTAACGGGCCGCGGGATAGTTTTATTTTCAAACCAAACGCGGCCGAAACAAAGAAGAGGATCAATATTATTTTCTCGCCTCGTTACGCGCTGAACACGAACAATAAAAAAAGAAAAAGTATCGTTTCCGAAAACAATAATTTACTCCCCGCGTGAATGTCGCGATGTTCATTCTTTGTTTGAACTCCAGCTCGAAATGCGTCGAACGAAAAATAATCGCGAGGCGCAATTAACCATCCGCGCGAAGATCGACCGGCTCTCCGCTATGAGCACCTGATTGATTAAAATTTCATTGCGCCACACGGAGATTAGATATCGATGATAATTATCTGTCATGATTTTCGCTCATTCAATCAAGCGTCAGTTCAGCTCCACCGTGAAATATCGAATAAAATTCCAAAAAATATTTAAGAAAAATATAATAACTAAAAAATCAAATACTCGTCCGTGCGTCTTTTCATTGGAATTGTTGATATAATACGTTCTCGAGTTTAATCAAAACAACCCAATGTATTGGAATTTTTCACTTGGAACCCTTGACAAGCTATAACATCGGTGGCGATATATATGCCGCGAAGTTCCGCCCTCGGTCAGATGCCATACTTCTGTTAGACTTCTCTCATGCGTATCATGTGTCGGCGGGGTGGACGGGTAACGAAGTAACGAAGTGCGAATAGACAACGTATCAGAGCTCTCGTATCTCCTCGGAATAAAGAAAAAAACATGTGTCTATGGCAGCCAGGAAATCGAGTACGATCACGAACGAAGTTGGCGCAACATTCGTAACGCGTTACTCCAAAATCCACTATTCAATTTTCAATTTTAAATATAGAAACGCGGAAATCTCTCTCTATAGTCTTGTTAATGATTAAAAATAAGGTCCATTTGAAGAAATTCAATACAGATGGCGTTTGATGTCTCGGATCTCTTGCAAAAGATCCTCATTGAATCGAGAATATTGAGAGAGAGCAAAGTTGGTTTTTTTCCTTATCAGATTTATTCGCGGCGCTAAATCAAGGTGACGGGTGATATCATAATCATCGACAAATTGATTTGAGAGATCGTTCGCTGGGATGTAACTTTGAATCGATTAATGATCGATTATAATATATCGGCGGATCTCGGCCAAGACTAGCACTATTCCAGCTCTTTTGCAAAGTCAACATATTTCAATTGATGCTCCGTTGGAATAAAATTAGAATATAGAGTGGATTTGCAATAAACGCATCAATCTTATTGTTCGCATAAATCAACGATGTGCAGGCCTCTTTCTCACTTGAAAATACGTTTTAAATACGGTAACGAATATACCTGCATTTCGAATTCTACTTGCTACGATTGCTATGCTACGATTATTACGACCCTTTTTTCGTTTACCAAACTTCGATGTAGCGCTTTTTGCTACTGGATTTTCGAAGAGTATATTTCGACGCATAGAACGTGGCCATCTAACAATTAAAATTTTGCTATCGGTAACGGTAAAGTTTTAGTATTTTTTATAGCTGAAAAGATGTTACGTTTACATTCTGAACTGTGAATCAACGGTAGATGGCAAGGTTTTCATAATTTTCTCACAATGATACCACGGTTTACTGATTTGGCTCTTCAATTGCATTAAAACATTGGCGAGTAGTGTTTTGATACCCAAATAAATGATACATTTGTAATCGTTCGTCAGCTCACGTTTTGATTTCCCAGAGTTATTCACCGACCATCGCTGATTTCACGCGTGCAATGTATATCTGTGTGCATGGAGTGTCACACACGTATAGATATGCATACTTTGTATGAAAAGACGGCAATATCTGCGGGAAATCGAAACGTTGATGTTATCTGCAATATAATGAATGCAGGTATTATCTGCTTGGGCGAGCATAAACAACCTCAAAAAGTCTCAGCGGAATCGTAAACTCAAATGCAAAGTGGTTTCCTGGTCAGTCAAGGTCGCACTTTTCCTGTGATCTGGTTATTCTATGGAAAAAGTAACTAGGGATACTACGGGCGTTTTGATTCTATTTCAAAACCAACAATTACAAAACTTGTGTATTTTTCTCTGATCTTTCCGGAACCGCCATCAAATTCGTGAAGAAATGTATCTTGGACTGCCAAGGATAATATTAAATGCTTAAACTTTCTTTCTGAGTAAATTACAAAGAACGATGAAAAAATGTTAGTTGCCGGGACGGCTGAACAAGAAAAGAACTTTTGACAGAAAAAAACGTATGGTAACAATAGTGGAAACTGGTATAGAGCAGTATACCGGCCCGGCTGTACTATTATTATTCCCGTGACATTTTTGAGCGCAAAAAACGTACTAGAATGAAGATCAATTGCACTGAGAGAAATCTGGTTACCGCGAGATTTTACGAAACTCGAAATGAATATAGTAAAGAAAAACACGCTTAAGGAGTATCGATACATATTTCTAAGCCTAAAATAAGGAAATTTGATCATATATTTAGTTAAAAATAAATTACAATAAATAGTCTTTGACTTTTCAGGGAAAATTCAAAAAACTGAAATTAGCATTGAAGTTTCCGGCAAATGGGAACGTCAGCTGACTGATATCCGCGAGAGAGCCGAGTGGTGATCCCCGACAAGTGTGTAAATTTCGCCGCGGCATCTATAGGGTGTGTGTGTGTGTGTGTGTGTGTGTGTGTGTGTCGTGGACTGACCTTGATGCAGGTATCCCCTGGCGATGGCGTCGACGGCGTGCAGGGCGTGCTCGGGGCTGGCGGCTGCGGCTGCGGCAGCGGCGGCGGCAGCAGCAGCCGCGGCCGCCGAGGGCAGGGACGGCTGGAGCAGCAGGGCGGAGGAGGGCAGTGCTCCGGGGAAGAGCCAGGGGTGGGCGGGCCCGCCGCCGGGCCCCGCCGGCCAGCCGGGCTGCTGCTGTGGGTGGTGGTGGTGGTGGTGGTGGTGCTGTTGCTGCTGCTGCTGCTGCTCCCTCGACTGCTGCTCCCTCGACTGCTGCTCCCTCGACTGCTGCTGGCCGGGTATGTAGTGGTGGGGCCCGCCCGCGTACAGACCGTAGCCCGCGGCCCTCGCGAACTCGGCCGCGGCCCGCTCGGCCGCCCGGTTGCGCAGGATCCTGTTTATGCTGCTGACCGACGGTGCCGTCGCGTTGCTGCACACCCCTGCAACACACGCCAGCCCCGATTCTTTCACTCTCCTCCGACTTTGCGCCCGACCCCCCTCGCGCGTATCCGCAAATTCATCGCTCTATTCCATTGGTCCAGAATATAAAATTGATATTGTAGAAAATATCCTACCCGTTGTTCAAAAATTAGACGAATGGTCGATGTTCGAGGGCCAATCCAGTGTATGGTGGAGAAGGAAAATTACAAACTACAGCACTCTAAATCCTTTACAGAACTTTAAATCCTTACGGTAAAAAACCACTGCATTGCAGTGAAAAATCACTGCAAGAAGGTGGATGACAAATTCACTGGAGTACAGTGAATTTGTCACTTTAGTTCCGTATGAGTTTTGATAGAAAACATTTTTACATAAAATTCACATTTTCACATCACGATTTGCAGTAAGTATGGTGTGAAGTGGATTTTTATTCTACTTACTGTGAATTTTATGTAAAAATGTTTGGCATAGAACTCATGGAAGTAAAGTGGAAATTTACTTTAGTTACATAAGAAATTCACTGTAATCCAGTGAATTTGTCGTCCACCTTTTTACAGTGATTTTTCACTGCAATGCAGTGGTTTTTCACTTACATATAACTTTCTTTTGCAATGTTTCGTCTGCATGGCTTCGTCAGGCAGTTTTTATAGTTTTGCTCTCTCAAAGAGAAGGCTTTGTAATGGGGCTTTGTAAAAGTCGACCCACCGAATCAGACCTCGGGACCTCGATTTTCGTAATCTACGAGTCGAAAAACATGGAAATCCAAAAGTGTCTGTATGTATGTATGTATGTGTGTGAATGTGTGTATGTACGTCCCGTTTTTTTTCGTCCACGATAACTCTCGAAGGAATGGTCCGATCGTCTTGAAATTTTGCACACAGGTTAATCGCGGCAAAATCTCGGCCGAGTTAAATTTTCAGCAAAATCCGTTGGTTATTTCCCTAGCAACCGTTCCTAACGTGTTTTCTCACAAATCCTTATGAGTGCTCATTGGGGCAAGCCGGAAAATCAGTTTTAAGTCACACTCGATGGCCAAGGACACTGAATTGTTCTATTTTCTTCATAGCAACCGTTGTTTACTTCCCTAGCAACCGTTATGAAGGTTGGAAATTATTAATTTAAGATCTATTTCCATCATTTTCGACGGCAAAGGACACAAAATCATCCCAATTAGCTCCTTAGCAACCGTTGTTCACCGTCCTATTTTTCATTCGGTATAGAATAGTTTGACAATGCTTCTGAAATGTATAATGTGGATTGATTTAAAAATTACCCGATAAGGCCAGTAAACCTTGCTGGCGAAACGTTATATAAAAAAGCAAACCATGTGGTGGAGTTTGTAATTTTCTTTCTCCACTATGCATCAGTGGGTTGACCCTCAAAGATCGACCATTCGTCTAATTTTTGAAACCATTGTATTTAATCAAAGTGTATGAATCGTGTTTGAATACATGCATTCTATATCTTCGTTGCGAATACACGTATAAAATTAAATGGATATCTGTATTTGAGATACGAACATTTGAAAAATTGTTGTTTACTACATTCTTGTATCTAATTACGGACCATCTCTGCTGAGCCACAGATGAGCAAATTCAATTGTTCAAATGTATGATATGTTGATCTGAATTTAAATACAGTAGTTAGATACAAATACATAAAAAATGGAATATCTGTATTTCCAAATACTCGCAATTGAAATACAAACATTATATAAAAAAATTCTTATTTACTAGATACTCGTGTTCAATCACTGTCGATCACTCGTTCCCGGACTGCTGCATTCCTCGAGGGAAGATAATTAAAATACAAAGAGAAAAATAATAAAAGAAAAGGCAGAAGAAAAATGCCACGGCGTTTAGAGAGAGAAAGAGAGACTGGTCGGCGGCCGAGTTTGAGAAAAGTATATACGTATGATTGAAAGTCCATTCTCCCGTGAGACGCGCGAGCGCGCTCGCTGAATGAAACCCATCAATTTCGGGCAAACTACCCGCTCGCGCGCGCGCGCGCGCATTATTATATAATTATGCTCGCGCGAGGCAGGCTTGAAGAAGAGGAAACTTATTCGTGCGCGCGCCTTCATTAATTGCTCGAGAATTAAGTGCAATTACCGGCTTTTTGCATATATTGTTCGCCTGCCCTTGGGAGAAATATTTGCGCAAGTCGCGCTCGCGGATCATGAGAAGTTTCTCCTCGACGTCGAGAATACATAAGTACACCCGTACGCGAAGAAAAGAGAAAAAAATCACACGGGCGTCGTCGGGCGGATTCGCGAGAGATCCGCACATTATACGGATGGGGATCATAATATTCGACGTGGCGCGCGATTGAGCCAATCTATATACTCGCGCGGCAGGACGCGTTGATTGTGTCCGAGGGGGCCGGCGGGTGTAAATGGCGAAGCTCGCGAGTGCAGAGAGAGAGAGAGAGAGAGAGAGAGAGAGAGAGAGAGAGAAAGAAGTGGGGGGAGAGTCGGCGTTGTGTAGTGCTTACCCTCGGAGATCAATCGCTCCCGGATCTCCCAAGCGAAGATGGTGGGGTTCTCCCTCTTGTACTGCTCGATCTTGGACACGACCGCGGGCGTCGCTACCTTGGGTTTGCTGCCGCCAATGAGGCCCGGTGGGCGGAGGGTGCCTGCAACACACGCACACACACTCGCTTCTATATATACGTATATATGCATCAACACTATATATAATCCAACACTCGCACGCTGTACGCATTAATCAACACGCTTCCCGCATCTCCGTATACTGCACACTCTCTCGCTCACTCGTTCGAGCTACGCGTGTGTATACCAATTAAGAAACCTCGACGGTTTCGAGAGGAGCAGTATTCGTTGACAGAAATCATCGATTACTATATGGGATATTGCGCATTACCCAGATTATAGGTGGATTTTGGGAGTATGATGAAGGTCTTCTGAAATATGGTGATTTGATTTGATGCACGTGTGCATTGCAAGCCTATTGGAATATCAATGCGTCTATTCCCAGTAATGTCAATTTGAATTCATCGAATTTATTATTTTAGTAGACTTATCATTTGAAAGGATCCATCAGAATAATATGACGGATAAATCGGCCAATTCAACCTAATTGCCAGGTGCTTTCGTGGCTCCTGACAATTTGAAGTATGGGTTCAATTTTTTTCGTTTTTCGACGATTTTTCAATTCCAATCGATTTAACAGCAGAAAATCCAAAACAAATGCAAGTTTGGCTGAGAGAGTACGTACATTTTTCAGTATAAACACGTGAATAAATTCCAGGTAATTCCGAACTTACTGACATTAAAATTTTGTCATTTTTCAAGATTTCTATCGTTTTCTTTTCATTTTTCGCGATTATAATATTTTCACGATAAATATTTATTTATCGACGCTTCTAATACTTTGGAATAATCCACCAAGCCCTATAAATAAATATTCAGACATACATTACCCACGTGAAATGAATTGGTCAATATGTCAGGCAAGTCGCAAGGTTAGCTGACGAACGACCACAAGTATATATATCACTCGTTAGGCTATCGAAAAAACTATCTGCAAAAGTTGGCGAACAATCGCAGACCCAAATCGGTGAGCTGTGGTTTGGTTAGTAAAAATGTGCGCCATCGTGTGGGTACATTATCCACACGATTGGGTAATTTACCCGTCGCGTGATTATTCGCACCTAATAATATGCGTATTCTGCTTCGCGACGAGATCGTGAGCAATCCATTTGAATTATCGAACTTTGGCAGTACGTGTCCCACTGCGCAATTGTCTCGAAATGGGCTTTTTGGTTACACACACACACACATATACATTCATTAAATTGCACGACTCACGGCAATTCATACGTGTGAAATGCTAATTGAAAATGACGCAGACGAAAGTCGGTGAAGAAACGTCGCGGACAAGAGAGGCTCGATCCGCGCGTATGATCGGCGGGTGGTTGCGCAATCGGCGGCTCGCTCTCTCGTTTTGTATAAATGTCGGCCGTTGGTATCGCATTATGTATATGTCGGCCGCGGCGCGCGTATCGAGTGCGAATCGGCTGTGTGGGCGTTACAAGATTTTCATGATGTTTAATCAATCAGCGAAGGAAGTGTAAGATAATCGGGCGCGCGGCCGTGAGTCTCGCTGCGCGGCGATCGAAATGGTGCGTAATCCAATATATACACGGGGCATTCCGAGTCGAGTATGTCCGTGATATGCTGCAGTTTGAAATGCGGACATTCTCCGCGGTCCACACTAGAGATATGCAACAAAATCGAATTTGCCTCGACCGCTCGGTAATCTCGGCTCGTTTTGACTCTCTGATGAATACACGTGATTTGAGACACGCTGATTCCACGAACGAAATGTGGATGAATTTGAAACACGTTTCCGAATTGACGTTTTGTAGAAAATTAATTTAACGAAACTCAATTTTATACGTTGAAAAAGATGGCGAAAAATAAATTTTCTCGAACAATTGGATAGGGGTCAGGTGGATGGCAAAATCGGTATGCCCCGTGTTTTGAAAATCCCTCAAATTGGAAAATGTGGGTCGAAAATAAAAAAAAAAATTCTTCTCCAAATCGGACCCAAGGAATTGTAAAAACGATACATATATATAATATCTCGATCGGGAATCCAAAGAGATACGTCAGTCAGACGGAGAACGCCCCGTATATATACATACACACACGTCGCGGCTCGTTTCTCGCTTATAATAATCGCTCGCGTGCGCTCTCACGCGTCCGAATTCCTCCCGGGCTTTGTCCCTCGCCTCTCCAGCCACATATACGCATACGTGCCCATAGCCCACTTAATAAAGGAAACGCGAGAGTCGCAATTACGCGACCTCGCGTGCGTTAGGGGCCTTCCCCACCTCCCCCCTCTTCTCAAAGACGCGTCCCCCCCAAATCGATTCGCGTGCAGACCCGAAATTCCCTCCCGTAGCCTCTCTTGCGTCATTTTCCTCTCGTTTTTTGGCCGCGAGGTGGGGGCAGGGGGGTACAGATTTTCAATAAAATACACGCGCGTCGTAGTAATGAGCGGAGGGGACCCCTGCTCGTTAAAGTGCAGCGAAATTGCACCGTGGCGGGGACACGCATTTGCGAGCAAGCTGCAGCGTTTTCACGGGGTGTTGTTCGGTTTGTGTGTGCGAGTGTGTGTGTGTGTGTGTGTGTGTGTGTGTGTGTGTGTGTGTGTGTGTGTGTGTGTGTGTGTGTGTGTGTGTGTGTGTGTGTGTGTGTGTGTGTGTGTGTGTGTGTGTTGTTAGACGCGCAATTTCGCTATACAGAGAAGCCGCGTGTCTCATTACCACGCGTGTTTATCCAGTTCTGGGTATTATCCCTCTTTCGAGTGCGCGCGCGTGGGTATTTATGCGGAATATCGAGAGCTGGCCGACATCGTCGCCCGGCGTTATTTGCATGCGAATCGCCCACACTTCGTTCCTAATTTTACAATGTGCCGCAACGAGTTTATAAGAGAGAATCAAGGTGTGCGACGAGAAACGTATTTATATGTGTTTATCGGAATTGAGTGTCGCATCAGATCGCTATCGGGCCAAGCGCCGCGCCGCCGCGTATCTCAATTTGTACACCCCTGTATGCATTCGATAAATTCAAGAGACTCGTTGCTCGGCTCGTTTCGGGTAATTAACAAAAAGTTCATCCGGTAAATCGGCAAGACAATCGAGCTTTTCGCACTGCGATTATACTATCGAGAGTTGAGACACGAAGAGATTTCAGGATCGCGAATTCTTCTTCTTCTTCCTCCTCGAGGTGTTAGGGTACACACGTCTACTTGCAGCCGAGACGAGTCGATTGCAAAATATACGTGTATATAGTTCTCTCGGTGATAAAGAAGCACAAATCGGTTGAAAGAATGTCGGGGTTCCCAAAGGTTTTAAAAACAAGATGCTCGAAGTTTACGCCAGTAAACGAGCTTCAATTCGTATTTATTCAAATTCGTTGAAATTTATCCCTCCAATCTCTATTATATTCATATGATAATTATCAAATTAATGAAACATAACGGATATACGGAGCCCTTTCGGGAACCCGAAAATCCCGAGCCTCTAAGCTGGCGCTATATAAGTTTCATAAAGACGTGCTTTCGTATGGTCTCTTTCTTAATTTGAGAGATATCAATATTTCATGCAAATGCGGATATGACCATTCCTGAGCGGCTTAACAGATTTTCGCTCGAATCGACTATTTTCGTTGGTTTCTTTTTTGTCCCCCTCGAGACCCACATAATCGTACCTGTGTTACGCACTTTATAAATTGATTCCGGTGCTTTTTTAATTTCTCGAATTTTATTTTTCCGCGCGTTCGTTCGTTGTGGATTTGACGTGCTTCCGAACGCTTCTCAAAGAAAAATTCTGTTCCTCGGATTACTATTTTTATCGTATTCTCTTGAATAGTCTTGCAATTCCATACCACAGCGTCTTCTCTATGGTTCGAAGCATATATAAGAAGTGTATATGGACCGTTGAGTTCCCTAACGAGTCGAGAATCCAATTTCGAAGATAAACCATATAGTTAAACCGTCGATATAAATAATCAGGTATTTATCTATATTGATATGCTCAAATTAACCATATTCACTCAGGCTTCAAAGTAATCCTTTTTTGAATATTCTATAAAGCTATCAAACTCATTACGGAACCAAACAGCCCGTATGCAAATCCGACCACATCTCACTAGAGGCAGGTGTAACGCGTCGATTTCATTTCCCCGATCAAAATTATCAAAATGAAAAGAGTTCACGCACGTCCCGATTGCATCGGTGTCGTCAGACTTTCCGCGCGCGAGTCTAATTGGCTAGTGCAAACACACACTTTTCGCCGGATTAAAAAAGCCCGACGCGAAACCGATTTCCGCGTGTGCGCGAGTATTTGTAAACACGCGGTAATCATCGACCGCGGTGTTTCTTTCCCCTTGGGAATTCAAATTCCTCGCTAATCGCTACAAGTGGAGCAGAGGGGCCCCGAGTACGTATATATTGATAAGATCTAATATAAATACGGCGATATTACGAGCACGAGCGTCTTCTCGTTACACGTATATACCGGCGCGCGTTTCACTTAGCCGGGGCGGAATGTAATTTGCATTACAATCCAATCGGCGCTGCTCGCGCGTGTGCCCCGACTGATTTTATCCAGGTGATTCGGACGCTGCTATGCATCGAGGATCAAGCGAGGGCTGAGGATCTATAATTTTAACGACCCGACTTTATACGCTTTACGCACAGCTGCGCCGCCCCTCAACCTTATCTACACTGTCGAGTTGTTAACTGTATATATCAAAACTGTCACTATTTATATATGTGTGTTATACGTACTACACCGAGATCCGCGTCGTACGTTTATAGCCGCGGAGAGTGTTATAGTCGCAGTACGCCGCGCGGCTGCTCGAACGATATATAGCCGGGTGACTTTGTTATTAATGATTTCTAATGCTGTGCACAGTCACAATGACTAATTGCGCAGTGTGTATACGGCCCGGAGTGATCCGATTTGTGCAAAAAGTAATTACGTTTTATCTCAAGCCGAGTTTTCAATTTGCTCGGGTTTGTCCTTTTCTCTCCGTATGTGTGTGTGTATATATGTCACGAATCGCACTGTATCATTAGCCGAGCCTGAGTAATTATTGACTTTCGAAATCATTCGTCTCCGCGGGGCGGGAGTAAATTTTCCTCTCATATCCCTCGTGGAAAAAATATTTGTCCATCTCGATCGGCGAGCCCACATAAACGTCGCTCGATGAGAATTCAATTTCACGTGGTTATTTATGAAAGTCAATCGTGTATGTATAACGATTCCGCTTATTTACTCTCCAAATGGCTTGTAGTGAAAACTCAGTGCAATACGTCCCGCGCGTTTTTATGATACTTGGGTCTGGTCTTGGGTCCAGATACAATTTTTCTGTCAATTGCTGGGAATAGAAAATTTTGGACAGCGGGGTGGCTAAACGTGAAATTTTCCTAATGTTCAGTTGAATGATTACTATTCTTATCAGTTGTGCAATGTCTACAAATAAATAGTATATTTTTTTTCTAATTTAGATTTAAAGTCTACTGAACTGAAGGTGTTGTAGTTTAAAACTTTTTTTTGTCACTTTTAACTTTGAAATTGTATATGCCAAGATTTGTGCCACTGCGAAAGCAGGTGATACTGTTTTTACTTCAAAGTAATATCCTAGACAAGAAGTGAGAAATAATTTCAATGTTTTCTGGAACGGTTTGATGTATGGTGAAGTTATCGTTTGTGTATCCACGCGGGGATAATTATTCGCAGCAGTTCGACAATCAATTCCCATCACATTCACATGCAGTACCCATCAAGTAATGTATTCACTCACTAAATTTAAAATGGTTAAATAATACACTAGTGTTTACCAGTAGAAATCACGTGACTGATGAATTTCACTAATTTTATTTTTATCTATTTCACAAATTTGTACTATTGATTGAACTGTTGACGGATTGATTCGTCGCGCTCTAAATTCCTCGCAGTGAAAATCTCACTGTAATCTTCAGTGACATGTTTTTCACTGTACTCCAGTGAAATGTGACTGTAACATTTAGTTCCATTATTTTGTATATAGTCACAGTAAAAATCCACTGCGAATACAGTGAATTTCAAATTATATAAAAGTTTGCTTGTAAAACTGGGCATCACGGGGTTGTGAATCGATAGCCGCGCGCGGGGAGACGGAGGGTGGGGGGCTACAATTCGCGCTTCGGCGTATCCGTCGATCGTCGACGGGTCGTCGCGTCATCAGTTTCAAGATGTGTCGGGCTCGCGCGAGAAACCCTTTAGGGCCCATCTTGATAATCCAATAAGCGGTACACAGCTCGGCGGCGACCAAAGCTCTTGCCGCGATTAGTTTCGCTCGCCGTGTACATTTCACACCTCTCCCTGGCGCGTCGCTGCTGTATATACGCGTCAATTGCATATGACGGATCTCCTCTCGCGGAAGAAGAAAAATTCCGCCGCGTGTGCTATGGGCTGTATTGGCGGAGCGACTCGCGAAATCCGACGCCCGTATACGTGTTTTAGGGGATGTGTGCCCGCGCGCGCGCGCGCGCGTGTGTGTGTGTGTGGAGAAAGAGAGAGGGAGAGAGAGAGAGAGAGAGAGAGAGAGAGAGAGAGAGAGAGAGAGAAAAAGAAAGAAAGGCTGCTCGCGTAGGTGTGCAAAAGAAGGAGAGAAAGGCGGCGAGGCGGCGAGGAAGAAGGTGACAAGTCGAAAGTAGAACAAGAGGCTATCCCGGGGGCTGGTATCGGTGCTCGCTCGCGTACATAGACGCGCGGGCGCGCGCGTTCGCTGCTCTGCCCCCAATCGATCGCTGAAGCGATTTCAATCAAGCGGGGATATTGGGCTCGAGCCCACAGGAGCATCGTTGTAAAGCTGTTAGCTTTAGAACAAGAAAGAAGCGAGAAGCGCGTGCGGAATGCGGGCTTCATTCAATTGGATTAGCCCGCGGAGCCCCGCTGCTGCTGCTGCTGCTACTGCGAAGGGTTGCGTGCCGGCCTCTCACCCCCCACCCCCCACCCATCTACCGACGCAAACGTAGCGCCCGGACACACAACCGACGCCCCGCATAGCCGCTCGCGCGCGAAAAACCTTATGTGTGTGTGTACAGACAGGCCGCAGACGAGACGCGACCTTGACGCGCGAGACGTCAAATCCACAGCCTCGCGTGGTATATCGGTGATGCACACCACCCCCCGCATTATTAACCGACTTTTCGCGTATACTCGTGTCTGTGTATGTAAGTCTATAGTAAATCATACTATATTTAAATATCTGAAATTCACTATATTATAGGGAGTTTTACTATCCTTTGATAGTAAACATCAGTGTAAGTATTAAGGTAACTGTACCCAATGTGCCCCCCCTAAGGGTTTTTCGCGAATTTGACTATGATAGACTTCGAATTTTAAAATTCTGTGAACGGCATCTCAAAGCTTAGCTCAATACCTATTAGAAACCATCTTCATAATCATCATTCGACTACTTTAACCCATTGAAAATTGCAATTTAAAAAAAAACGTAAATGAGCCAAATTGGCTACACCTGTACTCAATTTGGCACAATTTTTTAATCATTAGCTACAGCCTATATAGGCCTACAGGGACGATCCAATTGGCATTGAAATAAACTCTCAATCATGTTCCCAATGATATTTATACAAAATTTTTAACATACAACTCAAAAATACGCGTCTAAATCATCGTAATATGTCTATACAAATATTCAATGATTTCACTCAGTCTTCCCATTTAAAAACGCGTAGAGGGGCACATTGGGTTCACTTTTTTTTGACGCGAAAAACAGCAATTTGAGTAGGATAAAAAATAATTTTAGGATAACTGATGAGACCAATCGAAAGCTGAGATGTTTTTACACAAAAAAGACTAATGACACTTTGAGAGATAAAAATTATTGACACCTGATTTTTGAGGTTGAGTGTGAAAAGTGAAATAAGAAAATGGTGAAAAAATCAGTAAGTGAAACTTCAAAGTGTTGTAGGAGAGTGGTTTTAAGGGCTAAATGGGCGGGGAAGATACCGAAAATTTTCTTTTAATTCCCCCAACATAACCCAAGAGCGACTGATGCTCAGAGAGCACCGGAAATACGAAATCTGACGATTGTGCCAAATTGAGTACAGTGCCAAATTGGGTACAGTTACCTTACTATACAAAATATAATGTCTGTAATTATATTTTCGTAAGATTTTACTATAGTATACAGTATATTTTATTAACATATTGTAAATAATCATATATCGGTATATAGTTACTGGCATCATAAATCTACTAACTTTTGTATTGTAGGATTTGCCATACACGTATGGTTGTCGCCCTTTTCCTTCATATAATATAGTAAAAATATAGTAGGGTTTGCCAGATTTTTTTCTCAGTGCTCAGATATTTCATCCCACGCATTTATTTTCAATATAGAGTATTCGAATACGTGTATATTTTCGATATATTCCAAATACGTGTATCTTAAACACACGGATAAATATTTGTATTTTATACGTAGGGGAGACCGGGGCTAGTTGGCTACAGGGGCAAGTTGACGCAATGGCTATATCTCGTAATCTATCATATATATAGCACCACAACACATATACCACATTATCAACTCTTTGTTTTGTACATATGCTGTGAGTTTCAGTCCGATAGCTGCCTTCGTCGCGACAACAGGTGAGATTTTGAGTTTTCGTATACCCAAAGTAATTTTTCATAATTGAAGGGAATAATAACTTTCACTATAAATAATATCCGTGAACCTTATTATTCATATAGCATTCTGTAGTAAAACCTTCAATCTTCATAATCAGTAAGAAAGAAATTTCAAATAATGCATTTTAATTATAAATAATCTCATGTTAAACTTTTGTGGACCCTTGGGGCTAGTTGGCGTTTTTTTTCGGGGGCACATTGTCGTTTACAATGAAAACTAATTTTTGCAGAATTCTTCAATAAAGATGGTTCGCACGTATATTCGCAAGGCAGAAAGACGCGAAATACGTAAAGAATTGATAATCACAAGCAATACATAGCAATAGGATAGCAATAGGATTTTACATAGCAATAGGATGGATGAACGAAACATTGTTCTGTGAATATTTAAGGTTTTTTGTTCAACATACCAGATGTTCCAAAGAGAAACCAGTCTTGCTTTTCTTAGATAATCATGGATCTCATTTAAGTATTGAATAAGGGATAGACTATGCAAGAGAAAACGGAATCACCATGTTGTCTTTTCCAGCCCATTGTTCGCACAAATTACAACCTCTCGATAAGAGCGTCTACGGGCCTTTGAAAAAATACATTGATAAACATAGTGACAATTGGATGACCAATCATCCAGGAAAAGCCATGACGATTTACGATATCCCAGGAATAGTGAAATTGGCTCTGCCTCTCGCAATCACAACAAATAATATTGTAGCTGGATTTCAATCTACAGGGATTAGTCCATATAATAATCGAATTTTTCAAGACCATGATTTTATGGGAGCATACGTCACAGACAGAGAATGTCCTCCAGACACTGAAAAACTTATCGACAATGTCCATACTGTAGCTACTGAGAGTTCAAGTTGTGAGAAAAGTACTGGAATTGGAGGTAATAGTCATAATTCAATATTAAATAAGTGGGAAAACCCCATAGCAGAGGTTATACCACTTCCTAAAGCAAGCGTTCGGAAAAAAAAATTCGAAAGGAGGAAGAAAACATCAACTGTTCTGACTGATTCTCCAGTGAGAAATAAACTTGCTGAGGAGAAGATGATTCGTGAAAGTAATAAGCAATCTAAAATAAAAAAATCAGATGCTTTAAAAACAAAACCTGCTGCAAAAAAAGTAAACTCCAAACCAAAAAGAATGTTGGACAGAAAATGTATTAAGAAAACAAGAGTTGAATTGGAAGGAAACGAATCATCTTGCTCAGTTTGTGAAGAACTTTTTTCTGAAATCCACAGGGAATCGTGGATTCAATGTTTAATGTGTAAAAAATGGGCACATGAAAAGTGCGTCAGAGTGACAAAACTATATGTTTGCAGTGAGTGTCAAAATAGTTGAAGATTTTGTAAATATGTTTGTTCATTGTTATATATTTGGGAAATAATTGATAATAATTTAAAATTGTTGCGAAAAGTATTGTATTTGATTAATAATGTTGATATTCTTTAAGAAAATATAGTTCATGTTTATTCTATGAAGTTTAATTTCATGTGAATTAATGACCGCCAAATTGACCCGACATAGACGCCAAAATACCCCGTACATGGGGTCAGTTGACCAAAAAATTACTCGATGAAAAATGAATTATTTAAAAAGAACTACTCATTATATCTCAGTAAACCAAATTTTAGCATGATCTTTGACTGGAGTACTATCAGTTGATAGGTTTAGATCTTTATTTCTACTGTGTGGGTGGAAGTTACGAGCATAAATGTAGAAAACGCGTCAACTAGCCCCGGTCTCCCCTAATGAATTAATCGAGTACACGTATTCAAACTCGATTTTGTATTTAATGAATCGAATACCGCGTTTATACCCATCCCCGACACTATGCACACTCGCCAGCTCCGATTATCTGCCTCTCCACGCGCATAATATACCCGTATGCTAATTCCTACAAGACTTTATCCTTCCCGCGCCGCGCGCACGTGTGTCATTATACGTTTATCGGCCGCTGCTCATCGGCCGGCCCAATCGATATTGCCTATCGATTCGATCGCTCTCGATTCCTCCCAAACTTAATTATATACAGCCAAGCACGCGCGCCAAGTGTATCTCTCAATTGTCCGGACAAAGTTTATGTTGTTCAATGCGATGCGGAAGCTGATTGCTTGTGTTAATCGATCGCGACGCTCTCGGGCTTGTTGAAGGGGGAGAGAAAATGCGTTCGGCCGTCTTGAGCTGTATTATACCATTCCGGGTTATTGGTCGGATTCGTTTTGTTCGGATCTTTCGGTACGGGAGATTTATTTGAAATCGAATTTTCTTTCAATAAGGTACGTCTATAGTAAGAGAATCGTGAATTGAATAAACGCACGTTTGCTTGTACATATGAGATGAGTCGGTGCGGGAAGATGAATTCATGTTCTCCGGGAACCGGGGAAAAACCGGGGGATCGGTTTGAAAAATTTTCGATTGTCGAAGGTTTCAAAGAGTTACTGGACATTTATACACCGGTTGATCAAACGTAAATGTCGACTGATTTTTTTTTCACGAAAATTCTTATTGATGTCATACGCGAAATTTTACTATAAGCAAATTTCAAATATTAAAATAAATCCCTGACGGACTGTAAACCGTATATGCAGGAATCGCTCATTCCGAGCGTATTTTTTACAAGTACGAAGAAAAAGAGGGAGGAGGGAAGGGATGATCGAAACAATCGACCTTACTTCCACCCTACTGTGGCGTGAAAAACAGCAGATCGAGACACTCGTCGACTAGAATGCACGACAGAAACTTGCTCGCGAAATTATTTAAACTTCGCTAGTTAAGAATGACCAATTTCTAACCCTCTTCGCGCATATATATTTACTCTGTTGTTGGAGAAATGAGGTTCGATACACACACGTGCCAAAGATATGTCCCGCGATTCTCTCGCGCGCTGTAGCATCTGTTTGCGTATACTACATTTCAATGATCTCCTCTGTTGGATTTTATCGACATCATTTCCGTCGTTTTATCCCTTTTATTATAGTTGTGAATCATAATTTTGACTTTTATGTAAAACGGTGATGATTTCACTTTATGGTGAAATTTTAGTGTATCCCAGAATTCACTGAGATCATCAGTGAAAATTCATGCGAATCATGAATTTTCCCCATTGTCAGCAATAAAAGTGAAAATAGTTGAACTGGACGTTATACTTCTTTTGAAAGCTCACAGTGAAATACCGCTGTATTAAAGTGAAAAATCATTGTATGAAGGTACGTATGAATGATTGAATGGAACTGCCGGGATTTTTTCGTGTAATTATAGTAAAAATTACATCCATGAGTTGATGCCAACAATTTACTGTGAATCTTATGTGAAAATTTTAGCTATCAAACTCTTGGAACTTGAGTAAAAATTCACTGGTAGAGATTTTTCACTTTTATGCATCGGTTTTTCACTGTAAGCTTCTAAGTGAGTACGGTATTATGAAACAAAAGCATTATTTCACATGTTAAGACCTGAAAGGGGATGATGTACCAGTGGAATAAGATGATCTAAAAAAAAATGAACAATTATCCTCAGTGGCAATTGTTAATGTTTTAGTGTATCAATGTGAATCCCACACTTAAGTAATTGACGTCCGTTATTTTCTCAACTCACGCGTTAAATAACGGTCTAAAGTTAAATCGGTCGATACTCAATTGTGACACGCATTGCCGCTCTTGAATACCTGTGTTTTCACCCATATCTATTAGATTATCCACGTTGTTTTGTCAATATTCGCCGGTTGTCAAAGCCTATAGTTCGCTTCCATGAACGATCGTCAATTCCCGTCAGCAGTCTCGGTCGTTACGTTAAATCACCATAAAGCGTCTAAAGTGAATATCGATCGATACAACGACAAGATGTACATATTTTTATTCCCGCGCAGCCGTCGAATCGATACCACCATAGTTAGTTACCACTACAACGGTCCAAGAGCTAAAAGCTCAAAGATAACTCGACTTGGAATTGAAATCACTCGAATAGGAAGTCCGGAATCCTCGCATGCTCTTCTTATCTCCACTTAAAAACCCAGTAGTGAACAGAGCAAACAAACCGTTGCATAGGCGATCGTTGGAATTGTTCACCAAAAAGTGCGTGCGCTCGACGAGCTATAATATTTATCAAGCGCATTGAGGAGTAGGCGCGAGCGGTAGCAGCTGCACACGCGAGAAAGAAAAGTAAATTACGCTCTCGCACATATAGTGTTTGTTCAAACTCGGATACTAGGTGCGAGTATGCACACACATGAGAGAGAGAGATAACCGTTGGCTCGCGCGGCTTATAAAGAAGCAAAGGGAAAGAGAGGAAAAAAAAACACGCCCAGAGACGCGCGCGCGCGCGCGCACAAAGGAACATCTGCAGCGTTTTATTTCTAGGTAAAATTCCAAAGCGAGCGTCGTCGTCGTCGTCGTCGTCGTCATTGTTATAATCGAGCTGCTCGCCCAATTCGGCCGTGGAACAACTGTTTCTTTTTTCTTGCGTGTGTGTAATGCACTTTCACGTTTGACTCGCGCGCTTCTTCACACGTGCGTCGCGCGCGCGCGCGCGCGTGTGTGTTATATACCGCGCGGCGCGGCGGCGAATTAGCCGCTCGAGTATATAGGTGTGGAATAGCTCGGAGAAACGGATGGGAAAGAGCTCGAGAGACGCGGAGAGTGTCTATACATACCCCTTTCCGAGAATTCGACCCTTTTCTCGGCCGATGCACTCGCGGCTCTCGGTAATTCATCAGCCCGCCCGCCCGCGCCAATCATATTATACACCCAGTGGATGCGATATATATGCATTCATATGAAAAATTATATCACACTTTCCTGTCTCTTTGTAAACTAGCTGATATGTAGTAGCGGGACGCGTTCACCCCCGGCTGAGTGTGTAGAGACCGAACGCATTATTCATATGTATATATAACAGACCCGATTGACTTCGGACATTATTATCGCTTCGCTCGCGCGACTTACCGAGTTATATATACTTGCTGTGTTGCACGCTGACTTCGGGGTTTGTATTTATCGATTGAGACTTGGCAATTAATTGGAGAGCGAAAAATGACTTTGATCCGATGTCAGTTGCGACTCTGTGCCTAGACGTTGATAAGAGCCCATTTAATCGATCGAGATTCCCTGTATGTCTCGTGGGATTCGAACAATAGGCCCGAGAACAAATCAAATCGTCGAGGTGGAGAAAAAGTTTAAAAGTGAATGATAATGAATTACTGCACATAACGACAGTTGTAATTATTGATGGTCGAATTTGTGTAATTAATTAAAAGTAATTTCGGTAGGACACACAGCGTGTCGCGATTCACGCGGGATTAAACCGATTAATCCGGCAGTCCGGTGTCAGCGGAGCGCGACTAATTTGAAAAAGCGATTAAAACTCCTTATCGTCGCTTTTTCGTTCTGGTACATAACACCCGAGCGTGTTTAGAAATTGAATTTCAACGAGTCATCCGTCGCAAATTTGCCGATCTATACACAAGAGAAAGAGAGAGAGAGAGAGAGAGAGAGAGAGAGAGAGAGAGAGAGAGAGAGAGAGAGAGAGACGTTGGGGAAAAAACTACTCTCCCAATTCACTTTCACGATGATTTTTTTGTTTCTTTCATTTCGGCGAACGAGTCGCAGCTCGACGTCTCCCGAAAACACACTGAGATATTCGGAACGCACTTGTTGACGCGCGTGTGTATCGGAAGGACAAGGATATCGCGCGGAACGGATCATCGGTGCGATCAGCGATGAGATGCAGTAATTGAATGCACGTATTTATCGAATACAAATTTGTATTTGGAATAAACGTATTTGTAACGAAGTAATTAAATACATGTATTCGAATATACGATTTGTCCGAATGTTTCAGTCGAATAAAAATGTTTGCTATTTTGTATTCAATGAAATCATGTGCCGAAGTAGCCCATGTCTGTTCTCTAAATTCGAGATAGTTGATGATAATTATTCAATAGTGAATATTTATTATTCGTAAGTGAAAACACGAGCCGAAATATTTTCGATCGAACAATTCGTCGAACTTATTCAACAAATAACTAACAGCTCTGTAAATTCCTCACAGATGAAATTTCACCGTACCAACAGACGATCGTTCACTGTACTCTTTTAAATCCTTACAGTGAAAAACCACTGCATTACAGTAAAAAATCACTGTGAAAAGGTGGTGGAAAAAGTCACTGGAACTACAGTAAATTTCTTATGTAACTAATGTGAATTTGTCACTTTAGTTCCATGAGTTTTGATAGAAAATATTTTTACATAAAAATCGCAGCATCACTGTACTTATGAGTAGAGTGTAGATTAAATTTTCACTTTAGTTACTGCGAATCGTGATGTAAAAATGTGTTGCTATCAAAACTCACGGAACTAAAGTGAAAATTCACTTTTGTTACATAAAAAATTCTCTGCAATCCGGTGAATTTGTCACCCACCTTGTTACAGTACTTTTTCACTGTAAGGGTTTAAGAGAGTACCACAGTGAAACTCTAAAGTGAATTTCGAACAATAAATCTAAAATCACCGATTCACTGACTGTAAAGTATTACAGTCGGCGACATTTGACAGAATTCTGTAAAATTTCTATTTATTTCTTATAAGCTTATAACGAGTATAATTCGCACTGTCCCCGCGGGACCATTTGGAATTTCGGCAAATCGTTTGTAATACCTGCAAGCAACACGTATATTCCCGCAACTCTTATATAGAGGTCATTAGCGATTACATATACGCGTCGGGAGAGTCGCTCGAGCTGCAGCAAAGTCGAGTCTGTTGGCGCTGCAGGCATAATGGCCGCGCGCGCTCGCGCGAGAGGAGATCGGGAGCCGCGCGCGCGCATCAAGCCGTTCTCGCTGCTCGTTAACTTTACGAGCTGCCCGTAAAAATCCCGTTGCCGTGTGTAAATCTCGCCGACCGGGCCTCCCTACACACACACGGGTATATTGGCTCGTTTTGCCGCGGGGACGACGCTTGATGTTTTCATCCGCTCGAGCTCGCCTGGTATAATCGTCCCCCGCGCAATTACTTAACGCCGCGTGCGCGCGCGCGACCGGAGATCGATCCGCGGCTTTCTCGCTGAGCTTCGCCGGATAACATCCGCGCGCAAGGATTATATATTTATTTAGCCGCGCGACTCGGGCCGCTGTTACTCAGCCGCCCTCGGAACGACTCATTAATTAGCATAATCGAGCCGACGCGGTGCTGGGAATCTCGAGGGGCGCTAATTTTTTCTCCCCCAATCTCGCCGCGAATTTCTCGGTTTTTCAAGCGCGGCCGATGGCCGATAGCGAGGCGCGCGCAGTAATTCACCCGTACACGCCGCCGCGATCGTCTACCCGCGAAGACACGGGGCACAAACGGAATGTGCTTCGCGACTCGTATTATCCGTACCGGGCGTATCGTGATTTTTACTACGTTGTAATTGCCAGCAGTTGGATCTTTTTTTCTTCCTTTTTGGTAAGGGAGGGAATTTCGCATTGCCGATCGAGTTATTCGAGCGATTCGATATGTTACGCGGGCTATTTGGGGGATTATTAAGGAGCAGTCGTGTCGGATAACGTGACGATCTTTGTTTGCGTACAAGAATTATGAGCTATGAAAGACGAAAGATGCACAATAAACGTGAGTAATTATATTCGGCACGGCTTTGGAAGAGTATTCACGCGCCGATTCCTGTCCTCATTCTCAGCCGACATTCTATAAAGAGACATTCACGCCCCACCTGCTTTGAAAACGATAACTTCCATGGAAATTGACACGTCGACATTGTTAGAGTCTCGTTTCGAAGTTACAAAGAAACGTTGGGATCTCACATGTATCCTTTGAAAAATATCCAGCAAATAAGTCCGGATCAAGAACTATCCCTGACAGTAATACAATTTCTTAAACTACACTCTAAATCTGAAATAGTAAAAAACTACTATTTAATAGTACAAATCGCACAAGTGACATTAATAGTAATTATTGATTATAAAATAGTAGTTTAGGAATAGTGAACTTTTACTTAATTTTACTAAAAATTACTATGACTAGAATTATACTAATTTTCAGTAATAATCTATTTTTTTATCAGTTGTGCAATTTAAATTGCGACAACAGCTCTGTCGGGAAACACTGAGGTTTTGATTTTCTTCCCCAAGTGAACAAACATGAACAATTGTCAAGAGCCCATCCGCAGTGATCCCCGCCAGCCGTTCAATCTCAATCGTCAATATGACAATACAGGAATCTTTTGATCAGTATTGTTCTTTCGCTGCAGCTTACGTTGAAGAATCATCGCCAATTCGGGTAGTAACAATGAAAAAAAAAACGAAACGGCTACAATGTTAATACATATTATTACTCGGGGGTTAGAATACTCGGGGTAATTGGCGCAAGGTGCGAGATATGCAAAACGGGCGATAAACACACGAAAACTCGCGTTCGAGGTAGAATCGCCGTTGATTTTAAGTATCTCAGCTCGAGCTGTTACTCGCGCGCAGTGAAAACATCTCATACGCCGTGCGCACGGCAGCGGTTATACGAGAGGAATGCCGGGGCGCATCGGCACCTCGTAAATAAGCCGCGCGCGCGAAATTTAAAAGCGACGTGTTTTTTCGGGGGCGCGCGTACACATTTCCGGGAACTGGAGAGTTAATCGCGAGCACGGCATAGGTGCGTCTCTTCTTGCGGCCTGTAATTTAGACGCTGCACTTCGCTCCGAATTACGTTTTACGCGCCGGTCTAAAGCGTCGATGCACGTCGTTATACGGCCGCGTCCGTAGCGTATATGCATGCAAGAGCTCGTATATGTAATCGGCTGTTAAAACGACGCCTCTGAGCCCCGACTGCACAAACAATCGCCGCCAGTTACATTGCGATTTGAACCGTTTGCGCGTATCGGCAAACGAACATCTTTGGCGATGGATTTTGCGGTCGAATCGTCCGCGGATACAATCGAAAAAAACCATTCGAAAAACACAATCTCGCGATTATCAATTGCAAATACGCAATTGGAAAAAGTGAGTAGAGCTCGCTGATAATGCTCGCATCGCGCCAAAGTTGATTGATCGAAAAATTAATTTTAATCCGTTCCGAAAGTCGAGCCGACGATTGCGCCGGTGAGACATGTGCCGCTCGGTGTTATAAATGGGTCACAGGTGCGCGAGTTTCGGGTTCTTTCGATCCTCCCCGCCGCCCCCCCCCCCATCTACGCACCCAGACTGGACTACTCTCTGAATTCAAAATACTTAGTACAGTTGTACGACTGATGGAAGTTATTAATCTTTGACTGGAATTTATTCGAATTTCACTGAAGTTTACCCTCTGAAATTGGAATAATAGAAATTGCATGAGACAGAAATAGTTAATTATCAACTTAAGTTTAGTAAAATTGACCTAATTTTCAGTTGAATATTTAATATTTCTTATCAGGATTGCAATTTGTACTAATAAATAGTAATTTCTTTCACTATTTCATATTCACAGCGTACAATTATTCTTCAGTCACGTTATATTCACTGGTAAACAGTAGTTATTCATACTATTGTTGTTGAGGACACGCTCTATTGTTCATAAATTAGATAAAAGGTCGATCTTTGAGTAGTTTGTAATTAAGTAATAATTCACATTCCACCGGATTAGCCTTCGAGGACCGACCTTCTGTCCAATTTATTTCGTTGTTACTGCAGCTAATGGACAACTCCAAAGGGTATTTTGCAAATTTGACTACGATAGACTTTTAAATTCTGCGAACAATATCTTAAAGCTTAGCTCAATACCTATCAGAAACCATCTTTATAATTATCGTTTGACCATTTTAAACGATTAAAAATTGCAATTTAAAAAAAATGCATAAGGGTCAAATGCACTACACGTGCAGTCAATTTGGCACGGTTTCTTAATCACTTGTTACAGCCTATATAGGTTTACAGGGACGATCAAATTTGCATTGAAATAAACTCTCAATCGTGTTCCCAGTGATATTTATACAAAACTTTTGACATTCAACCCACAAATACATATCTAAGTCATCGTAAATATGTCTATGAAAATATTTTATGTTATACGTGATCATAAACGCTCATTTCATGCATCGAATTCCGTGCGTGAAATCGCATTTCACGCACTCAAATCTCGATGCGTGAGATTCGCGTTTGATCACTTATAACATAAAATATCGTATGCAACTCGTGAAATCGCATTTCACGCACTAGTTGCATAATATACTATAACGATTTCACTCAGTCTTTCGGTTTGTATTCGCATAAAGAGCCTCATAGGCTTCACTTATTTTTGATGCGAAAAAGAGCATTTTGAGTAGGATAGAAAATGATTTTAGCAAAACTGATGTGACCAATCGAAAGATGAGATGTTTTTATCTGATTTTTTTAGGTTGATTGTGAATAGTGAAATAAGAAAAGGGAGAAAAAATGAGTAAGTAAAACTTCAAAGTGTTGTAGGAGAGTGATTTTAAGGGCTAACTGGGCGGGGAAGGTACTGAAAATTTTCTTTCAATACCCCCAACACATCCCGAGGGCGACTGATGCTCAGAGAGCACCGGAAACACGAAATCTGACAAACGTGCCGAATTGGCTACAGTTAGCTTATTCAAAATCACGAGAGCGCAGGAGTATATGAGAGGAGAGAAGAAGGTTGGGTAAGTGTAGCTTACCGAGTAACTTGGTGACGACGGCGCCCTGCTGGTTGAGCGATAGCACGTGGCTGGCGAGGTCGTTGTAGTGTCTGAGTGCCCCGAGGCCGTGCGACAGCTCGAGCATCCGCTGCTGCTGCTGCTGTTGCTGCTGGTGCCTGGAGGAGCCGTTGCTGCCGCCGCTGCTGGCGCTGCTGCCGCTCAACAGGCTCGCCGCCGCCGAGGAGCCGCAGTTCGCGAGGCTCGGGCCTGCAAGACACAGGTGTATTATGCCCCGGTATATATCCACCCGCGCTGTACGCTCGGCTACGACCGCCCGACCCTTTTTTCCCTCGGCTCGATTTGTATCGTCGGGTTACGCGACGCGCGGCGCTGCCGATTCGCTATTCGCAACGACGAAAATTCGTAAGGACGGCCCTGATGTTCCGTAACCGATGATCCACTCTCTGAACGTAAAATAGTCAAAAACTTCTATCTGTAATTAATGAAAATAGTAGATATTCACTGAATAATCGTACAATTTTAATGATAAAATATCAAATTATTACTAATTCACTTTAACACTTTTATTGGTTGTGTAATTTGTACTATTGAATAGTAGTTTTTTACCATTTCAAATTTAGAGTGCCGACAGTTGCAATTTTTAGCTAATAATTAAAATCACTCACTATCAAGTGTTTAAGTACACAAAATAATGAAGATCAAATCAAGTTTAAAAAAAGCTCATCCCCCACCCATCCTCTTCTCTCAGAGTATGGGAAAAATGACAAGGTTCATTTTTAATTGCCCGTAAATGCGTTTGTGTGTGTGTGTGTGTGTGTGTGTGTGTGTGTGTGTGTGTGTGTGTATCGCCAATTAACGATGTGTCTGTTACACTCAGAAATATCACATCTTGGTAATGAATAAGAAAAATCAGTTAAACCATGCACTTTAAGCGTAGATTTATTCTCTTTTGTAAAACAACAACTTAGAATCGACAAAAGAGTCCCACTTCTAGATCGAAACTTCTCGTAACAGCCACGGGCTAAGGAAACCAAAGCTGATGATTGTGCTTTTCGAATCAAGAATAGTTCTTTGCGAGTGAAGCACTTATTAATCGCGAGCGAAGCACCTAATCGCGATTAAACTCTAATAGATGTTGTTTGGGTATATCCGAATAGCTGTCATAACAAGCAGAATATTTCAGCGGAAAATGAGAACGTCGAAAAGCCACATGCGGCTTTACACGTTAGCTATTAGCTGATATATCCAAGGGAAGCATCTTATTAAGTTTTATCGCGATATCGCGGTACGTCCCATAAGCTTGTGCGCGCGCGATCCCTCCCCACCCTCTCCTTCTCTCTCTCTCTCTCTCTCTCTCTCTCTCTCTCTCTCTCTCTCTCTCTCTCTCTCTCTCTCTCTCGCTCTCGCTCTCTTTCTCTTTCTCTCCTCTCAAGATATTAACCAATCACTGCTGATATTACACCCGTTTATAATGTACATGTGCTCGCACGAAATGTCACACGTATTCTCTTGAATCTCCGGTGTTTCGAGTGAATACTATCACTCGAGTTCTATGAGATTTGATGGCAAAAATTTTCACGATGAGTTCGGCAAAGAGCCACTTTATATGCTCGTTGGAAATCAGCTGGAGTGCTGAGAGAGCCCCCGAGATCGAGTAAATTATTTACAGAGATTTTATTTTATCTGATATTTAATGATGGGTGGTAGTAAACGTATAGATATAAGAAACTCATTGATAATTCATTATCCGAATTAACACGATTACAAATTATATTGACTCTTCTTCATCTGAATCTCGATAATTTGCCGTGTAAGTACTCAAGTTCTTGGGCTCCAGTGACTGCACTCCAGCGAATTTCCACTGGACTCACCGCTTCTTTGAAGTAAATTTTCACTATATTAAATCTTATGGAACTCTTAAGTGGTAATATTCACTCGTATTACATGGAAAATTCACTACAGTTTCACTCGATAATTCACCCACCACCATACAGTAATTTTTCACTCCTCTCAGATAGCGATACACCGACAAAAATGTATTTATTATCCCTAAACGAGTTATGAATATAGCGATACAATCGTCTATGAGCTCATGGTTGCTTTAAATTTCTAATCAGCCAAGAATAATTTGAACCGTCATAACTAAATTAACAGTGACAATTGTTGGAAGAAGCATAAGTGTGTGGAGAATTTATAGTTACGTGTACTATTGTCTTTACTTCCCTCAGCAATAATTCACTCGGAATATTACTACGAATTTACTCAATTCAACTATAATTTACAATTTACTACGCGACATAGTTGACCCGACAAACTCGATTTTTCTCGTATATCGCGATTTACATTAGCGTTGTAAAGATGAAACGTCAATCGATTGCGTGGAGGAGATACGGAGACGACAGGTGATATGAATCAGTGTATAGTTATGCCAAATCTATATTTGAATATAATCATATTATATAAACGAGATATCCGAGCGATCCAAATGCCGCTTCTAGTGGTCTCCTGGCGAGTCGTACCCCCGGGCGCCTCATCATCACCAAGGGGCATATGTCAAAATTTAACGTCAATGTGTACTCGTAAAAATGGAATCTTGGTTAAAGAAGAAGAATGTCTTCGAGGCGAGCTGTAACTATAGAAGATTTTCTCCGCTGCCGTTGAACCGATATCTCCATAGGGTCCACAAAAGAATTTTTATTCCAGAGTAAAGCTAGTCAAGCGGGTTTTTTTTCCTTCAACCAAGATTGATTTTTCCGAGTGAGTATTATGAATCCTTTGAATTCCTTGTGTTGAAAAACCACAATATGGAAATAAAAGACTTATTCACGCCGATACAAGTGTGAATTCACTTTGATACGGTGATCGTATCAATTCCACAGAGAGAAAACTTCAAGGCCATAGAAAATTCACCGGAACATCGGCAAACCTCGAGAATCGAGGTACATTTGTTGGAGGAATTTTTCACAACATTTACAATAGCATTACAATGAATCACTTGATTCTGGTTCACTTTATCCAGTGGCAGTTGATGCCAAGTTGATTTATTTTTTTCGAAGCAGCACGTAACATTACTGCCGTATTAGGTTTAGCATTGGGTGCGCGAAAGCCCGAGGCATCTAAAAAGGGATGAAAAGTTCTTAGTCGGCCCGAAAAATTAATTTGTAGAATATACCTCTGAAAATCCAATACACTCACAAAAATATCTTCTTATTCCCAGAGGAATTATGCCTCATGAAGAATTTCTGCTACTTTCAAACAGAATCTTCTTGAGAGAAGACTTTTCTTCTCCTATCAACAATATATTACGATTGAAAATAGCGGAATTCTGTATGATGCCCAATTCCTCTGGGAACAAGAAGATATTTTTGTGAGTGTATAACAAGATGATATAGATTCGAGCCGATCACACACTGCATATTTTACCGATAACGCGAAAACTGTGATTCCTCATTGAAAATTCGATTGTGGAGGTAGCCGATGTCAGTATACAATAAAAAAAGTCAATTTCCACCAACACACAGTGCAACCGGCCTGGTACCAGAGTGAAACAGTCGTCGAGTATGCGGCCGTCGTGCCGCACCGCAGGAAGTTTATACTGGGCAGGTCGGTATCAGAGGGCGCATCAGAGTAACGGGGGCCGCATTGTTTATCCGAAAAGTAGCCCGCGGGGGCCTTGTGGATACACAACGCGAGCGTTGGATACCTGTCGGGGGCTACATCGAATCAGAGCGTGCGCGCGGGCCTACACACAGTGGAATTAGTCTGGCTTGTGCAAGTCAGCGGCTAAATGATTGCTCCTCTCTCTCTCTCTCTCTCTCTCTCTCTCTCTCTCTCTCTCTCTCTCTCTCTCTCTCTCTCTCTCTCTCTCTCTCTCTCTCTCTCTCTCTCTCTCTCTCTCTCCACGCGTATACATACCCTCACACACACACGCACATACATATAGTCGAGCGAGAGCGGCGGGGAAAAAAGGCTAAACGATTTGGCACGCCCGAGCGAAAGTTTAATTTGTCCTGGACACGCTCGTTCGATTATACGGCCGGCTCATCGGAAGCTCGCGGCGCAGCCTCTCTCTCTCTCTCTCTCTCTCTCTCGGGGATTGATCAACGAGCGGACAATGCCGAGTACGCAGTCATGATTGCTCGATTAACTTCCCCCCCCCCCGCCGCCGCCGCCGCCGAATATATATATACAGGTATATATATTCAATCTAAGGAGCCGGGCGCGTCGGATAAATATATATAGCATAGCGAGTTCTAGAATTTCGCGTGTACGTGGAAGCTGGGGCTGGCGCGCGCGCGCGCGAGAGGTGGAATATTCGTTCCGGATGGCCGGGCGCGACGCCTCGCGCGGGTGTCTCCGCATACATATATATAACCCGACACTCGGCTGCGTATATCGAGAGAGGTGATATTCTTCCGAGCTGCCAAGCTAATTGGGCGCGCTCACACACACATGCGTATACGTATAGAGACACTGCGGCTCTCGGTCGCGCTAATTGAAACGGTTCGCGTGTCGCGATTCAATCGGCGGCCAATAAAAACTGCCCCCGCCTCCGTAGCCCGGCTACCGCTCCGTCCTTGTGTGTGTGTGTGTGTGTGTGTGTGTGTGTGTGTGTGTGTGTGTGTGTGTGTGTGTGTGTGTGTGTATGTATAGGTTGTCGGGGTCGTGCCGATATGCGCGGGACGAGAAACCGTCGCTCGTGTAACCGATTTTTATGGCGATTATCGACTCTGTTGTAGACGAGCATCGGCGATTAGGCTGACGGAAATTGGTGCTGGAGCCTTGGGCATAGGAAAGAATGAGGAATATTTCCTCTTGTGATAATACGAAATGCATACGAGTGGCAATTCGGTTGTGGTGTGATTGAAAATTTAGACGATCATTGACGATTTGAGACTAGAACAGCTGCGGCGGTAATGACTGGAGGGTTTTGAATTCGTGATCGCGTGTGTATACTTAAACGTGAATGATCCTCCCGTCTCGATCGTTCATTGCGATAGCCGCGAGTACTCGCTTGTTCTATATTACCGATGTCGATTTTTTTTTGGAGCTGACGCGTTGCCACTTTACCAAGACCTACACGGGCTTATCCGGTAATATACCGGGCTTTCGCTGAGCGTTCGAACGGACCGAAAAGTTGGACGATCGGTTGGGAATCGGGGTAGCCGCTGGCGACGGAAGCCCGAACAATCGAAATCATCGAGATGCGCGTGTGCATACCGATCGCTACAGGGTACGAAAAAAAAAGAAAACAAATGTACGTCAAGCTGTGCAAACCTCGGCTGAAATAACATATATACATACACACAATCTCGAGAGTTGGGTATACGTGGAGGATCGGCGCGCTCGTCGTTCCTCAGTCTTCCTACCGGGCGATCGGTAAAATATTTGCTCGTTGGCACACACATGCGCGCGTGGGTAGAAAATTTAAATGCGCACAAGTGTGTCCGATCGATGTCTCCGGGAAAATATAGATTCGCAGTGGCGCGTAGTGTGATTCTGGCGCTTTTCATGACGGGGCGAGTTCGCAAACCCAGCGAACTCGAGATTGTTGTGACCGAAGCGATGACAAATTGGGTGGCGATCGTTGCGCGTAATATGCGTGTAGGGAATATCGCCCGATCGACTCGCGACCCATTCGGAGCAAATTGCTCGTTTATCCCCCGGGCGTTGTACACGATTGGTATCTCGCCGAAGCGCCGAGGTGTGGCGAAAAGGTGGAGACGAACCACCTCGTCGATTTTACGCGACGATATAATAATAATTTGCCTCGCGTGCCCGATACTGTATTCGGCGGTTTGATAAATTTTTTTGCGCAACGCTTCGTGTGACATGTCGCGCCGATTGATCAAAATCTTCACGGTTATACATAAATATTTTAAATACTTTGTGGCCCGAGGGAAGAATATCACTCGTAAATAATGCTTGGAAAATAATGCGTAGAAAAGTACGTAAATCGAGATACGATTCGTATACGGACACGCAAGTTTTCTATTTGGTTGTCAAAAAGTTTGTTGAATTCAGAGAGCTTGATCGATTTTCGTGATTAAAAATCAACCCTCGCGAGTTTTGAATAATTGCTCAACGACGCGTTGATCCGCATCAATTAATAAATCACCCACGGATGCGTCCAGCCTACGCTTCTAGCGATCATCGTTTCGTAAATTATCCAGGCACAGTCGCACGTATAAATAATAATGGCCAAACGTTAACTAGCCACACTATAGAATAATCATTAGGTCGATTTGTACGCGCAATATAATCCACGCGTGATTTTCCGCGGCCGGGGGCCAACGCACGAGTACTCGCCTGATTTCAACTGTTTCGCGAGTTAATTTACTTTGTCTCTCGATCGAGCTTGACCTCGAGATAAGGGTCGTCCTAAACAGGGGTTGGGGGGCACACACTTGCACTGTTGCACTGGTGAATCACTGTCGTGTTGTGAAATACTCACCATCGTGGGTCGGCTGGGTGTGTTGGGCGCTGGGCCTGGGCTGGCTCTCCCAGGGCCGGGCCACCTGGGTCGGCGTCTGCTGCTCGGGGGTCTGCTGCTCGGTGGTCGGCTGCTCGCCGGGGTTGGTGGACGAGGCCGGGGAGGATCCGGCGGCTGCCGCGGGGCTCGCGGGCTGCTCCGCGACGACGAGCATCTGATGGCTGGCGGCTGGCGGGCTGCTGCTGCTGGTCGCTGCGAGGCCGCCGCCAATCATCATATCTGTGCCTCTTACTCTCTCTTCCTGTCTTTCTTTGCCTGTCTCCCTGTATCTCTCTCTTTCTCTCTCCGTCTCTCTCTCTCTCTCTCTCTCTCTCTCTCTCTCTCTCTCTCTCTCTCTCTCTCTCTCTCTCTCTCTCTCTCTCAGCTAGTGCTGGCGACGGGCATGTCGCTCTGCTCGCCGCTGGCGCTCGCACCCACCGACTGCTGCAGCTCGACTGGCGCGCGAGCGAGCTCGAGCGAGCGACGGCCGCCGCAGCCGCAGCCGAGACTGTGCGCGCCTCGCATACGTGTCTGCCCCGGCACATAATCGATGCGCGCCTGCCCGCCCCTGCACCCACCATTAGCCCCGGACGCCAGCCAATGCGCGCCCGCTCAGACGCCGCCCACCCGCCGCCGGGAGGGAATTGCCCCCCTTCCCCGCCAGAGCGAGCGAGCTTCGATTCGAGCCCACCTCTCGCGCTCGCTCGCTCGCTCGCGATGGATTATATACGCGCACCTGCACGGCGTTTTTAAATGGTTCGATACGAGCCGCGAGAAGGGGCTACCGTGGCTGCAAACACTCCAGCTTGCTCCATTTCGTTCGAGTGTTTTTGTGTACTCTGGTGGATATATATTGGGGTCGTTGGAGAGGACAACGGCTGGTTGAAAAATACGTTCTTCGCATTTGCTTGCGTAATTGCACTGCCAATCTGAATCGCGCTTACCTTACAAAATTGAATGCCCGACAGCTCGTAACGCACATCGCTTCTCTATAACCAATCATGCGGCAACAATCGGATGGTAATTCAATCGAGGGCCAGGTGTGAAATCGAGTTTATTTCGCTTCATACATATGTCTAATACGTATGCTACATTCCAGAATCGCTATACATATTTTTGTTCAATATTCGTCATCCACCCAATGCTATTCATTAACTATCATACATTACTGCGCTAGGTGCTCACTGTTTCGCGGTGGTTTCCCGCGACGAATCTGATGGGAGACTTCAGAAATAACGACAGTTTTTTTTTCATAGGTGAATTTTCAACAAAGTTTGTTACATCCTTCGAGGACATTATGACATTTGAGCATAAAACCATGCAGTTAAATTCACATAAATACTTTGTTGAAATTTTTATATTTTTTCTTTGCAATGGCAAACTTATTCTCATGCAGTTGCTTGATAAAAAAACGCGTCATTAGCCTAACAGCACGAAAAATAATTAAAAACACGACGAATCGACGGTTTGGAAGGGCCGCAAGTAGTCTTGGCTTGTGTTTTCACCGAAAAGCCTAATTAAAAATTCGCGTTCTCACGGTTTGGCCTTGCCACTCGTGACCTCCAAAGCAGAGTCGACACAAAGCATTTCCCAAGACATTTTATTGTCACATATCCCTCCGCCACCTCGAATATTCTGCCCGCAACAACATTTTTCCAACTTTTCCGATGCATCGGTTATATTTCGCCCCTCTCCCCGACGTTGCGTTATATACACATTACTGTGTGCCTCTCGGTTCTTTTTCAGCCGACTTCTTGTCCCAACGGTGCTACGAAACAACTCGTGCCTCGGGTTTTACACGGAATTCCATTGCTGATTGGATCCTAATGGCTGTGCAGTTACGATAATTACTTCCGACAAATTACGACAACATCCGCAGCTCCTGTATATGCCAACTACTCGATAACTTGTTTATCGGCTCGGTATTCCATGCGTGCTTCGCGTCGCATAGTGTATGCTTTTCCCTTGGTTAATTTGTTGCTCATCGGACCTGCAATTGCCGAATATTTCAGCCTCGATGCATGATTACTTTTTCCTATGCTCGGGAAACCACTTAGCAATTGGGTTACTTAGATACCTCGAAAAATTTTCGAGGTGGGTTACCCGAGTAGTCATATCGACGTGTCTTACGAAGAAAGACACATCTCAAACTGTCCGCGAAGAAAGACACATCTCAATTTGTCCGCGAAGAAAGACACAACTCGCAATCTAGCCGCGAAGAAAGACACAACTCGCAATCTAGCCACGAAGAAAGACACAAAAAATATATGGAATGAAAGCTTAGAATGAGTAGGTTATCATTGACAAAAAAAAACAAGCCTTTTCTACAGTTTAAACTCTTTTTTCGTTAATATTCGCGGGAGAATAATTCCGACATTTGTCTTTCTTCGCGGACAGATTGCGAGTTGTGTCTTTCTTCGTGGCTAGATTGCGAGTTGTGTCTTTCTTCGCAGACAGATTCGGATATGTGTCTTTCTTCGTGGACAGATTCGGATATGTGTCTTTCTTCGTAAGACACGTCGATATCAGCTAACGTTTCCATCTCCCCTTTACACATTCCATCGTCTTTTCAACGCAATTTGTATCTGTACGCATGACATCCCACAGATACACACGCGACATATGGGTAGATAAAATCAGCAGCCAATGATCGATTTACGTTAGCTGACGGACGGCGTATATCACAGCTGTTTGTGGGTGAATCAAAAAAACTACCTATAAAAGTTCAGTGCAAATTGACGAGCCAAATCAGTGAGCTCGTTATTCGCGTGGTCTCCTGGAAAGTTTTGTGTGTTTAATCGTTGTAAATGAATAGCATATTTACTGTTTATCATTGAAAATGGCATAACTATTAAACGGTGAATATTCACTTGATTAGAAAGCTTTTAATCAGGTTAATTTTCTCTCCGAATAGTGAATATAACGATACACGAAACAATTCGTTGAATGAACTTTCACTATTTTCCATTGTTTTATTTTTCAACTAATTCGAACATTCAGAAAGTGTATAACTGTATTTTTACCAAAATTTCGTTTCATCGGGATCCAATCGATTAAAGATTGGAGACGAAGACGATCTCATTAAATCGGAGATAAAACTGAGTGTTTGAAAAATTTCAAGGTTTACTCTCCTCGCAGCGCGAAGTTCACTAAACTTGTAGAGCAGCCCATTGATTATTCGAGAGATAAAAATAGAGCACCTCTCGCTATAAATACTCGCGGGGAAATTTTCGAAATATATACATCGGGCGCGTGAAACGACCAAGTTTCTTCCGAACCAAGTCTCTCGGAAGTGTCGGTGGAGTAACACGAAACTCACCTGGTCGCCGATTCAATATATACGACGACCTATTCACACGTATACGCGGGCGTGGAAGACAAGCATATCGCCGCATTCGTATGCTAAAATCGATGAGATTCCAATAGCCGGATACGTCGCTCGTGCTTCCCTATCTTTTTTTTTCTTCGAAGAAAGGTGGAAAAACAAATTGGCAAAGCTCCTAAAGTATGCGCCTCGGCTGTGAAACGGGCCGAATTACGTAATCGGTTATGTAGCCGTGGGCTTTTTCGGTTATCTGTGCTCCCGCGTTGGAAAAAAAAAGTATTCCGAGAGCCGGCCGCGCTCGTCATTGAATTTATTCAGGTGTGAAAGCGCGCGCGCACGAGGAGGTGTGTATCGTCGCTTGTGTGCCCATATGCACACACCCGTGTGTTCCGATGCTGCTACTGTGTCCGCAATATACACACACACACACACACACAGACTCGGCCTATACCGATAGAGCTTGTGTGCGTCGCACACGCCACCCGCGGCTTATGTAACTCAATTCTTTAATTTGGTCGAAATAACACTATTTTCTCTCTCTCTCTCTCTCTCTCTCTCTCTCTCTCTCTCTCTCTCTCTCTCTCTCTCTGGTCGTTCCCCCGTTCAGACTGGAGTCGACCAGGAACTCATTCTTCATCAGCTCGACCTACATCTGGAACAACCTCCCCGCTCATATTCGCAACATCGACTCATTCGCCTTGTTCAAGCACCACATCTTTAAATTTATTTTTGATCGCGAAGGTTTTTCTCTTAGTACTTAAGTCATTCCATCTACCTCATTCATTTTATTTACTGTTCTTCATTCACCCTCACTGCACTCGTCACACTCTCACTCTAACACACTTACCTCTTTCATCTCACCTATTTTTAGTTAAACTATGTATTATATATTTGCTTCATTTGTTTCTACCATATGTACACTTACTCCACTATTATTTTTTATTGTACAACATAATGTACATAAATAAACATATCTAATCTAATCTAATCTAATCTCTCTCTCTCTCTCTCTCTCTCTCTCTCTCTCTCTCGGACTTTTTCTTTTTCTCAATCCCCGGGTGGGCGAAGGAAAAACTCGAGTGGAAATTACTGTCGCGAGCGATGGTGGATGAAAATTTGGTACGTGGTGTGAATTGACGGGTGGTCCGTGCGGTGTGACTTGCAAAAGGTGTGTAATGCACAAACTGCATTATTCTACCCGTTTTTCTCAAGAGTTCCAGTGTACCCATCGACTTGTTCGAATGATACACGTTTAGGTGGAATAAAACATCGAATCGTCGTGGATTCATGCGACATATAAAGTATGAAAGTATAGAATTAAATCGATTGATCAACAACTCGGTTAAAATCGTAACGACGCAAAAATAAATATTTGGAATATCTCTGTTGAAGAATAAAAATGAAAAGAAATCGCTGTAAAATTACCGAGTGTCAGTCTCATTTGTGACTCAAACTGCAAATATTATTCTCTTGTAAATTTCACTACAAGATTTGCCCTTTCGGTTTTTCTTAGACAAAATATTCTTTTTGATCACATTTAACAAACTCACGATCCTCTTACTCCCGAAGCTCGATATGCAGTTGCACATACATTAGCTTGCAATTTCTTTTACGAGCTCCAAATCATTGCCCCCGACGCGTAAATACTGTACTTTCGGTGACTACCGAAATAACACTTTACATCCGTATCGGAGCACTCGTTTGCAGTATAATCCTGAAAATCAATCCACTGAAATGAGGAAATCCTCGTGGATTCCACACCAATCGGAAAACCATTTCGCCCTCCCCTCTGCTTTATTTTCTATACACGCGCGACTTGATATGACTTGTTCGCTTCACAACAATCCATCGACACACGCGACAAGCTAACGAAACGATTTTTTTCTTCAATTGCTCTCACTCTCACTCTATTATATAATTCATTTGGCGCAAGCTCAGTTAATTATACTCGTTTATCATTCATGAAATATATCATGAATGACTGCACGGGGCAGCTATAGACGCGGCTCTCGCGAATAATTCATTAATTTTAATCAATCATTCATTGTGCTCTTATTCGTGATCAATCAATATTGATGAAGCGAATTACGAGGAGGTGCAAAATCGGACGGATATACAAAGTTCAAGAGCATAGCGAGCCTAGATGTAGTCGTCGTAGCTGTCGCCGTCAACAAAGTTGACAAATTAACAAAGTCTCGCTATTCGATGTTCTGTGTAATAACAAAAGATCAGTTCTTAATCCTATACTGGCTCATCAGCTCTGAGAATAAATCTTCGTATGAGTTTTCTTCTTCGTCATCGGAATTCGACGGTTGTGAGTTTCGAGCGACGATTCTAGTGGCAATTGTTTACTGTCGACACACATCTGAATAAAATAAGCCTATGTAACTTAACACTAACGCTCTATGGCTATAAGCTTTGTCGATTACAATACATACTTTAAAGATCCATGGATTCGGCTGGCAAAAGAAAACTTGACTGCTGAGTCGTGTCAGGTGGATCTAGGACGCAACGTTTAGATTATTTCTCTATTTATAGATAGAGAAATAATATAATATGTTAGAATACTTACATTATCCTGAAATATTACTGAATACAAACCGATCATACCATATTAATTTCAAACGTCTATAAAATTGTCCATTCCTCGTAAAGGAAAAAAAAATTGTCGTTGAAAATTTAGGCATGATTTTGATTTAAAGTTTAGTTAAACCGAATGGCTTCTCACAGTTCAGTACTCCCTCAAAATGTCTAAGGTGTACTCCCATCGTTTTTAGCACTCGATCGTACTGAATTCGATGGTATATATAATCTATATATGTTTTTATTTCGTCAGTAGAAGCTTGTTGTGTTTTGATGAAGCTGGTCCTAATTTGAGCTCTTGGTTGATATTGGCAAGAAGAGAATAGTATTATTCATCTATATATAAACCCATGCAGTACTCAATAACAACTCTATGCTACCTCTTCTATACTAGAGTGATAGACCCCTCGAGTTGGACACTTGAGATCAAATTAGTTTGATTGTTAGGAATCAACCCAAAACTTCAGCTTGTATTTTGCCTACTTCACGATGCAAAATATAGAAATTGGATGATATTCCCGCTGTTTTGATGGTATACGAAGGGCCGATGGTCTCGAGTTAGCAGAAACACTTTGGCTATGGGTATAATGTCTACGGCTAAACACTCGCAGCTTATTGCGGCTCGGTAGCCGGCTAACAATAAAAAATATAAGAGTCGATCTGGCAATGATGATTGGGGCCAGTAACGTACAATTGATTTTTAAATATACCTGCATTTCGAATGAAAATACAGATATTTCATTATTTTATCTATATTTATAATAAAGTAATTGAATACACATATTTTATTCCTGTATTCGCGATTATTTCATTGACATACGATTTGTCCAAATACTTTGATCAATCACGAGATATTTGGTATTTTGTGTTTAAAAAATACTGAATTTGCCCACGTATTTTAAATTCATTCATGTATTTGCGAGTCGAGTATTTCAAATGCTTGAACATAAATTTTAAATACAAATTTTTGATAACAAATACGTCGCATTCAAACGTACACGATTCGTCAAAAAAAAACACTGGAACGCGCGAGACCGCAATTATCCATCATCTCGACACACTCGCCTTCGCAAATAGCTTCGAATTCGCCGATCTCCGATCGGTTCTGTCTTTGTCGCGGTCGCAAGAACGGGAAGGGATAAGGTAGCGGTGCAGCAGGAAGCCGTTTCGCGCGCGCGCGCGCGCGAGCATCGCGTACATACGTGTATTTCGAGGTGCTCTCATGAATATACACCCACACCCGCGCGTGCATACACTGCACCGGGCTGTTGCTCTCGCGTGAGCGCGGCTCTAAATCACGGGGGGGAGCAATGAATCAGCGGCGCAAATCGGGTGGTGGGGCAGCCAGGCAGGCAGGCAAAGGGAGAATTGCTCGAGCCGGGCGCAAGCACGCGCAAGCCGTAATCCTACTGGCCACTGGTCTATCGATTTCCAGAGCCGCCCCCTCCGCGCGGATTAAGCAAAATGGCGCAGGCATCGCGCGGCTTTTCCTCTCTCTCTCTCTCTCTCTCTCTCTCTCTTGTAACCAACCCACCCACCCACACTCGCAGCCGAGCGCCATTTTGAATTTAATCAGCTGGTGCATGCCTACCCGGCGCGAGTGTACACACACACACGCGCACACGTATTGGCGCGGCTCGAGCACTGCACTGCCCTATAATCGATCCGCGCAATACGCGCCGCCGCGCGCGCGCCGGTCCGCCCAGCTAATTCGAGAAAGAGAGACAGACGGGGAGAGGCAGATAATTGCAGGGCTGCTTTTTTTTATCGAGGGGGTGGTACGGCCACCGCGCACCACTCGAGCGATCCTTCTTATATGTACTGTATATGTATATGCACACCTTCTCGCTCGCTCGAGCTCCCTCGGCAACCCGTCATTTTCGTGTATATACCAGCTGCGATTATCTGCTTACGCCCGCCAGCCTATATTCCAGCCTCGCTCCGTGTATATTATATAGCTCGCTCTCGTTTTTTTTTATAAGCATTTTCACTCGCTTTACATGTGCGCGACGCTTCGCCACCCTGTTCGTGAATGTCGCCCCATACACTTCGCAATAAATCAACCGATATGTGGGTTTTACACACTCGTAGCTCGGTTGACCCATCGACGAAACTGCCAATGAGTTTATATACGACTTTCTGAATTTGTTGTACATTCGGGGATTGATTTACTCGTTTATATTGCGCGTGGGGAATGTGAGATATATATAAGCTTTTCGAATAATACAGTGGATAAGTTCAATGAAAAGCACACCAGTCGAATACCGGTCGCTCGTTCCGAGTTATGTATACCGTCAATTCATTTACTGTCCAACGAATTCCGAGAGAATATACAAATGTTCAATGCATAGTGTCATAGAGTGTCGAAAAATTAAATGAGAATTGCCCTCGTACGTCATATATTCCTGCATATATACGATTTCTGTAAAACTTTTCTCAAATACTCTGACGATTTTTTTGGTTCTCGCTGGTTCTGTGTGTGTGTGTGTGTGTGTGTGTGTGTGTGTGTGTGTGTGTGTGTGTGTGTGTGTGTGTGTGTGTGTGTGTGTGTGTGTGTGTGTGTGTGTGTGTGTGTGTGTGTGCGTGCGTGTGTGTGTGTGTGTGTGTGTGTGCGTGTTGTAGCCTCAGTAACAGAAACTTTCTTTTCTATGTAGATGAGCCCCTACTACATTGTGGAGACATCGGGTGACTTTCTCTTTCGTATATATTATACCAGCAATAGTCATTCGGGTTGTTCTCGGGCTGGAATTTTTCGGTATGGTCCAAACACTTGCCAACAAATTGATAGAACATATCGACGTGTCTTACGAAGAAAGACACATAACTGAATCTGTCCGCGAAGAAAGACACAACTCGCAATCTAGCCACGAAGAAAGACACAACTCGCAATCTGTCCGCGAAGAAAGACAAATGTCGGAATTATTCTCCCGCGAATATTAACGAAAAAAGAGTTTAAACTGTAGAAAAGGCTTGTTTTTTTTTGTCAATGATAGCCTACTCATTCTAAGCTTTCATTCCATATATTTTTTACGTCGGAAAATTGTGGGATGTGCGCCATGTATCCTTTTTGCGGGCAGACGCGAGTTGTGTCTTTCTTCGCGGCTGGATTGCGAGTTGTGTCTTTCTTCGTGGCTAGATTGCGAGTTGTGACTTTCTTCGCGGACAAATTGAGATGTGTCTTTCTTCGCGGACAGTTTGAGATGTGTCTTTCTTCGTAAGACACGTCGATATCTACACTGCAAATCATGACATGATGCATCAACCAACGTCACCACTTCCTCTTTGCAATACTGCGTAATCTTTCCATAAAATGAGTATCTTGAGCCACTCGGCAAGTTTGACATGCAATCGGGTTTATTGGGATTCGCCAACCAACGAGTATTAGTTGAGAGAAAATTTGTCAAAGTGAAAAATCGCGCTTTCACAGTCCACGATCTCCTGTATACTCAAAATAGGTGTCTCACCTATCAGACAAATTTTTGCGGTCTCGCGAACGAACGCATATAGCTGCTATCGAGTAAATTCATCAGTCGGTTGTTCATCCAAATAAAAATAACTATCCTACTATAATTATATATATAAATCATGATGATGAATATTACATTCATCACAATCTAACCCCATTCAAATTTACTACGTCAATTGTGACCAAAATATTTCCAAAAATGAAGGAAGTAGTAACATTTTACTAATACTTTTGTAATTTCGTAAAAGTTTACTGTTTCTTTTATTAAAATGTTCCTTTTTTAATAAAACCATACTATTTCTAATATAAAATAACTACTATTTCCATCATTTGTGCAATTTGTACCATTAGATAGTAGTTTGTTACTATTTAAGATCCAGAGAGCAGGTGGTTGGAATAGTGCAGCGAATAACAAGTGGGAAACCGGGTATACTGATCGACTAAAGAGCGCGAAGGAACAGCCGCCGTATCTTTTTTGTCCCGCTCGCGCTGCACAACTCGACTGTGTATAGTAGTAGCCCCCGCGCGAATCATTTAACATGACAGGATCACTTGTATATACTTGAAGAAACAAGATTTCGTGGAAATGACAAGTGTATGTGTGCGCGTGTTAAAATTTCTATATACGACACACACACACACACACACACACACACACACACACACACACACACACACACACACACACACACACACACACACTCGGAGGACAGAGGGACGAGCGGAGCTGTGCCAAACAAAGCCCGATTTCGTATGCATGAGTGGAGCCCGCGCACTTGCCTCTTTATATATACACTCCCGTGAGCGCACGCGTCGCTGCACCTCCTCCTCCTCCTCCCCCCCCCCCCGACTCTTCTTTTCGCACCCGACTTTTAGATACATATACTGCTCCTTCTTCCTGATTCCGCGAAAACAATCGATCCGAATAATTCGCCAGGTAGTAGGCCCCCAAGCTCGAGATGTCCCGCGTCTCCCGAGCCACTTCACTTCTTGGCCGCGAGGCGACAGACCCTTCTTAATTTTTTTTTTCTTTCGTTTCTCTCTTTCGTTTCTCTTTTCCCCGAAATCCAAGTGATCGCCTTCGAGTAATCCGCGAAAAAGATGCGCCAACGCAATGTACCAGCGACGCACTTTTGGTCATTGTTCGATGTGTCGACGAGCCCGCGATTTCGCACACGAGTTTGTTCTGCAGGTCAGTTGATTTTTGGGTGTTTTTGTGGATGATCGATGTACTCGCGCACTTTACGTAATCGAGAACGTTTCAAGAGTGTCAACAAAACATTTTCCTTGTTGTAATTACATGGTGAATTTGTAATTGCATGGGTGTGGTGTATATGGTAGAGTAATTTATGTTTAGGTATATTTTAGAAAAATTGTAGTACATAGAAGGTACAATAAACGCCTCGTCCTACATCCACCGGATGCGACTCGTCAGTAAGTTTTTTTCCAGACGGATACAACCTAATACGTTAATATCTAGAATAATTCTTTTCTTCAAAACTACATGATGTTATTCAAGCTAGTCAATAAACATTTACTGTCAAGATTAGTGCAACAACTATGAATTCAAATGGGTCTATAAATGATTCCTTATATAAAAAAGTGATGGCCTTTAGAGTGAAGGCATTAACTCGTGATTTGATTGGTGTAGATCTAACCACGTGATTTGTATTGGGGTGAATATAGATATAGAGTGAGATGTATATATAGATAGAGTAGCCGCTGACATGATATTATAGGTTACGATAGTCAGTTTCGTTGATGATGCTGTCATATGTTTTGACAATTTATTTTCAAAACTATAATTGTAGGCATGTGAATTTGATTGATGGTACTTGGATATTTTAGGCTACTTTTTAGTTTTGAACAGTTGCCGGATAGGATAACTCTGTTAGGTTAAGATGTCTGATTTGCAAGTTTTATGTGTTATGTGGTTTGATGAATAGTTTAGTGTTAAAAATCTGAAATCGTCTTGCGAGCTCAAGTGTCGATAGCTCAGGATAATTTAAATAGAAGAAGATGTCAGTGCTCGATAGTTCTTTCTAATACTTATACAGTTTTTACATGGATTATAAGAATTTAGGGTTCGGTTATTCATTTAGCTTTTAGAAATTTGCATCATGAAATGATTTGAGATGTACGTCAGAATAATTATGGTCAAGATTCGAGAAAAAAAAACCGCTGCCAAGTGCCTTAGCAGTATGCTTTCTCAAAGAGGCTTCAACATCACCCACAAACGCATCCCAAAACTGTATTTTCACCATTCCACTAGCGTAGATACTATCATTTATTTTTCAAAAATTACAAAAATATTATTTAATCAGTTCAATTCGTATCTTCGTGACTGTGTAAAGTGTCGTTCTTTTTCAATTGACCAAACTTTGTCGCGACTGTTGATGTCTGCCCGGGCTCTCTTATTATTTGATCAAATGCAACAAAGCAAACGGTTCTAGGTTATACACGATGCGAGACATTTGGACCTGCTTAATTTTTCGATCAATTCATCTTGTGACTGTCATACGGTTTAATGGTGGTTAAAATCGATCCATCCTGCCCTTAAGTCTGTATTTAGCAAACTTGAAGACTCATTTTGATCATTTTCGGTGGCTGAGGTTGGAAATGATCAATTCAAAATCTATTTTGATCATTTTCGACGGCAAAAGACACCAAATTTTCCCAATTTTATCTATAGCACGTTGAAAATACTGGAAACGAAACTTACATGAATTTTTCTTCCCCTTAGCAACGGTTGCTAGGGCGGTAAACAACGGTTGCTAAGGAGCTAATTGGGAAGATTTTGTGTCCTTTGCCGTCGAAAATGATGGAAATGGGTCATAAATTAATGATTTCCAACCTTCGTAACTGTTGCTAGGGAGGTAAACAACCGTTGCTATGGAGCAAATACAACAATTCAGTGTCCTTGGCCATCGAGTGTGACTTAAAACTGATTTTCCGGCTTGTCCCAATGAGCACTCATAAGGATTTGTGAGAAAACACGTTAGGAACGGTTGCTAGGGAAATAACCAACGGATTTTGCTGAAAATTTAACTCGGACTAGATCTTGTCACAACTAACCGGTGTGCAAAATTTCAAGACGATCGGATCATTCCTTCGGGAGTTATCGTGGACGAAAGAAACGAAAAAATAGACACCTTAACAACGGTTGCTAAGGAAATAAACAACGGATTTTGCTGAAAATTGAACTCGCCCGAGATTTTGCCGCGATTAACCTGTGTGCAAAATTTCAGGACGATCGGACCATTCCTTCGAGAGTTATCGTGGACGAAAAAAAACGGGACGCACATACACACACACATACACACACACACACACACATACATACATACAGACACTTTTGGATTTCCATGTTTTTCGACCCGTAGATCACGAAAATCGATGTCCCGAGGTCTGATTCGGTGGGCCGATTTTTGCCCCATTACAAAGCTTTCCCTTTGAGAAAGCAATAATTGAAATATGATTTTGAAACGCATACATGTAGATCGCGCGCAGCGCGTTTGATGTAGCTAGTCAATATTAATTTTGATTCTGATTACATAAGTGTAGCGCGAGGTATACTCGATCAAGTTAGTTCGACTATCGAGAATCAATATACTCTAGAAATACTTATTGGATCAATAACTTTTGGATGTTGTTATTGATATTCGAAACGACTGACGGCATTGATTGATTATCATTCACTCGACTCGATGGCATTTGATCTTTAAAATACGAATGACATGAAGATTTTATATTGACTCGCAATTCCCATTTTCTATGTCATTCGATAGATACGAGTGAAAAATATTGCGTGTCAATTGCGATTCCGCTGATTCAGAATCATCATTGGTCACTTAATTGTCTAATTACCGACACGCGAAGTTTATTTCTATACATCGCGCGTAGACCAGGGGAGCTGAGTACGAGAAAATGAAGAATTGTCTGACGTCGAGAGGCGGATCACGGCTGCTCAAATTCAATGAATGAATAATGCCCTCACACATGTAGGATATATATCTTGCGTGCATAATGAGATAATTAACACCTGTGCCAACTCGCGCGCGCGCGGCCGAGTCACGACGCGGCGCGATCGAGAAGAAGAAACGCCAAGGGGATTGACTGCGGAACACGTCACAAACATCTCGAACTCGAATATAATCAACAGTCCGTTCGCGGAGATTGAAAAAGCCAGCTGTGAGTATTTTTGAATTCTAAGATCGTCCGATGTATACTCATGTTTGATATTTGATGTTTCCCCATACGACTGGGAAGTATACTTTCAATGCCAGTCGTCGCTGAGTAAGTGTACAAGACGTTTCGTAGTTTCCGCGTCGACTTGGTGAATATAGGTATATGTATATACTCTTGAAAGCGATTATCCAAAGTCTCAGAAAGTCAATTGCCGCGTCTGAAACGTTATTTATGATCCCGCGAGAATCCTATATATATATACCCACGCGAGTCTTGGTCGAGACGATTTCGAATAAAGCTCGCCTGGACGAACTGCCGTCGACAATTGGGGAAAAAACAAAAAAGTCGTAAAATCAATTTTGCAAATGTCTCGACAATCGTTTCTCATCGGAAGTATCCGTGGATTATATTCAACGCGAGAAGCCTATCGTTCGCTCGACCGTGTTTGTTACGCTTGTTTGTGCCGCGATAGTAATAAAAACATTGCGCGACGCGTCGGCTATAGTAATTTTGGGAGAAAAAAATATTCTCAATGATTCCTCGGCAGTGTTTATATACACAGCACACTATAATCAATAACGCATGCGCCGCTCCGAGAAACTAGTCCAATAATTACTTGAGTTTTTGTGCAATATCCAAGGATTCGATGGCTGTCAGCTCGTTTCCTCGTTTGAACAATCCAAGCTTCGAATTGCGTCGTCCAACTGAAATTCAACCCTCGCGGTCTCGTCGATTAGTCATTGACGGCTGGCCCCTGAGCTCTAATCCATTTTCAATTGCTAACATATCTCATATAGCCTAATCAGCGTACAATGGAGTATATTTTTTTTTTCTTTTAAAATCAAACGCTGGGATCATGTGAATCTAAATTTGTGAATAAAACTATCCGAAGTTGTTTGGTTACCTACAAGATATATATCCGGAAATGTATAGATCTTTTCTGAAAGAATCGTTTACAGATTCTGAAAGAATTACAGCATTGTAATGACGCTCCAACGAGTAAATCAATTATTATTTGCAGGTGTACGTAATTTTATTATTTTCAAATGTCGCAATAGCATTGCTATAAATTTCAAGTTTTCAATTCGTACCCCGAAGAGGAGGACACTCGAGTACTCCCAAAAATTACTAATAAATTGTATTTATTTTTCGTCAAATGTCGGTCAACTGATTCATCCATGACAAACATCCCAATTCGTCAACTCGCAACGCACATTCAACGTTATTAATTCCGACTGCAAGCTTGTATACGTCAAAGACAAAGAATCGTTTGAGGCGGGCCTCACACACGTTGATTGTATGCTTTTGATAAACCACATGTATATCCAGTGGTCGTTGCCGGCAGACACCGCGAGAGAGCCTCACTCGATAATTACAAGACTTTCTAAAAGTCTCGCCGGGGCCAAGGCACACTCGCCCCCATCTATATATCCACGGCATCAGCGCTCGTTACGGCCGGATTCCGTTGGGGCGCGCAGCCAATGAGCGGCGCACGTATAAACCGCGCGTTGTCGCGGGCGCGAATCTCTCTCTCGCGCTTTTCTCACGCGAGTTCCGTGTGTGTGCGCGCGTTTCCTCCAACCCGTTGGTGCGTGCGGCACATGCAAATGCGCGCGCCCCCCATCAATCATCCGCTCGCTCGCGCGGCCATAAATAATCATAAACAAACCGGCTGTGTGTGTGCGTGTGTACGTGTGTGCGCGGGCAACCGAAGCTCGAGCCAGTGCAGCCAAAGCTCGATGGGCATACCCCGCGGCGGTTGAGGTGGATGAATATGTGTGCGCACACACATTGGCGCCCAACAGCCGTTGCGCGCGAGAGAAGCGGCGGAGCCTCGCGCGCCATTGGCCGTCGGCCGTGGGAGGGGCGGGGCGTAGCCGCGACACGCCCACTGTCCCCACCTCGAGTCCAATTTCCCCGAGACACCGCGGGTTTTCTCTTTGCGCCCGCCGCGTCGGGTGTATACGTGTGTATACATCGGTGAGAATCGGGAGAGCTTTGGACGATCCGTGGAAAACTTGACCCGGGCACTTCACGTTCGCGCGCGATCCTTCCGATATATGGCGCGATTTTCTTTGATTTTCCGGGTTGTTTGTGCCGCGAATCGCACTTTGGCACATTCTTATACAAATTCGAATATTTATCTTCGTCTGTGAGCTATGAGTTAGCCTGCTTTTCCTCGGTAGCTGTGTTCGCCAATCGCGTTATATCCATCTACATTCACATCTCGGCTTCATACACTCAATACTATACCAATTTTCAATCTCTTACTATTTTTATTTTTCTCTCTTTTACCATCAATTACAAGCAATATTTGTACAAGATAATCTAGATTGAGTTAATTAATTCGGAATCTGAGCAGCTCTCTCTCTCTCTCTCTCTCTCTCTCTCTCTCTCTCTCTCTCTCTACCAACTTGATTCTCACTGTAAACACTATTGTAATTCCCTCGCACTCGTTATCATCTTCGCCATTATATTATCATATTTGCATTATATTATATTGTAATAGTTGAAGTATCGTCCACAAAAAGTGTACAAAGTATAAATCAATCTCAATCTTAATCTCCTCGCTGCCGTAAAGAATTTCCCCGTGAGTCGCATTCCACGTTGGAGATCCATGCCTATACACATCTGGAATACATTGTGTCTCGTGAAATCGTTTCCAACCCGTCGTTTTCTTCGTTCGCTTGAGCGCCAACTTCTCGTCCTTTTCTCGTTAGCCATAGCTAGACGCTGCACTGGTGTTCACTGTTGAGCTTCGCGCTTTAGAAAATTCACATGTCACCTAATCTATATTCTAGCTGCGTTACCAAAAATACATGTAGATTTTTATATGATTGAGATTCATTTTTGTCTGAACGACTATTTGTAAATTTAAAATAGCAGAAATTGCGAAACAGATAAAACGTTACTATAAATCATCATACATACCTACAATTCATAACAAACAAAAGGTTCATTACATATATTCTCAAAGAAGGTATAAAATATTTTGAAAACCTTGACTTGGTGTTGAAAACAAGTGTACGAGACACTTGTGCAAGCTAGTTTGATTACGAGAATCAACTGGAAATGCATTACTCGGAAAAGGCTGATAGAATCAGTTATATAAACGTTACTATATTATTCATCAGTCATGCGATTATTTCCACTGACGAACAGTACTTTCTTTTTGTAACTATTTCAAATCTGAAACGTTCGCATCGAACATTGAAAAGCACCGCTCGAACATGTGTATCCCTCGTGCGATCAGTAAGAGTCTCTTGCTCGCGTCTCGGCTCGCTTCATCCTTTTTCCTTCCCTCCCTCTCTCGGCTTCGCGCGAAACGACTTCGAGATTGAGGAAACGACGTGTGCGCAACTCGCTCTCAATTTTCCCCGGGGAGCAAATAACAAGAGAATCGCCGCGTGTAGGCAAGCTACGACGTGCGCGCAAAGAGGCAGTTTTCGAGGAAGGGACAAAAATAAAAAAGTCGCGTACTCGCCGCTGCCTATATGTACATACACACACACACACACACACACACACACACACACACACACACACACACACACACACACACACACACACACACACACACACACACAGGGAACGACGTTCGCGTGAGCTCGCACACATACAGGAGAACGAGAAAATAGCTGCAATGCAGAGAGAGAATTGCGCGGAGCAAATTATTCCGACTGCGAGATGCTCGATATAATTGGGGCAAAACGCGGCGTGTGTGTCTCGGGCAATTAGCGGCGCGCGCGCGCGCGCGAGTGGGAAAAGCGGAAAAGCGGCTAATCGCAGGTTAGCCGAGCCGCGCGTGAGCGGCTAATACGTAATGAGCTGCGCAGCTCGCGCGCGATCTTGTCAAACTCGCAATTACACGCGCGGAGGCTTGATTGCAGCCGCGCGGCCAACGGCAGCGGCTCATTATTTTACATGCGATGATTTTTCCATTTTTCTTCTTTTACTTCTTCTTCTTCTTTTTATTTTTCTCTCCCTCCTTCCCCTCCCCCCGTCTTCGATAAGCCATGCAATCACGACTTTACGTAAGCAAACGGATGGCGGTGCGCGCACGCACGTATACCTGTGTATCGTCGCACAGCTGCTCGTTTTTATATGTGTGCACATATAAAAATGAGCAGCAGTATACATGTATACTTGCGCGCTCGGCAGCCGCGGATGTGTAGAGCCTCAGATAAGAAAGCCGAATTGATCCGACGGATCATCGGTTATATGTATATGGGTATATAGGTATGGGGGTGGGAGTTTGTGTACGGCATCGTTTGGAGATGCTGGCGTTTATGAAATGATCGGAGCCGAGAGCAGGTACACGCGTGTAGAAATCATACTGGAACAATTTCTGGTTTTGGAAATGGGGCCGATCGTGGCGGGATTTTAACGGGAACGTTTGGAGAAAAATTACAAATGATCTATTGAAAATTGTACCGATTTTTCGCTATAATATTTGTTCCCAAGCGTTTATACCGTTAAAAAGTGCCACAACGGCTCTCCGTCACTGCGTTGCTATATTGCAATATCATATGTCGGGTGGAAGCAACAACGAAACAACTCAATTTCGCGCCAAGGAAAATGGTAAGACGAAATGGAAGAAGGCAACAGTCCAGAGTCGCGCGGAGTCCGAAGTTTCCTCGCATTTTCCATCGGACATGATCGTTTTCGCTTCGTCTCGATTTCTTGCCTATAGAAACAGTCGATCGTTTTTTGAGGCATCGTAAACAGGGCTTACTTTGGACACTGCGTTCGGAAAAACATGGATAAGTCAGATAAGTCAGCCGGCCATACAATTTCATAGCCTGGAATCTCTAGTTTTTGAATATCCAAGATGGAAACTTTTATGATAAAATTTTGGTAAATATTTTTGCGATAGTCTGAGAGTATAAAAAATTGACCAAGTTCGGCAACACCGAAAATTTCTCTCTGGCCAAAACTGTATTATATATAATTCGCACCATGAAGATAATTCAATAACTCCGTGATGGTGTCTTAAAAAATGTTTAACCTGTACGGAGTGTTCAAGATACCCAGAGAATTTTTCAGGGGGAGGGAGAATAACACTGAACAATTACAATTCAATTGTTGTCATTACTTTTATTGCATTGCGATAAAGTGATGAAATTGGAATTTTGTATAAACAGAAAAACAACTATATTTTCATTGGAAATTCGTTGAATATTTTTGACATGAAGTAATGCGCGTTGCCCAAAGTAAGCCCCGTTTGAGGTATATATACATCAGCTAAAGATATTATACCCTCTCCTGAGACGCGACTTTTGCCAACAAAAAGAGGAAGAAACAAAAAAGAGTCGCGGCGAAACTGTGAACCATCACATTCTCCTATAACACGGAGAAGCCGACGACTTTTCCCGGCGGATTGTGAATACACACGGACGGACGGACGGGCAGACTCGAATAATCGAGCAGATTGACAGAGCTCAAGATGAATTACTCCATAGACAACGGTACACACTCAGTTTGTAGAGTTTACGAAGGCTCGAAATTGATTGTTGGAAAGCGTTAAGCAGAGCGTGATGAATATATTGGCGCTAGGCGAGCGAGACTGCACCGCGTACGAGAGGAGTGGCCGCGTACGTGCGAGCGCAGTGTGGAAGGTGAAAAGTGGCTGATCCGTGGCTTCCGCCGGTGTACTATAGACGCGACGAACGGCGTTGCACAATGGCTGCTGCTGCTCCCCCAACACATAGACACACGCGCGCACACCGAGCGCATACCTAATGCCGCGCTCCGCGCGCGCATACTGCACTTAATATAACGACTCATGCATATGGAAAATTCGGCTGGCCAGCTTATCCCGGCGAATCTATATATGTGTGTGGACGGAGGCTCGCTCGCTCGCACACGAGCGCGTTTCGCTGCGCCGAAGCGAATCGGCTAATTGGCCCCCCACCCACCGATATATATTGTTCCGCCCCCGTCGCGATTGAATCGCGCGCCCCCGTTATAGCGCGTATACGCGGCGAGTCGCGTGCGTTGAACCGCGCGCGCGCGCGCGCGCATCCGTCAGGAGCAGCGTTATAACCCGAACGACTGTCCGGATTCAGGATTGCTCGGCTCTTCGAGATTATGTGAGGAAATTCTGCGTGTTTTGACGGGGACACGGCCGTGAAAAGCGCCGCGGGGTACCCGAGGGGGGGACACGTTGCTTGGATGTTTCGCACGTGGGGTGCAGTATCAATGGCCGATCGTGTACACTCATACCACGCCCCGAAACTTTGTATAGTACTTTGCTATACTTAGACTCGTGCAAATTCAAGTTCATTCCACACAATTTCGTTTTCAACAACAATGATCACAACGCAAGAGTTGGAAATAAAGGAAGTTTGCTTGAAATCGATCAAAAATCGGTTTCCACCGCAAGTTCCTATACGACGTTCATGGGTTCCCAAATCATGACGAATCAAAATCTCCTCTTTTCGCAATTAATCGTTGACGATCGACGTTGATACATAAACGCAGCAATTTGTCCACGAGTTTGACAGTAGGCTCGAGCTACTTCAAGCTCACACGAGTACCTGCAGTATATAATGTGCGCACGGCAAAAGCGAAAGAAAAACAAGCTCACCGAACCCCTGTCCAAGTGAATCGATTCTCATCCTGGCATATACTTACATATTGTGAAAATTGCCGATTCGACTGCCGCGCGAATGTACTCCCCATCCGTTCGTTGTTCGCGATCGGTCATGCGCAGCATTGTTCGCTACGCGCGATTCACGGGACACTACCGCCGACTTAACACAGGGTGTTTATCGATACACACTTTGCGCTACTGCAACCGTTTCAACCGCCGAGCTACAATACGTGGGAATGCTTTTGCTCCCGTTAACGATACTCCATATCCTCGAGCCTTCCACTGTATAGTTATAGCTTTGCAGGCGCGCGTCGCAGCACTTAAATTACGCTCGTGCAGTCATTTTGACGGGAGTCATAGCGCGCACGGCAAAAATACGTAATTGTATATAAATAAGCCGTGAGGACGATCGGTCTTTGAGTCGAGCATGAGATTTCACTCGATCCGAGATATGCAACGAATCCAGCTTGCGCGACTCTGGGATATGCGCGTGCAGATTAACGATTCGTCCCATTTTGTCGCCCGGTCCAACTGAATTTATTACTTTCTTTTTTCATTTAAATTTATTTTTAATTAATTTCATGCATCAATTGTTATCCAATCAATGATTAGATTGAATTGTTGAATAAATAAAGTAGATTATAATGAAGTAGAATATATCATAAAAAGATAATATATAGTGTTTGTGTGAGAGACTGAAAGATCCGTTGGATTTACAAGACAGCAGCTATTGATGTGGATATACAGTTTGACACTGCGTCACGAATCTACACCATTACGATATTACGGAAACAATCGAGATAGGCGTGAATTCGTACTGAATCTCCGCGGAAAATCAGATGAATCGATTACTTTCAGTATAGAAAACGTATATAGGTATTGAAATTTGTCTCTTTCGTTCTACTCCATCCCACTTATATCCCCAACAAACCCCCCCATTAACTCCATAGCCGCTCGCAATACATACCGCATTGGATCATCATTATACACGCGGACGACGTGTCGCGCAAGAAAACGCAATGACGCACTCGATCGAGTCGTTTTTCATCGCGTTGCAGCGGTGCAGTGGATCGGCCGCGCGGCTTTGGCGATTACAATTACAGCGAGAGAGAGAGAGAGAGAGAGAGAGAGAGAACTGCGCGCACAATGTTTATCAGTAGCGTAATTGCCCACGGCGATTTTCACCCTTGCACGCGATACACGACAGATATATATCCTATCTGCGGTTCTCGGAAGCTGCGCGCATGTCTCTGTATATTTGATAATTCGTTTTTCCTCTTGCTCGCTCGCGCTTGCACACACACGGAGCACACACGTACGAATAAGCGAGAGACACTTCCGTTCTTTTCATCGTGTGTAATTCTCCCGATCTTCCTCCCGTCCGCACATATATATATCGGCTTCATAATTTCAGCTCTCGCTCGCTCGCACGCAACTGCAGCACGTAGCTCTCTTCGCTCTGTGTGTCTCTGTGTGCGCGACCGCGTGTGCCGTGTATGTATATATAAACGTATTAAAAAGACAGTCACATGGAGAGCGGTGCGCGAGCGAGCACAATGAGCTTAATTTATGCCTTGCCCGCGCGCGTCTTCTTATATATGCGCTCGCTCTCCCGCGTCTGTCTGTCTGTCTGTCTGTCTGTCTGCGGTGTGGATGTGTGGGTGATACGGAAAGGAAAGCCGGATGATACACACACGCGTATACGATCCGCGCTTTTTCTCCCAGACTCGTGAACCGACGCGTCAATGGCCAACACGTTCGAGGCAATCGACGATGTATACTTTTATATGTGTACATGCATCATATACCTACTTACGACGCATGTGTGTGTGTGGAAGGCGGATCATTCATCGATTCTCACGCTCGATCCCATCACTTCTCACAAGACAATCGAGCTTCGCATGTGTAACGACAAACTCGATTCGCAGCTAGTGTACGCTGATGCGAGAACGATCCCTCGAATTCCCCTCGAATCGAACAGACGTTCTTGCAGTGCATGTACGTATACGTATATCCCGACTGTGGAACCTGATGCGCACTTGACATTTCATCGGGCTGGATCGTTTCGAAAACTGGCCCAAATACCCGTGGAATGTCGGTATTCTTTCCGTACGGACAATTTATGTCGAGCTGTACCTGCGTAACATTTTACGTGTGCACTGAGGAAAATCAGCACTGTGTACGTCATGGCATGGTCAAATTCGTAGTGGAATCTTCTATAAACATCGTTGAGGCGATAATTTGATTGCAAATAAAACATTGTATCGTAGTTTTTTCAAATATATTCGATTACCATTCAATTTCTATACAATTAACAGTCATTATAGGTGATATAGTACAAATTGCACAACTGATAAAAATATTAGATATTGACGAAAAAGTATACTAAAATTTTGAACAAACAAGATAGTAAACTTTCGTTAAATCAATAAAATTTTAGTAAAATGTTACTATTTCTTCAAGAAATATGCACTATTTTCATCAGTTGTGCGATTCGTATACGAATAAATCGTAGTTTTTCACTATTTTAAATTTAAATTGTACATATATTCAGTCTGATGATTTACATTCAGGCATCACAAAATTATATTTTAATCATTGTTGACGACGACTTCTTTCACGTACTGATCAACTCGCATTGATCAACACAATATGATCCTTACAACTTCTTCTATTGTTCACGAATTAGAACTGATTGTTCAAAAAAGATCGAACGTATTCACCCTACAACTGGTAGCATAATTGCTCAATATCCATATACCTACATTTGACTCATGCCACAAGGTTTCAGGCCGTCCAGGCGCACATATCCCGCTGGTGGATAGCCTTGGGGAGAAAGAAAAATGACACTGGATCAGCTGTCCAAACGAATCAAATCGCGAGTTAACTGTCACTTCACCTCACGCGCTCTATCATTTGTGTACAATGAGGAAGTATGCTCTCTAAATTTAAAACAGTTGAAAACTACTGATGAGTGATGGTTAATATTCACTCATAAATCATTAAAATAGTAAAGTTTCACTGGAAACTCAATCGAAACTACTCGTCCATACATTGAATTTCCTATCCTATTGGTAATGAGAAGGAAAATTCATCATTTGAAATATATGACTATTTAATCGATCGAACATTCACTGCTAATTCCCCGAAGTCCGCGCCATGGACTTTCAATTCGGCGAAAAGGAGCAGAACAAAAAAATGACACAAAGTAATATCGCCGAACCGCACTATACATATAGTATTCGCGGCCAACGATGTGGAGACAACGAAATCGATTGGTTTTTGCGCGCGCGAGGCATAAGCCCGGTGGTATAGCGCGTAAAATTCGCTTGTCGGTATGGTGCGCGCGTGCGCGGGTGTATTAATACCAGCGTCTGCGGTGGCGCGGCGACGAGGGTGGCGAAGATAATCGGTCCGCCGGAAGGGTGCGTGAATCGCTCGCTCGCGAGAGAGCGCGACGATCGACACACGCGAGAGAGAGAGAGAGAGAGAGAGAGAGAGAGAGAGCACACGTATACACCTTCTAATTTTTGATGACGCGCACCTGCCCCTCGCATTACGCGCCACCTATACATATATATATACATAGCCGTGGCGGCGGGCGATATTCACGTGTGCTCGCGCTGCTGGGCCTGATTTACATGCGGTCCGCGACCCTCGTTCCGCCTGATTGATTGGTCGCGTGTGTGTGTGTACACGTAAAACGGGGGCTGTTCAACCCGCAGACGCCTCGTCAAATTCGTATTCGCCTCAGGCACCCCCACATCCCCCTCCCTTGATCCTCGCGTGTATATAGATAACCGATTCATCCTCCCCTAATCTCCTCTTCTACGATATAACTCGCGCGTGCTCATATATATATATATATACGTTTCGCTTAGAATCTCGATACACCGGGGGGGGGGGGAGAATAGGAATCACGACAGTTTACCATTTCAACGTGGCAGAGAATTATTTTTGTAAATTTTTTGCTGTTTTATCTGCTATTCAACTACGGATATATTCTACTTTATTTTCATACGAGTCGTTTGAAACGGTACGAGTAAAATTACGGAGCATCGTAACATAATCTGAATTTACTCGAAGCGTTTGTTGACTCTAAAATCTTCGATGTTTCATTAACTGAAAGACAGGTATTCCAAGGATTCCACCATAGTTCCATGTGTCTACAGTCAAATGTTTACACGGAAATCACAAGGCGAAAAAATGCTACGCTTCAGTTTGATTTATTTCAACGAATTATAGAAAAGTCACAAACATCATTCTTTATTACTTGCTCTACAAATACGATACACTGCCAACGAGTGAAATTTTTTCAAACGATTGGCCCACAAGCCATATTTACATTATTTTACTCGCTGGGAAAATCTGAAATTCGCAGACGAAAACAGTTGTCTTTTGCAGTAGCCGTACGAACGGATCTGCGAAGCACAATACGCGCTCCGGCATAGCAATTCTCAATAATGTCTCAATCCCGTCTGAAAAAAAGCTCGTCGAGGCTCACCCTCGAGACACGAGTATACCCGCGTCTATGGATCTCGATCAGTCTCGCGCGGTTATCTCATGAACCGTGAACGAGTATAAAAACAAAAGAAACCGCTGTGTATATCAATGAGATCCAGGACGCGCGGCATCAGCGACGGTTGAGCCGTTGGCCCTTGGCGCAGTTGCAACAATGAAACCCGCGAGTTTTCGGAACTGCGCGACGATGCGTAAATTACACACATCAGCCGCGCGCGCGCGAGTCTAATCGCACACTCGTTCGTCTTATATATATATATATATATATATATATATATATATATATATATATATATATATATATATATATATATATACGCGCATGAGACACACATATATCTCGCCGGCTCAGTCGCGGCCGACTGCAATTAGCTGACTTCCCCGTGTGTTTGTGTGTATCCTCGCGAGCGCGCTAGACTCGCCTCCCGATTTGGGGAATCGCAAATTGCTATAATAGCTCGGGAATTGCGCGGCGAATCTCTCTCTCGGCTTTTTAGATCGGTCAGATATACATAGGCCGCGGCTCGCGGCTCACCAAGAGAGGCTGGCAATTAGCTCCCGGGCTGCAGCTGCGCCCCAGCCCTTTCCCGTCCTCCTACGTGTCCACGCGCGTCGGTGCAGTATACACACGTACACACTCACAGGTGCAACCCCGGAGCAGCCCATCCATTATGTATCGTCGCGGCTTTTTCGACTCTCGGTGCGTGGGACAGCACAAAGGACAATGCTCGCTCCGCGACATGCGACATCTGTTGCCCGGCCCGGTATAAAACAGATCCGCCGGATACGTGCGGCCGTCCGGTCCCCTCCCCAAAACCCTTCGACGCCTCTGATACCGCGTGATTACGCAGATACCAGACTCGCGACAGCGCTTTGTCCTTTTCGTCGCCTCTTATACCCTTATTGGCCTGCCGCGGATCGTCAACTTTAGACGCTCCCAAGCAGCGGCTTTTTTTTTCTTGTCGGCTATAACTTAACTGATTTTCATTCGCGAATGCGTTGTATCAAAAGTGTCAATATTCTCTTAATGCGGAGATGTCCGATTCGTCGGTTTGCGAGTCAGTTTTTTTTCGTACAGCCGCGGTTGAAAAGATGATCAACAGATCACAGGGTAAGAAAAAATGATTGTTTGGGTAGATGAAATGAAAAGCTTTTGATTCGTGGGATTTGTACAAGTACTTGTATTGATACAAGTGCATCAGATAGAATACGCAAGCTTTTTTGAACCAGTGCCGTTTTCACGGAGTTGAATTAAGGCTCAAACGTAAAGAAAACGCGATTTTAACTGTATCATTTTATACTAAGAAACTTTTTGAACAATTCAACAACTCCGTTAAGAAGACATTCCCAAAAAAATTTATGAAAACAAAACACAACTATCTAGGATCGCTTGGACATACTTCAATGAAACGTCATGATTTTTTAATCGGAGGCAGCGATATTATAATTTACTGACCGCTTGAATTTTTCTCTCCCACCGGCTACTGGACTGTTTCAATATCATTAAATCGAAGATTCTGAACAAAATTGAAATTACGAATACCAATTTATAACATCAGATGAAAACTGCTTCGGAAGCCACATGTATGAATTTCGTAATATTTTCGAGTGAGCTTCTCGTGAGATAGGCCATATATTTTTAATATTTCTTGATATGGACGCGTGATTGTACGTAAACCGATTAAAATGATCTTGGGTGGCACCCAATACGAATCGGATGTTCAAAACATTGCAGATTCATATCAAGTCACTCATGAATTTACGACTTGCTTAAAATTCACAACTTTCGCATATCGTTTCTTTCATCGTCAACTTTTATCTTCTCAAAGCATTTGAAATACGATCGAAAAATCAAATTTCGAATTGAACCACTGGGCCTTTGATTTCGTAATCTACGCGTTGAAATGCCATTTATCTCTCAAAGGAATTGCCCAATCCTTAACAAATTTTGTTTACGTTCAATTTTTCACGCATCGCTGAGATTTTCGTGTCGAACGCATTTCTCGTTTGTTGTCCGCTGTTTCAGATTATAATTCTCGGTGCTAACTCAAACTTATACCACTTCCTATTCTGCGTACTCGCAGTAACGCCTGTACGAACATGAGATTCTTGTCTCTCACACCTCGGCGTCAATTGAACCGACCGAAAGTGAAGAAGAAGGAGACGAAGTTTATCGCCCGTGAGGGAAAAAAAAGCAAAAATTCTCCCCAAAAACGTCGAATCACTCGAGTAACACGGCTAACCGAGTTCGGCAGTCTCGGTTTTTCCTCGTCGACGCCGGGCCGTTGCAGCGCGTAAGCCGGTGCCGAATTTCACCAAAAACACCGGTGGCCCTCGCGGAGAAGTAACTCGCTCGCTTAACTTCAAACTACCTTAACTTGAAGAAATGACTTTGGAATTCGATACGCGAACAGCTCATGAACATAAAAGCTTGAATTTCCAGATGGCGCGGTTGCCCTTTTATGTTACGCTTGTTCTTTTATGTACACGTATTTTTTCTGTCTGTCTCTCACTCTCTATTCGAAAGAATACGTATATCTTTTTTGAGCAATTTTTTCCTTTCTTTTGGCGGCTCTAGATCCGTGAAGCTACGTGTAGAATTTTCGATTGTACGCGTATCGGATAGCAGCTGAGCGGGGGACAAGTCGGGACTTGTGTGCTTTACGCCTATTTCAGCTATCTTCAATATAAAATATCAGCGATATATCAAATAGCAAACTCGCGTGCGAGGCGGTGCGTTTACGCGATTTATCCATTGTATACTCGTATAGCGAAGATATATAGAATATTCTCTACTGATAGAATTCCACTCTACATCCTATTTTTTATATCGTTTTCTCTGTTCATCAAACTAGCTGAGGGGCTGTTGTCGCAACTTAGGTTTACGGGGTCGCTGATTAGGATTCTGTAGTCAGAATCGTAAAATTAAAAGTGGTGGGTCCATCGTGGCTGCCTTTCCCGACTGATTTTCACATTTTCATGTAGAAGTTGAGAATGAAGGTTGGGGTTGAATTTTTAAGATAATTGAAAATTCGAGTTCTTCGCGTGTAGAGACAGAAACTGTAATATAGGTTATTCCTTCGGAGATTGTGTCGGTTAGTATTTTTTTCACTCTTGAAGGGAATATTCAGCCGCTCTAAGGGATGTTTTTCGGTAATAATAAAAGGAAATTATAAGTAATATGAGTTTCTGTCAGTGATGTTTTTTCCTTAGCTCGATCCAATCTCTTCTACACCATAATTTATTTCATATTCAAATTAATCAATAACTATTTGCTACCGAGTTAGAATCAACAGCTTTTGGATATATCAAAAAGTATATATACTTATATGTCTTTATAAAAATATATTCTTAAATTGTCATTCGTGTTTGATTAGACTGACATTATTGAATGGGTATAATTTACTAGAATCAATACACGAGTACACGAATGTTGGTTACTATTCACCAGACGTACACTGCACACGTGTATATTTTTGTTTCAAATTTTGACAAAAGTCCAACGGAACAGAAGCTATTTCTCAGAACATGCTGGGAATGAGCGATTTTCTGCTCACACTCGCGTAGAAATCAGCCAGATTCTTGCACGTGTTTCACAAACGTATTCACAACACTTCAAAATATGCTCACAACTATATTTCAAATCGTTTGCTGTTATAAGGAAAAATACCGAAGGAATACCACACATGGACATTTCAAAAGAATACTTTTTCGCGAGGCGAAAACCTTATTGAACAAAAGTGAAATTACGATGGCGTATGTCTTACGTCTCAATTGAGAGAAAAGCAAAAAAAGCATTTGCGTATGCTTGCTCGAAGTCATTGGACACTGGGACACACGATTTCACGCCAACAATCTATCACAACCTAATCTGCTTGCCGAATGAGAATCGATTGAATATATCCTGGCGAATATAGAGGTAAACGCTCGATTGAACCGTCCACTTCAAATTACGTTGCACGCAACGTTCAAATCACACTCGTTGAATCGATCATTCGAATATATTAATTCGAGCGCCTATCGCAGACCAAGTGTGTTTCGCGGAGTAACCGCAAATTTCGGAGATATGTATCGCGGAAAGAACCGACTCTTTCCGCCTCGATATGTATCCATCGGTTTTCAAAGGATCCCGTTTGCCTGTTTCACGTGTCGAATCTGTGCCACACACACGCGCGCGCGAGCGCCAGCCTATACGCTATATATTAGCATTCGACACTTGCTCGCGAGCGCGCCTGCGAACACAAAACACCTGCGGGCAATTTCCCTCAAACTTAACGGCCGGATATGTATATGTATCACGGTAAAAACGATTTCTCAAAGGTGCTGCTTGAACGAGGCAAGAAAGAGCCGATTTTCTGCCAGTTTCAAGCACACGCTTCGTACTCGAGTCTGGTAAAAATTACTCGAACCAATGAATTTATCATGTACTGAATTCTAGTATTCTTTATAAGGTACCTGTACCCAATATGCGCCACCTAAGCGAGAAAGGTCACTACGCCGCGTCAAATGAATATTTTCTAACATAATTGGTGTCAAATGAAAGGTCTACTCAATACCTACAGAATGAGCTAAGGTTTTTTTCGATTTGAACAGTTCTACGCTAAGATACCGCGGTTTAAAAAAAAAAAAAATTTTTCGGGAAAAAATTTTTAGTGTACCCAATATGGCGCCACCCTGAAAATACTTCTTTTCATCCAATTTGAAGCATGAAGCATGTCTGAAATGGATAAAATACAAACAAAAAATTATATTTCTGATATAATTTTATTGGAAAATACATTTTGTCTTTGATTAAACCATAGTAAATAGATTATATCGACGTGTCTTACGAAGAAAGACACATCTCAAACTGTCCGCGAAGAAAGACACATCTCAATTTGTCCGCGAAGAAAGACACAACTCGCAATCTAGCCGCGAAAAAAGACACAACTCGCAATCTAGCCGCGAAGAAAGACACAACTCGCAATCTAGCCACGAAGAAAGACACAACTCGCGTCTGCCCGCAAAAAGGATACATGGCGCACATCCCACAATTTTCCGACGTAAAAAATATATGGAATGAAAGCTTAGAATGAGTAGATTATCATTGACAAAAAAAAACAAGCCTTTTCTACAGTTTAAACTCTTTTTTCGTTAATATTCGCGGGAGAATAATTCCGACATTTGTCTTTCTTCGCGGACAGATTCAGTTATGTGTCTTTCTTCGTAAGACACGTCGATATGAACTTCTAACAACCTAAATCAAATCAAGTTTTCAGTTAAAATTCATGAAAAACCGTTGTTTTTGAATCAACAAAATTAACTTATGCAACATCTAATTCCAATATTAATCTCTCAAATTGATGAACATTCTTTTTAGTGTAATTTTAAATATAATTGAGATGTTCTCACTGAAATGGAAGAGTTCAATTTAAAAAATGTCCGAGCCTACTTGGGGCTAGCTATTGTCATGATGGTAGAAAAATTCTGTCTGATGTTTTTTCCTAGACAGTACTTATAAACGCATAACCTCAACATTTTTCTGGTTATAGGATAGCCAATATTTGCTAAGCGTTTAATTCGACTACATAATTCTTCGTTCTGTACTGTCGTTAACGCATATGGTCGACTCATTTTGCTTTTCTCGGATATGTTTTGTTTGACATATCGTTGAAATGTTCGACGAGGTATCTTATATATAGTCGAAGCCATCCTCTGCGATATCTCACCTTTTTTGACCTGCTTCAGAACTTGAACTAAATTCTCTTTCCACCATGTTTGGCGGATATTTACCATCAATGGGTTGATTGTAGCTTCTAGAGCAAGAAAATAGGGGTGGCGCATATTGGGTACATTTGATAAAAATAACGAAGAGCTATTGAAACGATTGATAAAAAGGTCATACAAAGAAAAAAAAAATTGGATGATGTAGATGGGATGTCAAGGAATCGAATGATATGTCGCTCGATTTTTTTGGCCCAGTTTAAGGGTATTAAAAAAATTCGCACTTACCTGAGCGAAATTAGATCGAGAATGAAAATTGGCGAAAAAATGGAGAAAACGAGCTCTAACAAGTTGGTGTAAGGGTTTCCGATCGGTGAAAATGTTTTCTTTCTTCATTATTTAGTATTGCCGACAAGATCCTGTGCCGCGGCGATGCTCTAGACGCGCGTATATAATATGAAATACGAAGGGTGGCGCATATTGGGTCCTGGCGCATATTGGGTACACCTACCTTAATATATAATTCGTGCGATAAACATATTTTTTGCCTCGTACTGTCAAACTCACATTAGAACCTGATATTATATTTTAAAGCTAGCCTGGAAAAATAACAAAAGAATAGTTCAAAAGTATTCCAGGTATAGGAGTGAATTATTTTTAATGCCCCCCACACATATCAAATTATATTTTTATATTGTATTCCTACTTTTCTGTGAAAGGTATACTTCCCGAGAAAGATTGTATTAAAAATGACAATTTTTAATACAACATCAGGACAAAAAATATCAGGATTTAATACGCGCGACAAAACGCGACGAATCTCGTAAATCGAATTCGTCGCATCTCGAATAAAGCGAGAAACTTCCACAATCGTTCGTACATAGTTTATACGGCTCTTGAGAAATGGCCGACAAAAAACAGAAGCATATTTTCGCGTTGGCTCGCTCGCGTATATACGCTTGTCTAATTAATCAGCAGTAGTATAGGAGCTGAGACTGCTGAGAGGCTCGAGTTCGAGTCGAGTAACAAAAGCCGGCAGCGGGATCAATTGAATTGTCGGTCACGTAATCTCGGGGATTTTTCATCAATCATTGACAGGCGCGGGCATAACAAGAGCTGCGCGCAGGCCGCTTTGAGAAATAATAATTGTCACTTATGTGTGCACGTACTCACGTATACACGTGTATATACAGAGGCGCGCGCTCGCGCATATGCAAAATCGTCGCCGCGCGCGCGCGTCTTTTCCCAGCCTGAAAAGGGGTATATAATTCATATTTTCACTTGTATACGCGTCGGCGACAAAGCAACGGTAAGCGTGACGGAGTCGTTCTTCCTTTTTGTCCCTCCCTTCCTCGCTCGCCCGGTATATAGCGTCGACGTCGGCTGAATGGAGGAAGGCCGCGCCTACACACGTACTTTGCTTGCGCGTGTGTCGGTGCGCTTCTCTCTCTCTCTCTCTCTCTCTCTCTCGTTCCCCTTTGACTCGCGCCTGTTTTGAGCTTGTGCCGTGTATAAGTAGCCGCTCGTTTACGAGCTGCCGGACATTATATCGCGAGCGTTTCTACGAGCTATTCTTCGCGCCGCACGAGAGCCAAGACAGCGAGAGGAGAGAGGAAAAAAGAACTCGAGGAAAATGAGCCACTTGGTATTCAGAAGGTGCGCGAGTCCCTCGTTCCCTGTATATATAGCCGTGATGGATTTGAGGCGTCTCTCCGCGCGCTCGCGCGCCCGTGTATGTTATAGACTCGTGCAGGTGGAAATGCGCTGGCGAGCCAATCGAGCGGAAACATTTCGGATGAATTTGGAAAAACGAACGTGTACTGGAGCAAAGAGAGAAGCGCTCAGGTGGTCCGGGAGAAAGACGAATTGCCGTTTTTTTTCTTTTTCTCGCGTTCGAACGAGGAGCAGAGGTTTTCCCGCGGACGAATAATCAACGAGGAATCTCTTTCGTTGACCCGCGGTTCGTAATAACCAAGTTTGTACACCCGTTGCTGTATTATGCGTTGGTTTTTGGTTCGAAATTGAAAGAGGCGCGGCGAAAGCTCGTATACAACGGCGACACGCCTCGAACAGTTTCTTCGAGTACTTGTGAAATTGTGAGATACGTATGGGAAAAAATTGTTACATGGAAACCTTGTTGGATTCGTGCACGCGAAATTTTTCTGTTCGATCGATCGGAAGAGGAAAATTTCTGATCGAGGGGTGAATGAAACACGAGGTATTTTAAACACTTTTGCATAATTGACACATAAGGTTCCGAACGTAGGAAAACACCCTTGATGAGTATATACTATTTGTGAATACAGTGTGCATCTGTATTGGGAATAATATACGTTAACAAGTTAATCTCCAGGTCTCTCGTCCACGATTCCTCGATCTAAAATTGTCTATTTCGAGTGATCGAGAAAAAAAAATTGAATCGAAAAGTTAAGTGATTTTTTTTAATGTGAATCTCATGGTGAACAATATTTTACAATTCTATAAGAACTTGGAGAAACGATTCCACGAGGAGATACTTTGCGACTTGAGAGTACGCAAATTCGATTCGCAAGTCCAGTGAAATTTGCTGTGAAATTTGCAGTGGAACGTACTGATTCAGATGAAGACACATTATAATTTGCAATCATACAATTTTGATTAACAATCAAGTTGAATAATCAATTTACAAAGTATTATTGATACATGTTCATTATATTCCATGCTTCTCAAACAGATAAAATAAAATCTCTGATCGTTTTAATAGTATACTCAATTTCCGGTGCTCCAGCGAATTTTCATGAATCAGGAGCTGCCGCTTGGGATTTTGGTAGCTCCAATTCCATTGAAACTTACAGAAGAGGTAGTCTTTTTTATATAACCGTAAAGGTGATATTCGCATCCAACATTTTAATTCATCTGAGATATCTATCAACCGATCATTGCTGGTTTTATATGCTCATTGTAAAGAAATTGAAAATTCACTGTAGTCCCACTCGCTGACCGATAAAAATGGCGTTTACGGTCCTCTCAAACCTCAACGAAAAATTACAAAGTATCCGTATATGACCAACGAGTATATACATTTATAGGTGTATCGTCGCCGATGCAAATTTATTCGGTTACGGGAATAAGGAGGAAAAAAAACCTCGGCGCTCGATCTGGGAGTAAAGGGGAAGAATGAAACGGTGGGTATAGAACGTGCGGGGCTCGTTTGAATATCGTGCCATCATTCATATAACGGCCGGTGTGTCGAGCCACGAGCAATCGTTCGCGCGGTTCATACACACCGACTCGCGAGTTTGTCTCTCGACTCGAACGGCCTGATACCATCGCTGGCCTATACACAGAACGCCTGATGGATTAGGAACGATTTGACAGTTTGTCAGCGGCGCGAGGAACGTGTGTGTGAGTTTGTTGAGATTGGATCGTTGATTAATCCTTATCGATCCGATGATTAATTGGCCGCGAGGTTTTTTTTCTTTTCTTTTCCTCGACGACAATTACCAGGGCAACGCACGTTTCAAAAACACACTCGGCCTATGCGTCGAGACACAACCTGAAAGATCTATCGTCCTTTTGGAAATGCCCCAAAGGGAATTGCGCGTTTTCACGTCAACGTTTCGATTGGATCAACCAGAAAAGAAAACCCGACTTTGTATTCGTTGGAAAATTTTCATATACTCGGTAGCTTCGAAATTCGATTGATTCACAGCCAGTCGGATATTTCTTCTCTTGAGAATAGTGGAAAATCCACCGTTTACGAATCCACTTGATTCGGTCGAAATCCACTGGCAGCTGTAGTGGATTTGCTATTGCATTGGAATTCAATTTTCAGCAAAATCCGTTTTGCATTGTCCTAGTGACCTGAGGGAAATCAGTTCGAGGTCGATTTTTCATTGATAAGAGACACGGAAACTTCATTTTTCCATAGCAACCATTGCTTGGGAATAAATATTATTCATTTACAGTACTTTTGATGTCACACGAGACACAGTATCTTTACATTTTCTATAGTAACTGTTATTGATATCCTTAGTACCCGTTGTTATGGAGTGTGGAAAATCAGCTTGAGGTCCGTCTGCAGACGACGGAAGACATTTCTCATTGGCATTATTTTTTTCCAAACGAAGCCTTTTCAAGGAAGCACTCGACAATCCAATTGGCAGTGGTTTTCCTCTGGGTATAGCCAGCCAGCCTTTCCATCCAATTTTCCTTCCACTTTTATTTTGCTAAATGTGCGTTTCTCCTTGTATGAAGCGAACCCGAAGTTTGAAAAACGCGCAGATGGCGACACACGCGCCCGCGCGTGTGGGTGTGTGTGAACCCGTTAGAGCTTTTGAAATTCTGAGAAGAAGCTCTCGAGCTGGGAAACTACGAGTATATACACGACAAATACAATTATCACTTGAACTGTGAACGTGTAAATTATATTACGGAAGAGGTTTTCTGTACTGTAAAGGTTGATTTTCGTGGATTATTTAAATTGAGCGTTTGTTACAAAAATTGCCTGTAGACACATGTACTATAATAGAATCGTTCGAATGGTTCGATGCTTATACGATTTTGCTTTCTCAAATACAAAGACATTTTAATGGAACCATATATATATTGATTCGTGATTATGTTCCATAAATAACTCACCAGCGTTTCATCTCCAATAATCGTATAATAAATTAGAATTACAGTGAACTTCACAATAATGTACACTGAGAAAAAAAATCTGGTAAACCCTACTATATTTTCACTATATCATGTGAAGGAAAAAGGCGACAACTATACGTGTATGGTGAATCCTTTAATACAATAATTAATGGATTTATGATGCCAGTAACTATATTAGTAAAATATACTGTATACTAGTGAAATCTTATGAAAATATGGTCACAGACACTATATTTCGTATAGTGATATCCTGCAACGAATTTTACTATAAATGGATAATGAATGTCCGCGATATAAATATAATATGATTCACTATATTTTTCTTTCCTATAAGGTATAATAAGGATTCCTAAACCAAATTTATCTCAGTGTGCTATATGGATATAGCAAATGGTAAACTCTCATGATGACAATTTTCTTTCAGTGCAGTTGCCGCATGAAACTGGTGGAGTAACCAGAGCATCAAGCTACAAGCGCATATACATCCCATCGCGACTCTGTGGAACACACAGCATATATACACACATATACAAGATTAAACGATGTGCATAGTGAGAGAGATAGATAGATAGATATGTTTTTATTGTATAAATTATACAAAATTCATATTTACAAAAATATCAGTCTTCTTTTTTAAAAATATCGGTCACTTAACTAAAACATTGTTTTTACATATCATCCTTGTCAATCATAGTAAAATTCGTAAAACTAATTATCACAGATAGCGAGTCAGTATTGGTATATTAATAATTATACAGCTGGTCATCATATATTCAGACAAATGGTCATCGTAAGGAACTTTATAAAAGATGTTAAGGATACTTTTTTACGGAACGTTTGAAACTTGACAAAGACGGCAGGTTTCTATCCGAGGACCGAAGGGAGTTCCAGAGGTGCGCTGCTTGCACCTGGAATGAATTTAGTCCGAAAGTATTCCTCATTTTGGGGACCGAGAGTTCCGGTGCATCACCCCTAGAGGGCCTAGTGGACACATACCTAGTGAAGAGGCTCAGTAGGTATTTCGGTTCGCGGATGCGCAGGATCTTGTACAAAAGTACAGCCATGAAATATTGCCTCCTTATATCCGTGCGCATCCAGCCCAGCTTGGCCCTATAAGGAGTGATGTGTTCGTCCCTCCTCACACCAAAAACATATCTCACACATGAATTTTGCAGTACCTGTATTCTTTGTTTTTGTTCTTGAGGTGCGTCAAGGTATACCGCAGCACAGTAGTCAAGATGAGGGAACAGCAGAGCCATCGATAAGCGCCTACGTAGGACCTCGGTCGTATATTTACGGAAAAATCGCAAACTATACATGGTTCGATTAAACTTCTTTGTGATTGCGTCGGTGTTTTGACGCCAAGATAGGGTTTCGTCTAGCACCACACCGAGATCCTTAACCATGCTCGAGAACGGCACGCGAGCTCCGCCGATCCCAATGCCGGATGCATAGGGTGCTTCTTTGTGCAGAAGATTGATGTAATGTGAGGACCCAAAAGCTATGGCTTGAGTTTTTCCGGCATTGAGCACCAGCGAAGCAGCGCCAGCCCAACCCGAGACGGCCGCAGCCGCCTTCTCAAGCAACGCTATGCCCTCAGCAAGCCTGTCCAGTGGAACCTGAGTATAAATCTGTAAGTCGTCTGCGTAAAGCATACGCTCAACGCCCTCAATGTCAAGTACGTCACGTAGGTCATTTATGTATATGCAAAAGAGAAGCGGCCCGAGGACTGATCCCTGTGGTACCCCAAGATTTGTGGTGAGCCACGATGATTTGCCAAAACTCTTAGTTATGACTATTTGTTGTCTATCAGTAAGATATGAGTGAAACCACGAGAGAGCAGTCCTGGTGAAGCCGATATCCCTTAGACGCTTCAGCATTCTAGAGTGAGAGATTTTGTCAAAGGCTTTACTAAAGTCGAAAAGCAAAAGCAACGTCAGTTTCTTTTTGTCCATTCCCAGTCTGATGTCCTCCGTTAGTCTCAGCAGTGCCGTTTGAGTTGAGTGGTTTGGTCGAAAACCAGCCTGTCTAGGATCGAGGATGTTGTTGGTAGTAAGATAATTCATGACTTGGTCGTGAACTATCTTCTCAAGGACCTTAGACAGGAAGCTCAAGAGGGCAATGGGACGAAAGTCGGACGGCGACGACGGGAGAGCGGTCTTCTTCAGTGGAAGAACGTGAGCCTTCTTCCATGATGATGGGAAGATGCCCTTGCGAAGGGAGGAGTTAAACAGGTTCACGATTTTGTCCCCAATTACGGGCAGAGCATCAAGTATGATTCTCTGTGGTATACCATATCTTCACCCACCGACTGAGATGTAAAATGAGAGATGCTCAGGATAACATCATTGATACTTATTTTCTGTAAGCAAAAGCCATCTTCCTCGGAAGCCGAAGATATTATATCCCGGTAGACCGAAGCTCTCTCATTGTGTGTGATGGACACCTCAGCAAAATGGGCGTTCAGATCCTCCGGCGTGATCCCATTCAAGTCCTCCCTCTGCTTAGGCAGAAGATCAAGGTTGCGCCATTCCTTCCAAACCGAGTTTGTGTCGAGTGCTTCTGACAGTTTACTCGAGAGAAACTCAGTACGGGCCTGAGTCGTCTTGCTTTCGGAAAGATCACGCAACCTCTGAAATTCAGCGAGCAGGCTCACATCCCCGGTACGAGCGTAGCGTTTATACGTTGCGTTAGTTTTCTTGTAAAGCAGTAGTAACTCAGCATCAACCCACGGCAGCCTATTCTTCTTAGGTTTGAACTCCTTGAGAGGCGCGAGCTCGTCAACGGCTTTCGTGAGGTTGCGGCTGAGACAGTCAAGTGCTGAGTCGATGTCACCCACGTCCTCCCGGCTGAGCGGCTCCCAGTCGCATAGTTTTAGGGTAGAGACCAGGTCTTCCTGCCGAATACCTTTGAAATTTCTGTATTTGAAGGAGCCCGGTCTCTCCCTAGGTTGTTGAATAGTGAGTTCAACGTCAATTATATGATGTTTACTACGGCAGGGAGCGGGAAAGTTGCGTTCGTCTAAAATTACGTCATTGTCGTCAACCAGTAAGACGTCAATCCACGTGCGAGAAGTCGGGGTTATATGCGTAGCCCCATGCTGTATCAGACGCAACGACAGTTCTTCGGCTAATTTGCAAACAAATTTCGCGTCATCACCGTCTGTAAGAAGAAGATCGGCGTTCAGGTCCCCCATCACAAACTTGTGGCTATAGTCGTAACAGTGTGTTTGAAGGTCGTTGATAAGGGAAGGATTTTTGGTGAAGGCTATGTGGGGTGGTCTGTATATGACCGCAGCAAGAATTGGTTGGGAATTGCCATGCTGTAGTGAGCAAAAAAGGTACTCAGGTATGCCGGGTTTGCCTGGTCCTGTGGTGTTCGATGAAGCTAGAATTTCAACCTTGTAAAAATCCCGGACGTATAATGCAACCCCTCCACCAATAGTGTTGCGGTCATTTCTAATCAATTTGTAATTGGGGACCCGAACAACGTCATCCGGAACGTCAGGACCCAGCCAGGTCTCCGCAACCCCGTAGAGGTGGTAGGACGGATTCTCACTCAGAAACTGACGGACTTGCTCAATGTGAGCTCTAAGAGAGTTCACATTGTGAAAGCCCGCTCTCAATCTCCCAGAGGCGACGTGAGGGTTCAGCTCTTTTCTCGATAGTCAATCCGTTCCACTGGGGCATCCCTTTGAGGTTGTTTCGGCAATGACTTTTAGTTCGGCCTCATTTTCTATTTGAAACACTTTTTCCCCCACCGCTCGTCTTGACAGAAACCTGCCGTCCTTGTACCACACATACTTAATACCTAAGGACTTAGCACTTTTACGGAGACTAGAAAGTTTTTGGTAAATGGCAGTCGATAAAAATTCGTTTATAAAAACAGCGCTGTGAATTACATGCTTGGACTTGCTCGCATCCAACAGAGTCAAGTCCAAGTCGCTCGTATTGAGGCCCGTTCGCTTGTGTTTTTCTTGTAAAATTTTTCTCTTAAGATCATTGTTTCTTAATTGCACTATAATGGACGGAATTCGGTGATTATTACTATTTTTATTACTAGAACTAGGACTATGTACATCTTTGGTAAAGTTTGAATGACTAGAATTAATTAGACTATTTTTACTATTACTACTCGTCGATTTGATTTGGTGGGCCTTGACAATATCGCTCTCACAGAGGCCCGGGCAGACAGCGCCGAGAACAACAAATGCTGCCCTCTCAGCTGAGACATTATATTTCGTACAGTCAATAATACCAGTGACAAGCAATTTGTCACCCCCGTCACTATCCGCCCGTACCTCGGCTCGAGACGGCGAAACGATGTTATTATGCGAAGGTGAGGTAATGTGGCCCACCGAAGCGTCGACAAAATTGTCAGCCATTGCCAGCCCGGGGTTATTATGTGTATTGTGTGAGGTACTATTGGCTAAGTGTTGTGTTTGTGACTCTATATTTTCTATTTTTTGTAATATTGTGGTGTTTTGTGTGGTTGTGTTTTTAATGTGTTCGATTAAAGTGATGTTTTGAGCAAAAAGTGCAGAGATAGATTTTGCAGAATCTTCCAGTACTAGATTCTGTTTTTCCACAAGCCGCTCAAGTTCTGCCACACGCGAATCCAGCCTCGTAACGCTTTCACTCAGTACCGGGGTGAGATCCAGCGACGGTTTCAGCGAGTCAAGTCCAGCAGAAATGAGCGACTTTTGTCCCGCACATTCTCGCTCAATCAGTTTTTGAGTGCCATTGGTAAGGCTGACAATGGCCGAAAGCATAGTACCCTTCGCAGTCGACGCTTCAACTAATTTAGATTGACAATAGCTCTGACGCAAGCTCTGCTGTAGCCAGCAGAGCTTGCGTCAGAGTTATTGTCAATATTACTATTACTATTACTACCACTACCATTACAACTAAGGTAACTGTACCCAATTTGGCACTGTACCCAATTTGGCACAATCATCAGATTTCGTATTTCCGGTGCTCTCTGAGCATCAGTCGCTCTTGGGTTATGTTGGGGGAATTAAAAGAAAATTTTCGGTATCTTCCCCGCCCATTTAGCCCTTAAAACCACTCTCCTACAACACTTTGAAGTTTCACTTACTGATTTTTTCACCATTTTCTTATTTCACTTTTCACACTCAACCTCAAAAATCAGGTGTCAATAATTTTTATCTCTCAAAGTGTCATTACTCTTTTTTGTGTAAAAACATCTCAGCTTTCGATTGGTCTCATCAGTTTTCCTAAAATTATTTTTTATCCTACTCAAATTGCTGTTTTTCGCATCAAAAAAAAGTGTACCCAATGTGCCCCTCTACGCGTTTTTAAATGGGAAGATTGAGTGAAATCATTGAATATTTGTATAGACATATTACGATGATTAAGACGCGTATTTTTGAGTTGTATGTTAAAAATTTTGTATAAATATCACTGGGAACATGATTGAGAGTTTATTTCAATGCCAATTGGATCGTCCCTGTAGGCCTATATAGGCTGTAGCTAATGATTAAAAAATTGTGCCAAATTGGGTACACGTTTTGTGCATTTAGCCTTTTTGCGTTTTTTTTTAAATTGCGATTTTCAATAGGTTAAAGTAGTCGAATGATGATTATGAAGATGGTTTCTAATAGGTATTGAGCTAAGCTTTGAGATGCCATTCACAGAATTTTAAAATTCGAAGTCTATCATAGTCAAATTCGCGAAAAACCCTTAGGGGGGGGCACATTGGGTACAGTTACCTTAGATGCGCTGAGACTAACATTATGACTACTACTACTTATGGAGAGAGAGAGAGAGAGAGAGAGAGAGAGAGAGAGAGAGAGAGAGAGCTAGACGGGCTGCAGACAGAAGAGTATAGGGGGGTGAGTATTGGTTAATCGGATCAGAGTTGCAGGGGATAGAGGCAGGCGCGACGGAAGCTCTTGGTTCGCGCGCGCGTGCTGTCCCAGATATATATACATCGGCTCGCGCTATATACTCGCCCAGGGGGGGGAGGAAACTGCACTACTGTACACACACACACACTGCAAATTGACGCGCGCCGCAGGAGCCAAGGCCGCGTATATGTATAGATATAGGTATAGCAGGACGTGAGGTGTCACGTGTCCCCGGAAATTCGTTTCTCTCCCGCGAGTATAGGGAGGCGCTTTTAAAAATACAAAGCTGAGCAAGTGTCCTCCTCCGCGACGCGCCTCTTTCCAATCTCCACTCCACTGCGTGTGTGTGTGTGTATATATGTGTATCGACAGCTGAGATTTTCGACCGACCGCGGCGACTTACCCTTCGGCATACTTTTGGGATTACTTTTCGTTAATTTTTCGCGTCAACGCGGTCGCGAAGAAGTGGAAGAAAATTATTGCTGTAGAAACTCGTGTATTAGCAAAGCGAAGTGATTCACGTTGATTGCGCGTGAAAAATTAACTGCAGATCCACTAGATCGTTCGTCCACATTAATACGGTGATTATTCAATGTGACATTTCAAGAGGGTAAGAGAAAAGATTTCACATCGCATCGAGCCTATTTCGCCTAGAAATGTATCCAAGTATCTTTTACAGCGGCCATCTCTTGGTAATATGCATCTTCTTTTTTTTTTAATTTATTTTAATTAATTATTTTCACGTGTGGTATATCCAAGGTTATTGGCCTCGCTCGTAAAGAGTAAGAACAAAGCGTCCGTTGGAACAATTCATAAAAATGACGTATAAGGTACGGAATCGAAAAAAGGAATCGGATATGACGAAGATGGAATGTACGCCACGAGTAATCGAACGGTATGTCGCACGCTGTTTTTCTCTCGGCAGCTGCGGTCCGAGCGTAATGAAAGAAACTCTCGGTCACCCGGGGCAAATTGGATACGAAGCGCGATTCAGAGTAATTGACAAAAATGAACGACGGCTGGGTATACGAGACTGCTTATGCATATAAGCGTCACGTGGCCAGAGTGATTTCTTTCGGTTCCATCAATACCAATAAGTATCCCGTGGCGCGTCCCAAGTTCCGAAACCACCTCTCCGCTCCGCATATTTATGCGCGCGGCGGAGTCGGCCCGACTTTTGCGGTTCGCATATTACCGATACGGCGATACAATTACGAAATTCTTCGGATGGCGTAACTGGGTAGCCGCGAACGAGCCGTTTCCATACGTGACGCTCGTTGAATATACGTCAACCACGATTCCCTTCTGTCGCGTAAATTTATACAAGAGGCAAAAAAAAAAGAAAGAACGAATATAATAAATCGACGGAATATATCTTTGGAAATCCGAAACTTCGGCTACCGTGTACAGATGTACATACGCGAGAGAGCTGTTTAGGTGCGCGTGAGAATGCCGGTGATTTCAAAGACAGGCGCGCCCGTCAACACTATGAACTTTGCATTCGAAATCTCGCGCCAGTTCGACGAGCGCGGCTATACTAATGCAAATACACGTATAATGTGGGGCAAGCGCGCAATTGACGGAGATCGAGCTAGAACCGGTGGAAACTGCACCGCCAAGCACACACACACACACACACGTCTTTGGCGCGAATTAGCCGCGCGAGCCACGTCGAACACCGGCCTAATTCTCACACCTGTGCACAACAGTGTATAACACTTTGCGGAATAACGTCTCGGATGAAATATGTCGCGCGTTATAGTGTGTGCGTGTGTGAATATATCCTCACTCACGCGCGCCCGTTTCAGCCGAAGCTCCCTCGAAGTTTTCCAGTTGTTATCCAGGGGCGCGCTAGCGCCCCCTCCTGGCGAGTAAAGGCAGCTGGGGGCAAGCGCTACCCTTATACATCAATTTCGGTTCACCGATTCTTGAATTTCACGAAGAAACACAGATAAGCATCAATTATGGTTGTGATTATCGTTGTTTATCGATCCGCATCAGCGACACCCATACGAAGAAAAGCTCGCTCCGCGAAGAATCGTAAATTCGCAATGTTGAAAGAATTATAATGTGGAAGAGGTCGATGATGTGGAGATTAATGTATGGGAAGCTTTCCGCGGGATGAATCGAGCACGCGTTTATTACCATGTGTATAAAAGTGGAGCTTTTCTTCAACTCGAGATTACAGTGTGCTTTTCTTCGTTGACAGATTTGAAATGTGCTTTCTCTTTCGTAGAAGCCATAGATATATTGATATATATTATATATGCGCTTATGGATTCAGCACAGATCGGTTGACATATCCCCGGAAAATTAAATCACTATAGTTGACGAACGGATGCAAAAGTTTCAGTGGGATTGCGAGTTGCCCAAATGCCAACTGGCAGCTCCGGTGAGACATTGGGGTTTGAATTATTCTAATTCGAATTTAAAAAATAATTGGCCTACGAAGCGATCGATTCAACTATCTATTTATTTGGAAAATGGAGATGTTCCAAATTTGGGCAACTGTATAATTAAACTCGATGTTTCTCCACATGCTGGTTGATTATTTCCATCAGGTACGCACAAAATACTTTGTATATATACATATTGACAGCATTTTCTATTTTCACGCCTTGATTTATCTCGATCACCTCGTCCACCCTCTTACATCGAATTTATTTCCAAAGATCCAACTACCACTGTTGTCATACGTCATTCCTACAACTTGACATTAACAAGCGAATACATCGTTTATAAAAAAAAAATCATTCCCATATACACATCGATGGTCGGGGGGAAACAGGTGTCGTACGCTCGCCTAATCAAAGCGCCGCTACACACGTCCGTCAGAATTCGACGTTGCAGTCCTCGGCTCGTCATAAATTTTGCCACCAGTCGCGCGGGCGTATCAAAACCCCGCAGCAAAAAAATCGCCACGCATACACCGTCGAGGGAAAGAAAGGCCCGCATTAGAAAAACGAGTATATAGAGCCGGATAGAAAGCAGCCGGGGGTTTGGCGCGCAGATGCGCCTGCGTATACACACACACATGGAGCCGATTGTTATTCGGGTTTTTTGCGCGCGAGGCGCGAATACAATCGTATCGGGCGAAAGTCGAAGCTGCCGCGGCCCGGTGCGCGCGCTCGAGTATACGCAGGGGCGAGACGAAGAAGCCCGCGCGCGTGTGTGTGTGTGTGTGTGTGTGTGTGTGTGTGCTGCAGGAAGCGCGCGGCAATACGCGCGGGAGAGACGCGCGCGCGGATAATGGGCCGATTCTCAGGTCGGAAAGCGTAAACGAGCGGCGATGTTATCTCTGCCCCCGTTTACCGGACGCAAAAAGGCCCTCCTTCCTGCTCGCCCACCGCACACACACGCGCGCGCGCTCGCGCACGGCCATCTATCGAATCTTAATTGATGCGAACGTATGCGTGCGTATGTGGGATACGCCGCGAGGGATATGCATTAGCTCCCCCGCCCCCGCGCTATACACATTGTTCTTTTTCAACGGGTTTCTCCAGATAGATTAGCCATGCCGATTACTTGATGAGACTCACGCACACGTATACAGACGCGCGCGCCCGTGTATCCGAGCTGGCATCTTTATTGCCGGGCGCGCGCGCCCGCGAAATTACGGATTCCCTATATAAGTACGCGGTCGAGCCGATACACGTATATAAGGGAGCCGAATAACAAGCGCACCGTGGAAATGATTATACCGCTGCGACGGTGCTATATGCGGGGAAAGAAAGCTCGACAACGGACGCGCCTCCGTCATTATATAAAACTCGATGCGCCTATTTCGCGCATTCGCGGATTAAATTCACGAGAGACACGCTAGAGCGACTCCACGGCCTGTCGGAGGATTTTTTTTTTCCTTGGCTGTGGTGCCGAGAGGATACAGCCGCGATGTTCTCCCGCTACGCGAATCGATCGGTGAACAGATTAGATGTGGATGGATAGATATTTCTAGTTCGAACTGCAGGTTCTCGCGAGGAGTAGCTAAAAGCCACTGTTAGCGGCGGTGAAAATGTTCGCTGTTTTCATGGGTATAACGTTTTTGTTCTAATACCGATTGATAGCTGAATCCTACTGAAAGCGACTTGTTTTATTTTGATGCTGGTATTGTGGGAATGACTAATTGAATGGTGCAGGGTATTCTCCCCTGAACAGTTATGTCATCTGAAATAATGAATAAAGCAGTCAATACTCGATAGTTAAATCACAAATTACATCAAAGTATAGTTATCTACATAGTCACATTTTAAAATTTAGGCGAAAAAGCACAAAATTACTAATTTCAACAGTGAGTCTCGTCGATGAACGGGTATAGAGATTCATATTCGAAAGTATCTGCGAAAAAAGCTAGAGCTTTAGAGACTATATGGACACATGATCGCGATCGCACGTGTCTCTTCAAATTTTATCCTATTCGAATAAAAAGCCATAGGCCAACTTGATTCGAGCGATATTGAACAGTTTGACGAGAACAACGAATGAAAGCTTTTCTTTCGAAATTGAAACCTGCAGCTCCGAGTATAGCTAACTTGGAGTGGAGTTGCGTCGGAATGAAATTTTGGAGAAATTACCCGTCAGTTGATATATGGAATCAATGTTTATAGATCGATACCTCCTTTAGTCACGAGCACATTCAAATCTCGGGGCGAGTGAAAGCACAACTCGTGAAAAAACGTAAATTCGTAATGTTCTAAAAGTCGACGACAGTTCCTAAAGATTAGTATGAGGATCTTTTTTCTTCCCAGGAAAAATTCATTCCAAGATGTGAAACGTATACACTATAGTTATATTTTGCAAAAAATCGCAGATCACGGGAAACGTACGGCTTTAATTGCTTATATAGCGAGCTGAAGAAACGACCTCGTGAAGTGCATGAGCTTTCCTTCGATCCAAGTTTTAAATGTCATTTTCTTCGTATGAAGTGTCGTGGTAAGATGGAATTACTCGGGTATGATACGTTAACTTTTTTACATAGTGAAACGCGTTGGGTCGTGTATCTTCTATATAAACACACAATTACGTGTATCAAGTGTACCGGAAAAATAATCTACTGAAAACGTTGGGTATTCGGAAAAAAAACATGAAAAAACCTCCAAGGATAAGTTTATCAGACAGATGCGTTGAATCCATCCGATAATCATCGTCACTCTGTTATGATACGATGCTCGCGCTTCCTCCTGAGCTGCATACGAATGTGATTTCATCAATTGAATTTGTCACTCGAGTAAATAAATGTAAAATCTTGGGAATGAAAAAGGATAACTGGAAAATTTCGACTCCGGTGTCGAGTGAAAATTACGAGCGAGTCTAGCAGATTTTCAACGATAACTATACAACGTACATTTCTCGTATACCGATTGAACTCTTTCTTCGAATTCTGCCAAGAGCCTTTCAATTGACGACTCTTAGTAATACTTGGAATAGCAGACTGATGAAACTGTTTTAGATGGATTTCAGGTGGGCAAATGTACACAAGGAGAAATCATATTGTAACAAGTACTAATTTCTTTACTAACGCAGGGACACAGGGCAATTACGATGTTTGGGATAAACTGTAACCATTGTTTTTCTATTTCATAATCTTCACAACTTTTTATGTAATTAGTTTCCCAAATGTCACTAGTGCCACGACGCGTTACTGAAAAAAAAATCATAATTTTCAAAAATTGATTTCTCACCGTGTCTCACATTATGAATTTCCTTGGCGCCGATAACGAGCGTGGCCGTATCGGAGAAACTATATCCAAAGTCAATTTGTCTTTTGAGAACTTTGACTCTGTATACGATGCACGTTATTCTTAACGAAGCAACAAACGCGTGCGCGGCGTGTAATTGAATGTATATATCTGCGAACGAATTCAGCCGTTCATATGTATACAACTAAAGTCGGCGGTATACGAAAAGTACTTCAATATTGGGGCGCGCGTAATGGAAAGGAGGTGCAGCGGTCGCTCGAGCGTATATATACAAAGCTGCAGTTGGAGTACTTATAGATAGAGAGTTGATTGTTGGTCGCGCGCGCTCGCGTATACGCATTCATGCATATTCATGCAACTCGGCTAAACTGCAGCCGCGAGAGGCATTATCGACGCGTGCAATGAGCAAAAAGCGCCGCCGGCTGGCCCAGATTTCTCCTGATGGTGTGTCGTCCACCTGCGCGCGGGCGCGCACCACCACAACCTCCTCCTCGAATATCCTCGATCCCGCCAACTGATAATTTTACCATTACCAATCGGCGCGAGCGAGCACCCGCTATATGGCCACTGGCGGATAGTTAGCCGCGAGACCGAGCCGTAAATCATATCGCCCTCCACCGCGACCAATCGAGCCGACTCTATAGATATACTTATATGTATGATGTGTATCCTGCCACTTTTGCGCGCGTGCCGACTCTCTCTCTCTATCTCTCAGCTGTTTGCTCTCCTTCCCGAACCCTCGGCATTGATTATTGTTAATGCGCCAACATCGGGCGCGTGGAACGTTTTAAAAATGTATTCGCAGATACGCGCTAAGGGACACGTTTCGTTACCCGACGGAAAACTGTTGTGCGAAGACGTTTTTGAAACGTTTAATCGCCCGTGTTCGAGCGATTTCGGTCGACAGGATATTTCGGAACATTTCGCACGTGATTTGAATGTTCTTTAAACGTTTCTCATATACTGATAATTGAAATGTTTATACGTTTCGAGGATGACGTGATTTTAAAACGTTACTTTCTGTCTGGAGGCCTTTTTGTTGATTCCACCTTACTCCGATATGGATGATTCGTGTATTGACAATTTATTAACAACTTTGCACACTTTTCCTAGGGTTTTGATTAAATCCAACTCTCGTTTTATGCACCTACAGTAGCTCTGTACAACACTATAGATATATATATATATATATATATATATACATACATAGCATAGAACCATTAACGCACAAATAATAATACAAACGTCGGATTGTGTACATCTCACAGTTTCATCATTCTTGACGACTCCCGAGTGAAACCGCCTCCTGGCTCAGTACAATTTACCTTGATGGATAACGAAAAGGAAAAAACACGGACAGCTATATAATTCGGTTTAATGGCAGTGCTACGCCAGTAAAAATCACTCAAACTTCTCTGGTTCACTCGGAATTTAATCAACAGCTCGATATATATTCGTTTTAGGACTTTGCGCAATTAAAATTGCCTCGGGTGTATTGTGTATTGCCGAGATATCAACTCATGACGATCAGCATGTATATCGATTTGATCGCGATTTCAAAAGCGAATGGATAATTAAATTTTCGTCCCAGCGGCAGTAAAGTGCCTACTTTGCGTCCTGGCGTTTGCAAAGCATGGCACTTTTCTGCCACGGAGTACGAAAAATAGTATATGCACCTCGCTCATCTATAAGGCTATTTCGGCACGCGCAAACTTGCAATCCTCGCTGCGCTCGGATCGCAAACGTTTTTCGTGTTCCAAGATTCCCTTTTTCTCAGATTATCGTTTTCTCAATCTTATTGTTGCGATATATCAAGAACGGCTCGACATATGTTTATGTTTGGCAGTTTTAATCGAAAGTTATTGACATTGCTGCAAATTGGATGTTTTCCAAATTTAAAAATAATCCGACCGATAGAATCTTTTATTTTTACTATCCAGATTTTTTTATCCAGACAAGAAAGACAAGCCAAAGTTCGAGGAGACGATTTTCCCCATAACTTATATCGTGGCGACGACGTCTTCCTCACGAAACACGATGACTCGAAAGATTATTCAAATTTTTCTCGCGAGCCATTACGAGCTTCAACGATTCCACGCATTTCCCAAAAGTTATTCACGCTCATGAGCGTGCTCGCGTAACCCGAGAGCTGTTCGCTTGATCCCGAACCTCCGCAATCTCCCCTTAACGATATTTTGGCTATAAAAGCACGAATAGTGACAAATACTTGAAACGTAAAACGGCGGAAAATGGCAAAAAATAGCGAATCTGGTTTTTCATCCCTTGATAACTTAAATGCTACCAATCTCAAAAGTCCAATACACGTTTCTAAGAACGAGTTCAAACGGATAATCATTCACGCATCCACCCACGAAAACACCTTGCGCATCTCATCCGTCCAAATGCCCCGTTTCACCCTCGATCGATTTGACATTCGGCCCGTTGTTCTTCTTCTTTCTTCCGCCCCATCGTTCCACCCCGGCTGATGATCTTTCCGATGGCGTCTGGGTATAAACGAGCTCGATCGCGCGTTTATCGGCAAGTGAAGTTGTCGGGCCGATCGCGCCGGTAGCTTATCTATAATATGCGTCGCTAAGCTCGGGGTGAAAAGGGTTGAGACAAGCGCGGACGAATATACGTATGTATATACAAAGAAACGAGCGCCGAGTTATTCGGGGGGGCGTCAGGGGGAGATGTGTGTCGGATAGGCTAAGCTGTTGCGGCTGGCGGGGCTCGCTCAACAAAACGCTGCAGTTGTGTGTGTGTGTGTGTGTGTGTGTGTGTGTGTGTGTGTGTGTGTGTGTGTGTGTGTGTGTGTGTGTGTCAGGTAGCGATCATTCGGTATCTCTCCCTCTCGCTCGCGTTCATAACTGGCGCTACACCCGCAGGTGTTGTATACGCGTTTAATAGTCGTGTATACACGTGTATATATATATACGCATCGGAAAACCCGTGCAGTTCGAGTGTGTGTATACAGGTATGCGTGTATCCGGGCGCGATCGGTACAAGCTGCGCGAGAGGGAGGGAGAACGGTATTAAAGAGTTGTGCCGGACAAAGGGCCCGCGGTGCGTATAGATCAGTCGCCCGCGCATCTGCGAGCCCGCGAGACAGATAACAATCGAGCGAGAGACAGACAGACGGAGGGAGGGAGGGAGGGAGAAATCGATGCATCTGCCCACGCTACACACACGCCCGCAAATTACGCCGTCCGTCATAATCCGATATATCGCCTCACCCTATACATCATATTACAACCTGCCCGCGCGCACTCGCGCAACCACGTGTTCACGCGTTCCTGCGCGCGCTCCTCTTCCCTCCGCTTCCTATATATGCACGCGTGCATAGGTCCCATAGCCATACGAGAGGGGAAAATCTGATTGGTAGCGAGAGAATTAGCTGTTTCAACCTGCGCTACGGGAAAACATCGTCGTCTTTGCTGTATTTCTCGAATCGAACTACAGTTCGTTTTCAATGAAGTTTATGTATCTTTATTAGATACTTACAGTGAAAAATCAGTGTAAGGAAGTGGATGAAAAATTCACCGGGTTGCAGCAATTTCTTACGTAGCTAAAGTGAATTTGTCACTTTTGTTCCATGAGTTTCGATAAAAAACCGCTGCCAAGTGCCTTAGCAGTATGCTTTCTCAAAGAGGCTTCAACATCACCCACAAACGCATCCCAAACCTGTATTTTCACCATTCCACTAGCGTAGATACTATCATTTATTTTTCAAAAATTACAAAAATATTATTTAATCAGTTCAATTCGTATCTTCGTGACTGTGTAAAGTGTCGTTCTTTTTCAATTGACCAAACTTTGTCGCGACTGTTGATGTCTGCCCGGGCTCTCTTATTATTTGATCAAATGCAACAAAGCAAACGGTTCTAGGTTATACACGATGCGAGACATTTGGACCTGCTTAATTTTTCGATCAATTCATCTTGTGACTGTCATACGGTTTAATGGTGGTTAAAATCGATCCATCCTGCCCTTAAGTCTGTATTTAGCAAACTTGAAGACTCATTTTGATCATTTTCGGCGGCTGAGGTTGGAAATGATCAATTCAAAATCTATTTTGATCATTTTCGACGGCAAAAGACACCAAATTTTCCCAATTTTATCTATAGCACGTTGAAAATACTGGAAACGAAACTTACATGAATTTTTCGTTCCCTTAGCAACGGTTGCTAGGGCGGTAAACAACGGTTGCTAAGGAGCTAATTGGGAAGATTTTGTGTCCTTTGCCGTCGAAAATGATGGAAATGGGTCATAAATTAATGATTTCCAACCTTCGTAACTGTTGCTAGGGAGGTAAACAACCGTTGCTATGGAGCAAATACAACAATTCAGTGTCCTTGGCCATCGAGTGTGACTTAAAACTGATTTTCCGGCTTGCCCCAATGAGCACTCATAAGGATTTGTGAGAAAACACGTTAGGAACGGTTGCTAGGGAAATAACCAACGGATTTTGCTGAAAATTTAACTCGGACTAGATCTTGTCACAACTAACCGGTGTGCAAAATTTCAAGACGATCGGATCATTCCTTCGGGAGTTATCGTGGACGAAAGAAACGAAAAAATAGACACCTTAACAACGGTTGCTAAGGAAATAAACAACGGATTTCGCTGAAAATTAAACTCGCCCGAGATTTTGCCGCGATTAACCTGTGTGCAAAATTTCAGGACGATCGGACCATTCCTTCGAGAGTTATCGTGGACGAAAAAAAAACGGGACGCACACACACACACACACATACATACAGACACTTTTGGATTTCCATGTTTTTCGACCCGTAGATCACGAAAATCGAGGTCCCGAGGTCTGATTCGGTGGGTCGATTTTTGCCCCATTACAAAGCTTTCTCTTTAAGAAAGCAAAACATTTTTACATGAAATTCACATTTTTACATCACAATTTGCTGTAAGTTGAATTTTAACTTTAGTTACTGCAAATTGTAATGAATTTTTCATCCACTTTCTTTAAGGGAGTACAATTAAGGGGAGTACAATTAGCTGGTAGGTACGATTAGATGATAACGCGTTGTCCGATGAAGAAAATTAGGGCCTTCGCGTTACTTTTGCCCCGTGTGGTTAGATTTTTACCCGATGTCACACGCAATAGGATCAATTTGACTCGAGCTACTAAAAATAAATTGTACCCACTTGTGTCATTTTCTATGAAGTTACTGTATATGTTTAACAGTAGTATAGTTAGTGCTTCTTCGGGTGATCCAGTAGATTAATTTTGGTTAAATTTGCGCAGAAGACATTTATATAGTTATTAATTGTAATGATGGTTATTTGTCTATACATGCGGGAAAATCATTGAACTTTATCGACATGCAGACAGTTTTATGATCATTATTTCAATTTTCAATGTTTTGCTGTTGTTGTACAGCATTATGAGACTAGTAGCGTTGATGAACGTTTGCAACTTTCACAAATTATGTAGACATGCATGAATATAGACGAAACGATCTATGTATAGTTTGATTTAATTCAATGAATTAGAATGTCATGAAAATTAGTTTGTACGCGCATTGAGGATTGAAATAGTACATTTCGATACTAGACCAAAAGACGATTTCTAGGCACGTGGGAGGTTTGCCGCCCGAGCAAAGCGAGAGTGGTAATCACAGGTGCCTAGAAATCGTCTTTTGATCTAGTATCGAACAGTATTTTTCATCACGAGTGTAGAAAACTAAGGTTTCATGATCAACTTTTCGATACAAGTGATGAAAATGACTAGACCATTGATTTTATAATGTGGTATCCACCATTACGAAATTCAATTTTTAAAATTGAATCATATTAGATGATTGAAAAATTAAACATATTCACAATTTCAAGTAAATTTAAACTTTTGATCAATTCGTACTAATTTATCACCATACACATTTGAATGAAAACATAGTAAATTATACTATAATATATAACTACAAAAAAACATAGTAAAATACACACAGTAACCATTACAATATTTTTACTCGGTGCAGCCATTCGCACCAGCGAGTATATATCGACGTGTCTTACGAAGAAAGACACATCTCAAACTGTCTGCGAAGAAAGACACATCTCAATTTGTCCGCGAAGAAAGACACATCTCAATTTGTCCGCGAAGAAAGACACAACTCACAATCTAGCCACGAAGAAAGACACAACCCGCAATCTAGCCGCGAAGAAAGACACAACTCGCAATCTAGCCACGAAGAAAGACACAACTCGCGTCTGGCCGCAAAAAGGATACATGGCGCACATCCCACAATTTTCCGACGTAAAAAATATATGGAATGAAAGCTTAGAATGAGAAGGTTATAATTGACAAAAAAAATAAGCCTTTCCTACAGTTTAAACTCTTTTTGCGACAGATTGCGAGTTGTGTCTTTCTTCGTGGCTAGATTGCGGGTTGTGTCTTTCTTCGCGGACAGATTCGGATATGTGTCTTTCTTCGCGGACAGATTCGGATATGTGTCTTTCTTCGCGGACAGATTCAGTTATGTGTCTTTCTTCGTAAGACACGTCGATATATTCGTGAGTCAAGTGCGCGAGCTCGATATATTATACATATGGGACGTTCCACGTCAAGTGAGCATGGTCAAAATTTTGTTCGAGATTCTGCATTGACAAATTGATTGGTATCCATCCCCAGAATACTCAAAAATTTTTTCAGATTTTTAGGTGCATGTATGTGGAAGTTAGTCTGTGCACTCAAAACCTGAATTATTCAAAATTTAACTTTTTTCTCAATTTTGAGAGCCCAAATAATCTTGTATATGTGGGAAAATGAAAAAAAGTTGAGAACAAAAATTATGCTGAATACTACAAAGATTATAAAAAAAAATTGTTTGACACCAGAATCCTCCATCCGGATAGGCTACTCTATTAATTAAACATGTTTCAACCAGTTTGGCTATGTTCGCCCACTTATTTTTGACCTTTCAAGTTATACGTACAAACCTTTGTTCGATAGCTTGAAAATGGTCTCATACATTTTTTGGAGAAATTCCAATATCTCCTGCAATTAATTGTTTAACTCTGCAATATCACAATCGCCTTCTTGTTAGTTTCAACATATCAGGTCCACGATGAAGCTCACAGTGAGGATATCATGCCTTCGGGTCATCAATCTCAGCCAAACTCTACAGATATGTTCCCTGACACTGGATCAAGCTACTGGTAGAGTTTGGAGTTCCAGCGCTGCCTTGTTATACAACTTTTTATGACTTTAGACTGAGGCAGCTATATATAGATATACATATCTGCCTTGATTTGTCTAAAATCCACATAATATTCATAATTTCATCAAGAAAATAATGTATTTCACCTTGTTTGGTACTATGAATGAATATTATAACTTATGGTTTCACTTATATTGTGTGAACTGCAAGGCTAAGGTTGGAAAAGCTATTGACCGGTTGTCTCAAATTACATTCCTGGTTAATGTTTATAATTTCATGTGTAAATAACTTGCATGTGATTTGAGACCACCCGTCAAGAGCTGTTCACACAATATAAGTGAAACCATAAGTTATAATATTCACTCATAGTACCAAACAAGGTGAAATACATTATTTTCTTGATGAAATTATGAATATTATGTGGATTTTAGACAAATCAAGGCAGATATGTATATCTATATATAGCTGCCTCAGTCTAAAGTCATAAAAAGTTGTATAACAAGGCAGCGCTGGAACTCCAAACTCTACCAGTAGCTTGATCCAGTGTCAGGGAACATATCTGTAGAGTTTGGCTGAGATTGATGACCCGAAGGCATGATATCCTCACTGTGAGCTTCATCGTGGACCTGATATGTTGAAACTAACAAGAAGGCGATTGTGATATTGCAGAGTTAAACAATTAATTGCAGGAGATATTGGAATTTCTCCAAAAAATGTATGAGACCATTTTCAAGCTATCGAACAAAGGTTTGTACGTATAACTTGAAAGGTCAAAAATAAGTGGGCGAACATAGCCAAACTGGTTGAAACATGTTTAATTAATAGAGTAGCCTATCCGGATGGAGGATTCTGGTGTCAAACAATTTTTTTTTATAATCTTTGTAGTATTCAGCATAATTTTTGTTCTCAACTTTTTTTCATTTTCCCACATATACAAGATTATTTGGGCTCTCAAAATTGAGAAAAAAGTTAAATTTTGAATAATTCAGGTTTTGAGTGCACAGACTAACTTCCACATACATGCACCTAAAAATCTGAAAAAATTTTTGAGTATTCTGGGGATGGATACCAATCAATTTGTCAATGCAGAATCTCGAACAAAATTTTGACCATGCTCACTTGACGTGGAACGTCCCATATATACCTGTATGTGTGTGTGCCACTGAATATGCCGCCGTTGCTCGCATATTCTGATTCACGCCCACGAATACTTATTCAAATTCAACCCGTACACACTCGCACACACACACACACACACACACACACACACACGCGCGCAAGGTATAGACACTTTGCAGCTTCCTCTCGTGTATACATATCCTATATCTCTCTTTCTCTATTCTATTTCCAACTGTCTTTCTCTACCACTTTTTTTTTCTTTTCTCTCGTAGGCCAACGTTCTTTTGAATGAAAACATCTATCGTCTGTTCGAGGAATACCGAAAGTTTAGCGATACCGACATTGAAATCGAGACGAATACTTAATTCGGCTTTGGTTATTCGTACACCGCTAATCGCTGATAAACGAGACATTCGAAAACCGCATTCGTGTGCCACTTGTTCCCCCATGTCTTCTCTTCCTTTCTCTCTTTCTCTCTCTCGAATTATCTTCAGTTTTGATGCGGTCGTTGAGCAATTTTTCTTCGGCAATGTGCGATTCCCACGGATCATGTATATTTCGCGGCAGAGAATAAGTCAATTTCACGATCTGCGAGTTCAAACTAAATATCTTTGTTAGTTTTTTTTACTGTACAGAATTTCACGATTTGTATAAATCATCGAGATTGAAGAGTAAAAAAGAGAAATATGGAAATAGTCTGTTTGGTAGTTTTTGAACAAATTACATTAAACTATCGTAACTGAAGGAAATATAAGCTATATATATACATACGTGTGTGGAAACATAAGTTTTTTCATAACGCGTATATTATGTGATGAAATGATCGCCGCATCATTGTTCATGATTTCCTGCCGTAAATTCGCAGATGTTACTTTGATGCGGTATTATGAATTTATAAGGCTCATATGTGTGATTCCCGACCGTTTATGCCTCGGCAGCATATGCGAGTAATTTCCATAGTCCATCAACCGCATATGGGCAATCTTGAATGGGCAGTTGAAATAATTAGAAGCGTTTTACTCAATTCCACTTTTTCCTCTCCGCCCACCGTCTAATTCCGATGTCCGTGTAACCTTGGACCTGATAGACGAAGAAAAAGTTCTCCCCAATCGACTTGAGAAAATTCACGAATGCACATTGCAGAATTGGTTGTCGTGAACTAGATGAAAAGAAGTGAACTGACCGTTGGAGAAGTTTTGTATCAAATCATGGGAACATTATAATTTTTGGGCCTCCTACCGCGATGTTGTCGAAAATTTTTTAGATGACTATATTAGTTTACTGATTATAACAATACATTATATCGTCGCCGGGGAAGAGAAAAGTGTCATCTTAGCAGAACGAAATAATTTCAGATCTAACCGAATAGAAGAGAAAGTTTTGAGGGAAACTCTATATATGAATCGATAAAACTAGATGAAACCGTATTTGTAACAGCATAACCGTCAGTTATAACAATCAAAGATTTGATTATCAAATGAATAACTGACTGGGGATTTGATGGAATTCATGATTATTCGTAAGCGATATATGTATTATATATGTCAGTCAACTTTCCGAGGATCACATACATACATAAGGTAACTGTAACCAATTTGGCACTGTAGTCAATTTGGCACAATCGTCAGATTTCGTATTTCCGGTGCTCTCTGAGCATTAGTCGCTCTTGGGTTATGTTGGGGGAATTAAAAGAAAATTTTCGGTATCTTCCCCGCCCATTTAGCCCTTAAAACCACTCTCCTACAACACTTTGAAGTTTCACTTACTGATTTTTTCACCATTTTCTTATTTCACTTTTCACACTCAACCTCAAAAATCAGGTGTCAATAATTTTTATCTCTCAAAGTGTCATTATCCTTTTTTGTGTCAAAACATCTCAGCTTTCGATTGGTCTCATCAGTTTTCCCAAAATTATTTTTTAAGCCACTCAAATTGCTTCTTTTCGCATTAGAAAAAAGTGTAGCCAATTTGGCACATTTTTTGATATTTTGTAATTTGCGCGTTTTAATCGTTCTAGCGGCGCATAAAGGCGCTCGGATCACGTTTTAGTATTGAAACAAGATAATTGGTTCCAGGCGTTAGAGTACCGGTCATTTTTCACTCCAACCAGTCGTTTTTAGAACACTTTGAAGTGGAACACCGTTGAATTATCTATTTTATTTTACAACTTTCATTGCCGCACTGTAAGTTTCCTCTACCAATTTAGCATATCAACTTTTTTTTTTCAAATGAGGCTACTCAATTCCATGCAAAAAAGCTCATCTTTCGATTGGCCACATTAGTTTTCCTTCAAATATTTCTCCACACTGTCAATACAATTGGTATTAATGAATTCAAATGAGCTCAAGACGTTTTCATTGAGCAGAAATTCAAAATTATCATTTATTGTTCCTATTATGAGTTACAATTCTTCTAGTGGTTGGAACTGGCCTTTTTTTATATAGTACTCCTGTAATACTAGGATTACCGTCTATTTCGAGTGATTCAATCGAACTTAATTTGTGATTATGAACTGAAAGACTGAGTTAAATGAATCAATATTTAAGAGATGAACGTAACGTTTTTATAAATATGTTACAATGATTTAAACATGTATTTTTCAGTTAAATGACGAAAATTTTTGATAAAAATTAATGGAAACATGATTGTCATTTTATTTAAACACCAATTTGATCGTCTCTGTAGGCCTATATAGGCTGTAGCCAATGATTAAAAAATTGTGCCAAATTGACTACAGGTGTAGCCAATTTGGCTCATTTACGTTTTTTTTTTACGTTTAAATTGCAATTTTCAATGGGTTAGAGTAGTCGAATAATGATTATGAAGATGGTTTCTAATAGGTATTGAGCTAAGCTTTGAGATGCCGTTCGCAGAATTTCAAAATTCGAAGTTTATCATAGTCAAATTTGCGAAAAACCCTTAAGGGGGGGCACATTGGGTACAGTTACCTTATATATGAAGAAGATACAGTCTAGTGATCGATATCAGCTCTGAAATCGAAAAATCTCCGGAAAAATAAATTCAACCTGAGATGCGGCTCTTTTTATTCTGTTCGACACAAGCTACCTCTTTTTGTTTCGTTCGATCTACAGTAGCCCCTTCCATTCCGTTTGATCTGAAATGGCCCTTTCGATAAAGTTAAATCGGAGATGACACCTTTCTCCTCCCCAGCTGCGACGATATGCAATCATATATACATTGTACAGGTATAAAATCAGCCATGGTCAGGCGAATCAAAACTTTAGTTCGCGCGACTGAAGGTGTCACACCTATTTGGCTATATCAAAAAACTGACTTGAGTTACAGTTCCACTGGAGAGCCAAATGCGAGGTATATGGTCTTCCGATGGTGAGATTGACAGATAGTTTCTATAGTTGCTGCGTAATATAATTTTTATCTGGAAGGCCTTCTACCATATCACAAGAAAATAATAGAAAGTGCAATACTCTATCGTCCCTTACATAATTGAACAAAGTTATTGAGGAACACTTTTCATCTTGAAAATCATCGATTTCCTAGTGCAGATCAATCGTCATCAAATTCATGTTCATTTGAACAGCCTCTTGTAAATTACGATCTTCGAGGACTAATCCGTGGAATATGGGGAGCAATTCATATGGAAAATTTCATCAAAGTTCCCTTCTTGAGACGTTTCGCCAGTGTGGCTCGCCACGGCCTCGTAGGGCTATTTATCAACACAAACAAAACAACAATTAAATATTACAAGTGCACCGTTTGCATATAATCGCCGAGGAGCAACGAATTTTCTCTCAATAGTATATAAATTCGAAAAACTATCACGCGATATACGATGTTATTCGATAGTGTAAAAGATGTGTGAACGATATGTTGTTCGATACATATACAATCAACGACGTTGTTACGTTTGTTAACGGAAAAGATAATATCAGATTTATATAATATACACATTGCAAATTGCGACACGAGTCGTTTAAAAGCGCAAGCAAAACCCATGTCGAGGGGGGAGGGGGGGGGGAAGAAAAATAATCGTGATTGAATTTGAATAAATATATATATGTACGATTGTCGACGGAACTGCAGCTTGCAGGAGTCGCGCCGCGCGAGTTGAAGCAAAAAGTCGCATCGCAGCAGCAGTCGCGGTGCAGCTTGCGCCATGAAAAAAACCAACTGCACCTCGCCGCGCAATCAATGCATATCATCTGCAGCAATCGCTGCAGAGCTCTGCGCCTCGCGCTCGCACTCAATTAGCTGCTGCTGCAGAGGCGCACGGCTGATTAAATCACCGCTTGTGCTATACAGATGGTATCGGTCCGCCATCTGTCGTATGCGAGGCGATATCGCGATTCGCGTGTGCAGTGTCAGCGCCGCGCAGCAGACGACGGGAGGAGTGCGCGTGCGCTGACGCGACCAGTCGTCTCCGCGCTGCAGTTCACTGCAGTTGGGGAACAACAGGGAATTGGCCAAGATGTTGCGTTCCCTCCTGCAAAACCGTAAGTTGGATCAGACCGGCTCCTTTCCCCTGGCTCCACTCCCGATCCCGAGGATCCTCCACCGGGCCATGGACAGGGCTGTTACGCACGAGTGTTCGCGGCCAGTTGTCCACTCGGTTCGTCCGATAGCTTGCATAACCTCCAAACTTCCCTAGTCTTTTCCTACCCTGTACCCAGGGGCTTCTACGTCGTGTTTATCATGTACGATGAAATGTTGCGCGTTTGGTTGGCTGCCAAACGGGATTCTTCTTTCCGAGCTCGGTTCTCTTGGCTCTGCCTCCTCTCGCCATCGCCAAGGGACAGGTGTTTGCTGACAGGCTGATGAACTTGGTTGTTGCGCTTTGCAGATACCTTCCAGCAGGGCCTGAGCCTGGTGGCGCGCAATAATGCCGCGATCGTCGGCTGCCAGAAGCCCCTGCTGGACCATGCCAACTCTATGGCCACAGCGGCTGTGACCGAGAAGGGCCCGAGCTCTGCTGCACCCGTCAACCCTGGGGCCTACAGCCCCTTCCAAAACAAAACCAGTGTTGTGGAGTATGCGCTGGCTAGAGTCGACGACCTGCTCAACTGGGGCAGAAAGGGTATGGGCTCTTATTTCTCTAAATGGCTTGGCCCGCTCAAAGAGGCATTACTCCATGTGCTTGGCATTCCATTCAAGGTTCCATTTGGCCACTGACATTTGGTCTTGCTTGCTGTGCTGTGGAGATGATGCACATTGCTGCCCCCCGGTATGACATGGACAGATTCGGTGTGGTGTTCAGAGCTTCTCCCAGGCACGCCGACGTCATTATTGTAGCTGGTACTGTAACAAACAAAATGGCACCTGCTCTGAGGAAAGTGTATGACCAGATGCCCGATCCTAAATGGGTCATCTCAATGGGCAGCTGTGCCAATGGTGGTGGATACTATCACTACAGCTACTCGGTTGTGAGGGGTTGCGACAGAATCTTACCTGTGGACATTTACGTACCTGGTAAGTGTGTAATCACAAGATGAATCATGAATTCTCAAGCTGGTGCGAGATGATCAAGTGGCAATTACATAAATATTACGCAATATATCCTTTTGCTTATCCTTCAAAACATACTCAATTTTGTCAACAGGCTGTCCTCCCACGGCGGAAGCACTCCTCTATGGAATTCTACAACTGCAGAAGAAAGTTAAACGTATGGAAACTGTTCAAGTCTGGTATAGGAAGTAATTTTAGTTCTTTTTTTTGACATGTATAAGTAGTTCAATTTCAAAACAAAGTGATTGTATAATGTATTGTAAATTACAATATTCAATCCTTCAAGCTGTTTGATCATGTTTGCAGCTCAGTTTCCACGAATGTACAGAGATTTTGTTATTCATAATGTTTTATTAGAATAAATTTAAAAGTCAACAAACTACTTCTGTAATTGCATATTTTCTCATTCTTTCCCTGATACCTTACTCAACATTTGAAAATTGGCTTAGGATTTGCCCATCACCTTCATTTAGGTATTCTCCATTTTCATTTTAAATACTTTTAGTTTTGGATAATTATTCATTTTCATTGTCAGATGAAAAATCGAGAATAAAGCGAGAATAAAGCGATGAAACATTCTCATGAGTAATTCGTTCTCATTGGACTGAAATTTTTTTAATAATGTTGATAAGTGTTTTAACTTGAGAATGCACTAATCTACTAATAATAGAAATGAATAAAAGAGTTCCAGTACTGAAAGAACTATTTTTAATCTTATTATGTACATATTTGTAACATAATTGTCACAGATTATCTAATCATTCATTCAAAACAAATGTTCTTGATGAATAATTATAATTTCTTGGAGCATACATTATAATCAACAGTACATGCTTCATATATTCATTTTTAATTCGATATACATTTTCCATCGAGTTGCAGTTCTCTAAAATATTAGAGAATTTTAATAATAAGACACAAAATGTCTACAAAATTTCAATCTTCTGAAAATTTAATCAATTTTGCAATCTATGTAACTCAAAGTGGAAATATTCAATGACTCATGGTAATTACAAGATTCCAATTTTATTTTATGTAAGTAATTTCTATGATATGTGTAGTCCAAAACAGACATGAAAATACTTTGAAAATGAATCTATGAGCAATTGAAACTGACTTACAAGCATAATAGAATACCTGCATTGTACAAAAATTTGTATTAGTAGCATTTATTATAAAAGCATATAATCATAATTTTCATAGTAAGACAATGATGATCAAATGTTATTCAAAATGAAGCTCATATGATTATATTAGAAATACAATGCACAATTTACAAAATGAAATCACTAATTTCAATGACTGATGCTTATGCTTATACTCGCTAGCTGCACGTTCATACTGAATTACTTAGAACTACTATTCCAGCACTCGGCATCTTTTTTGTATACAATCAGATACAAAACTTTTTCTATACAAGTTTAAACAAACACACTCAAATTGTCATACTTACATTTTAAGATTGGCTTAATTGAAAGTTTGTACATACATATTGGAGTTCAAATTTCTAGATACAGATTCTCACTAGAATTTCGATTATCTAGATACAATGTTTGTACATTTAACCAATTTCCCCACTATAATGTATCATACAAGTTGACATATTCAAGTTATTTCAATTTATCTGATCATCTCTAATAATTTTTGGTCCTAGATCAAAGAATTCCGATTGTTCATCAACATGCATTTCCATCGATATTGTAGTCAGTATTTACATTGATTAGTTTCAATTGCCAAAAAATTATCAGACTTTGTGGAGTCCTACTGAAAAATGCGCAACATACCAAATAAACATCGTAGAGCTAATAAATATATCAACTTTTTATATATTTCATTATATACAATGTTGTCTCCTTCAAATCTAAAAGTCTGCAAGTTTCATATTGATTTCAAGGTACAACTGACCGGTCTTTTTGGAGTGGTACATTTTTTAATCATATCAAAAGATTTGAAATAATTTCGTCCGATGTTAAAAAGAAATTAATGAAGAAAACTCCAAGATGATGAAAATGATTTTTCATGGAAATTTTTCATTCCATTAGAAATATAATTCCATGTTATACAATTTTAGATACTATTTCGCAATAAATCAATTCTAAAAAGTTTTCTTGGATGGATATAATTTTTCTCTATTCTTAGCAATCATTTAGACAAGACCATTTATATTGTATTTAATTTCGACATGCAGCTGTTTGACAAAAAACTAAATTTTAAATCAAATATTTATTACATAGGGTGAATATTTTACTACGCTCAATATATATTAAATATCATTTGAAAAATTGTTAGATTTTCGTCAATGGGATTCATTTCAACAAAAATCGATCAATGTTTCAAATTAAAATACAACATGAGTGATAAAGTCGTCTAACAAAATAATATTTATGTACATTTTTAACATATATTTATGTAATTGGATGCTTTCCAAATTTGATTAATTTTATCATATCGTGTAAAAGATTTCCATCCGATTTACTAGTACATACAAGATATCAAAATATAAATCGTCCAAATAGTTGTTCATTGAGTGAAGATTTTAGAAAAATCATGTCCCAATAACTCAGAAATTCATTTGAGAATTGTGACTAACATCTAGTCGCATGTCAATTAAAAGAAAAAAATTATAATTCGTTTAAGCAGCGAATAGATTCTGAGTATCTTGCGTCCACTAGTGATCTTCAAATTTACAAGTTTATGAATCTAAATCTGTACACTATAAGATTGCCTGCGATGTAGAGGCAGGAGGATTATTTGGTAAAGTGGGTATTGGACCTTCAGTCCATTGTATAAGAGAATGTTCACTCATTTGCGTACTTTGGAAATGATCCTTGAGTAGAGTTTGGGAAAAAGTACAATGCATTTGATAAGCTTCATTTTCTCGAGTGTGATCACCACAAATTCTATGCAAATCTGCAAAAGCAAAAAGTGTAAAATCAAATAAGAATTCAGATTGTCACAAATGTATAATGTAAAATCGATCATGTACCTTTTAAAATTGCTGTAGCCCATAACTGTACATGGACATCAGGTATTTTAGAAGCCAGCTGCATAGCAGGATTAACCATATTCAGTGATTCTTTATGGTTGCCTAGTGATAAGAATATATGACCAAGAAGTACTAAGCTGCATGATGTTAATCGATTCAGATCTTCAGTGTTTGCCATTTTCAATGTCTCTCGAAGGTACCTCCTTTAGGTGGAAAAAAGATTCAATTTTATTTATAAATAATCGGGATAAAATTGTAACCCTCAAGTGAATTGTATAATTATAATTGACTTACTTTGCTTCATTGTGTCGTCCACCAAAGAACGCTTGAAGTCCTTGGACATAGTAAGCTGATGCTTTCAGAGAGTGCGAGAGAATTGGTAACGTTTCTGGATTTATTCTTTCTATGATTACGGCTAGATCAGAATCTCTTCTTGTTCTAAGATAAATTATTGCTAAATTGAGATTTGCGAATGTAATCAATTCTCGCTCTTGCGTTTTCTAAAATGAAATCAATGTTTGTTAATACATGGAATAGAGAATTATAAAAAAATCAAAGATGTTTTCGATGTTTTACGTACATTCAGGGCTGAGATCAATTGAGCTTCTGCTGCTTCCATGCAGTTCATAGACATAGCATATAAACCAAGCAGCACATGCAACTGTGCTCTATGAGTCAGCAACAGTTTTGGTTGATGCCTGCATAATTGACATGCTTGGAAAATTTCAGCAAGAGCTATACTCTTATTTCCCATAACTAATCGACACATAACTATGTGCTCCAATAACATTAGTTGAAATACAGAGAGTATTGGTTTGTTGTCATTAACTGAAATGAAATATTCACTGTTAGTGTAACTCGTGACGAAACTATATCAAACTCAACTGGAATAATCAAGAATGCACATACGTTTTAAATTCTCTATTTGAGCAAGAGCCTTGTCTGTATATTTCTGTGCCTTGTCCATGTAACCAGATTGCATGGAATGCATCACAGTAATCAAGTAAACAAGGATGAACAAATGCTCCTTTGGCATCCAAACAAACATTTCTCCTACGTGAGGTCCAGTGACGATTTCATCAGTGGGCCATGTGGGAGCCATTATAACTTGTATGCTTTGTTGCAATTGCTTCAAACATGGTCTCACGCTCTTTACCTGCAGAACACAAATCATAGAATTCCATTAAATTCAAGGCTTATTGATCATAATACATTACATTAATGAATAAAAAGGACATTACTTGGCCGGACATTAAAAAATGACAGACTTGGAGGACCAGAAAGTAAACTTTGAGGTACTCCTTTTGGTGTTGATTCCCTTGCCAGCTCTCCAATTGTTGCCCAGTAGACTGGAGCAGCGTTGATACTTCGACAAACTTCTTTTCTATCAATAGAAGCATGCACCTACTGAGCAGGAACAGCACCTTGGTGTAATTAACTTGGCTTATCGCGGAGTAATCAGCACCAACAGCCAACAATCCCCCAGCCGACTCCAACTCCTTCTCGGAAGCATGGATTTGCTAAGAGCAAAACAAACCTTGGTTGAATTGCAACCCGCGAGCCTTGCCATTACATAGACATGGGTAAAAATTTACTCACAGCCAGTTGAAATATAAGTCTGCAGTGCCAGTAAATATTGTGCTGGGAAAGCTCGACAGCCTTGCGCAGGATGTTCTTGCTCAAGCCGGACTGATGCTGCTGCTCAAACAGTTCGGCAAGGACACTGGCCGCCTCGAACTTGACGTCGTCGAACTGATTGAGGCCCTGGCTGAGCTGCCACTGCAACAAACCCAAGCGAAATGAGCCTCCCTGGTTTCCGGGGGGGAAGGTTATCCGTGGCATACTTACGGCTTGCTCGAGGTGGCTCCGGGCTAAGTCGATGTTCTTGGTGTGGCTGAGCAGTATGGAGCCGAGCTGCAGGTGGGTGCGGGCCTCGACTCTGGCGGGCGGAGCGAAGCTGAAGACGGCCTGCAGGCACTGGATGCAGCTCTTGATGCTGGGCGGGCTCGCGGTGCGGAAGTTCTCCGCGAGGCCCAGCAGCGACAGGTACCAAGCGTCCTGGGAAGACGCCATGTTCGGGGCGCGAGCCCCGCTCTGCCAGCCTCTCCGGCAAGTCGGCCTTCCCGCAGCTGGTGGTGCACTGGGAGACACCGATCGCGCGACCGATCGCGACCAACGCGACTCTCTCGCACGCACACGCGCGCACACACACACACACACGACTGTCGCCGCGCGCGACCACGGCGCAGGCACATATACAGTGTATATATAACACACAAGAGCCACACGCACACAGACACACGCGCGCGAGTCACGGACGCGCGCCGCGCTGCAGGCGCGTCGGGTATATAAACGTGCAGCAGGGGCCCTGCACAGGGGCCGCCCAAACAAAACAGAAAAAGAGCGCTGCAGCGCGCGCGCGCGCGAGAACGGCGACCTGGCCCCCCCGGCCCCCCCCCCTTCCCAGCCGCCTTCGCCGCCCCGAGAGCGCATGCGCGAACCGCGCTTTCTCTCCGCGCGCGCGCACCCCGCGCGAGCTGATGATGCAGGCCGATGTACTTATATATATATGTATATATCCGCGGGATTACGATCGCGACCAGCGTCCTGCCCACCCCCTCTTACCCATTCGACACCATATAATAATCCCATCCCGCTTCTCTGTCGTGAGAATGCGCCGAAAATATACACACATTTTCTCAATCAATCGAGCTCATATATATTATATGTGTAGAGTGTATTGCAGCTTATGATAAAATTGTTGAGTTCACAACGTATAGTTTATTCATCCGTAATATATCTGTATAATATATTTATGGATCATTACTACGTGAATGTAGAGCATGTATCAAAAGAATGAACAATTATAAGAGAATCTTCAGAAATCTGTTTTGAAAAACAATAATGAATATATTTTCAATACAATACGTATGTACCACAACAATCCTACTATAATTACAATCCTCATTTAGTTACAATCCTGTTTAGTGCAATAATCGAAAATACCCTTTGAAGCGGACGAAGCGAGCTTTTATTGCTATTCAGTATACTTAATTTGATGGTTGCGATGATTCGATGGGCTTGCAGTTCCAAGTTTATTCGCAGCTTTGAACAACTTCTATATTTTTTCTGAATACGGCGTGCAGAACTAGCAATTTTGCTCGCGCACAAGAGTACGCAAAAATTCCGCATTTCGCAGCTTGAAACAGGAAACTTTTGGTTCAATACGAACTCGTTCTCGTGCCCCCTATAAGAAAACCACGAGAATCCCCTATTTTGCGCAAGTGTCGAATGTACTGTTTGAGTTTATTAGATCGAATATCTAATTGACAGTTTGATAAAATGGTAATGTGAACACGTTTCAAACGCAATCAGCCTGTGACCCCTTTTGACACTCTCCAATGAAATTCGTTATGCATATAAACATATCGTTTATTAAAAAATCCAAATCCAATAACAATTTTTAAAACATTTATTCTTCAGCTTATAATAAAATCATATTAAAAAAACAAAATTGAGCTAGGACAAATATAATTTAGAATATTATACTCTGAGTAAAATGTTTTACAAGTTATTACAGTAACGTATACCATTAGTAACTTCATCACAATGAAGTATTGAGCAAATACTTGAGTCATCAACTTCATGGAATGTTATCTGAGAATCATGTCCCAAAGAAGTCAATAAATGTAATAATTTAATAAATTTTAAGAATAAATCAACTTACACAATAATAGAAGAAATATTAATTTTTAAACTACAGTTTGTATAAACACTTTTGAGTGTATTATAAATCATCTTAAATGTTTAGTTTCTTCTGGGTAACTAGCAAAATATTAAAATGCATAATCTAAACATCACTCAATTGAATGTTCAATTTTTAGGTAAAAGTTCTGGAAATTGGTTCAAATAAAATGCGATAATTTTGTACATAAAATTAGTTAGTTTCCTGACAAATCCAGTATCTAACCTTTAACATTATATATTAATATTTAGTATTCGATACTTTCTCCATATAGAAAGAATGTCCGTCTGGAGTATTTTTTTTTTTCACAATCTAATAATAAAAATACATTTATGAGAAACATTTAAAATTTCTCGAAACACTGTCAAACAGATATAAACAGTGTACTATATAAAAATTCAACTATTCTTAAATCTATCTGTCCAACAGTTGAGTATAACTAAAATATTCTCTAAAAATTTGACAGATCTTCTTGAAAATCAAATTTCACCTGTTGAAAGTGGTACGGATATAGAAAATAAAAAAGTAAAATTGGGGGATGAAAGGTGAAACATTAGGCGGGGACATCATATCTGAGCAACGACCGGATTTTCGAGACAACACCAGAGGAGCCCCTTACAGGACCGCCCCTCAATAGCGAGTACCCAATCTCGCACTATTTAAATCTGATTAATTACCGAAATTTTTTTTTAAAGGAAAAATAAAGTTGGATGGAAGAGATCTCCAAATGGTGAGGTAAAATGTAACTGCAAAACAACATAATGCACTTCTAAAATATGCACTTGTAAAAAAAACAATGCATTTTGTGAAAAGTGCAACTGCAATCCCGAAATATGCAAAAACAGAAAGAGCGACTAATGTTGAGTTGTTAAATAAATAGAATTATCGATATAGAATATTCGAGAGTGACATTCTGGATTTTCCCCTTTCCCTCTCGCCCCCCGCGCATACCCCGCATCCACAGGCACGGCACCTGCAGCGGATGGCAGAGCGGAGCCAGGAGCAGCACACTCGCACTAGCGACACCTACTCTGTCTCGAGGTAGGCCCCAAAATAGCGAACCCCCCCATCTCCGCGGGTCTCCAGCCGATTAGGCGGAGACAACATATGTAAATGTACCGCAGCAGCCAGAGACTCGAGACAACAATCAGAGGAGCCCCTCACAGGGATCACTCCTCGTAGCGAGTACCCAACGTCGCAACTGTCATATTTCTTCACTCGAGTATAAATGTTGTAGCTTATTGGAATTTCCCGTAAATTCAAGGAGTTTACATGAGTATAAATTAATACTGATCAAATCCACAAAGATGTAGGCATCATCCCTTCAACCGTATTAGCAGCTGGTTTCAGAGTTTCATTACATAAGAAATTCAGAGGTAGATCCACCAGGTGTCCCTAGAAAAATATTTCCTTTATTCAATCAACTTGTTGCAATTAAATATTTTAATTCAAAATTTGATAAACATTCGATTATTGAGACATTGATTTTACAAATTCTCTTATTGCAAAATAATATTGAAAAACAGTAAACTCGGCAATATTGTTATTTTAGTAATATCAATCTTTGGATGAGTTCCTTGAATAATATAAATTTGCCGAGTCATTCAAAATAGTCAATACTTGATAAATTGTTACAAGAATGCTTCATTGAAAACTTACTTTGATATTCTTTATCATTTTCTCAGCCGAAGTTGGATCAGATACACAGAGAGGAATGTCGTTCTGATACTGTTTTAGCATAGAGAAATTGACGACCTTATCCGTGGGAATACAATTGAATACATTTTCGAAGATTTCTGTATTCAATTTACTTCTCGCACGCCAGATATCATGGTAAAACGATTTTTTCACAATGTCTGTGATATCGATATTTTCACCTGACCATAAAATTCCCAAATGCTCGCGAAACAGTTGCTTCCTGAGTGATCCCGCAAAATGCCCGCAATTGAATGGAATTTCGTTCATTCTCCCATCAACAAATTCTATATCCTAGTTTTGGAAGAAATATTTAAGCATCGTGACTTGTTCAACAGTTCGAAATACGTGAAATGAAAAGTGAAAAAGTGGATACACACATGAATAATAACGGCTATCTCACTATCTCTCGTAGCAATCATGCTTCTGTCATTGATGTTTGCAGAACCACATATCACGGTCTTGTCATCAATAATCATTAATTTACTATGTACATAAATTAGCTCCGTGACCATCGTACCGTTGAGCATTGAATGGTTCCTCAAACCATGGAATGTAATGTATTCACTAGGATCTTCAATACCAGCATCAATCAATTGATTCAAAATAGCATCTCTTCCTCTGAAATTGCAAAGAAACACTCATGACAACAGTAGGGGAAAGGGTTGCTTTCGATTAATCGGAAATATATAAATTAACCGATTGAAACTTACCTAGAAATGGAAGCGTAGTTCCAATGTGTGATAGCTCGAAGAGCCGAGCCGGAAGGTCCTCCGACTTCCCCTTCAAAGCCAGGAAGCAGAGGCATAACCACATAAACTCGAAATACCGAACCTTCCCGGTGAGCTCTAATAATCCTCTTCAGCAGAGTCTCTCCAATCCGATTTTTCACCGCCGAATTGTCCAACGTTGAAAGAGTTATAAAAAACTGATTCTCTATGTAGATGTACCTGCGCGCCAGAGAACAACCCAATTACATGGTGATTCATCGGTTCATACATTATCGTGCTTACCTTTCAGCGTTGGATATAGCCTGAACGTAAGCCTCGTGAATGCTCTGTTCGATTGTGTCGGATTCAAGGAAACCGGCTGACCAAGAGCTGACAGATCTTAGTACTTGGCACTTGACATTCTGCATTTTATTCAGCTCAAAGTGTGGAACAAAGTTTTTACAATCTTTGTACGACTTTGGCAATAGAAACGGATATGCGGCATGCTGTTTCGCTTTCTCGAGCTGTAAATTTACATGGCCAATCGTTACTAATTCGAGATACAGTTTATTGTTATACATATGAATCATCCAATCTGAATATTTCCAATTAAATCATATCTCTAATACTCTCCACTTACACGAGCATGTTTCACAAACTAACTAAGCGGATGCGATTGGTATCGCGGAGATTGATAAAAAAAACTGTTGAGTAATAAGTTGTAACTGGCGAAATGTTTTTGGGACGAAAAGTGACTCACCTTTATGGCATTCCACCTCTGTATGAAGTGCCGGGCAACGTCTCGGGCGCTGGCGGCCTGCACCATGACGCCGATGTCGTGCCAGGGCATCCGTGGAGTCGTGCTCCTGTCCACCAGGTCCTGATACGGGCTCTCCAGGTTGTTAAAGTCCTTAACGATGAAGTTGGTGTAGTCCTTGCCGATCCACAGCTTCGAGCTGCCCGACATCTCGAACACGTCCTCCTCTCGGTGTATCATGTGACCCGGGCTGTCGTCCGTTGGCGTCAGAGCACCAGCACTGAAATTTCATCGTTAGACAAAAATTCTTACATTCAAAATTCAAACGAGTCTGGGCGCGTGTGAATGAAGAATTATGGATTCGCGTTTTCTTGAAAACTTTGTTACCGACGAATCTATCAATGATTTGTTGTCGTCAGCAGTAGTTAATAAAAATGATTGAAAAGCGAACAACGGCGAGATATTACGTTTCTCACTGCTTTCATGATTTAGCGTGTAATCAACTTGATATTCATTGCTTGAAAATTCGACGCTCTGCATCTTACTGATTCGCGTTACTCGATTGTCCGTAAAAAGATTAGTTGATTTATATTTCAGACACGATACAAACACGACGTATGCCAGTATAGAGTCGTTCGCCAGTATAGAGTAAAATTTGACGCGAAGGTGATATCATCGAGCTACATCTTGATAAAAATGACCTAGTACCGGAGCTCAGCTAATATTATTTTTCCAGTACATCTGTTCTGAGTAGAACGAAGCTCCATCAGCTCCCACGAGGTAAGAATATTACGTTTCTTTGGCCCCATTGAAAATTTCGTATCAGCATCGAATGACTTAATTACCTCGACTACTCCATTCCTGTACGTGACCCAAGACAATGGATTTTTCCGTTTCACGGACATTCGTCCGGGAAAATTTTTTCGACCGCAGCATCAAAATAAATGGGCTGTTCCGGCTTTCTAAAGTCTGCCAGGCAGCTGCGAAATCGCGAAGCTTGACGGGACAAGCCGTCGGTGGGTTTATGATTCGACCCTTTTTTATGACATCCCAAATTATCCGCGCTCCGGGCGACCCTTCTGCTCGGTATGTACACATGGCGACAATGTGTATTTTACGAAGACGGCAAACACGGTTAAAATTATCATAGAACTTTGAAAGGTCTTATGCACTCTAATGTCTCTTTCATTTCGTTTCAATTCTTTAGACATTTTCGATAATACCAATAACTTGACTTAAACTATGGTGAGAAATCGAGTACGCCTTCGCGTACGATTCTCTACTTGATGCACACCAATGAACAACGAACTTACTTATCTACGCTGTCCTCCTCCTCCTCTCGGCTGCTCCCTTCGTGAGGATTATACACCATGTTGATCCACTCGCGTCGTTTCATCCTCACGTTTTGCTTGACTTTGTCGACCGTGGTTTTCGCCATGTCAAATATGTTCTTCCTGTGCGAATCTGGCGTATTACACTTCAATCCCTCGAAGCCCTCAGGCGGTGAAATGAACATGGGATCTCTGGGATCGAGCAATGGAGACTGAGGCTTCAGATATACCTTGCCGTACAATGGCCTGTAAAAGAAGTACAATCAAGAAAAGTGAAATCAAACAAAAAGTACGTTTGACAATCATTCACCAACAGTATGGGTAAACACTTGGTCGTTGCCATTGCAATCGTGTTGGTCGCGATAGCCAGAGGTAGGAGAACGTGATCTACGTTATTCACGGCAATTGGCTTACTACTTGTACTAATGACTTTGCCCTTTGAAGGTATATAAATCGAAGACAAATGCGTGGAACCTGAAAAAATACAAGAGGCGTTTGATAAATAAACGAATAAAATTGAAACGATACTCGTCTACAGGGGAATGCATACCTATATCTGTCAGTCTATGCTCGTTGGTGTCCCAACGCCCATAGCACAGGTCTATGCCTCCAAGGAATGCAATACTCTGGTCTACGACGACGATTTTTTCATGATGCGCCCACAGAAAAACCCCGACTCTGGCGTGATCCGGATGTCTTAGAACTTTGATGTTTGCTGGGCATTTTTCGACTAGCCGTTGCTTACTGTAAAAACTATTTATTCCCAGAGCCAACTCCACTTCTTTGTAAATCATGACGAAAACTTTCACACCTGATAACTAAATGAATAAATACTTAAGAAAAATATAAAAATATCAAATTGAGTCCGATATTGATCAATGAAATATGCTCATGACATTAGCCCTTTTAAGTTTGAAAGTCGAAACGGTGTATAAAATTTAATATCTATAATATCTACGCTCACCTTAGTTCTTTCCAAGCAGCGAAAAAATAAACAACGAGAAGTTACACGATTTGTCTTTCTATAAAAAAATACACAGAAATAATACTTACAGCTTTTCTCTGGAGTATATTATCTAATCGCCAGTAATCCCCATTGATTGCTGGTCTTTTCATAAAAATTTCTGGTGATAGCCACCAGTCAGCTATAAATATTTCTTCAGTTGCATTTTCTAATGCATCCGCTACAGCCGACATGTAACTGGATCCATCGACGAACCAACATGCAGGTATGGGACATCTGTATGGAACAAATGATTTATGGGGGTTTGCTTGTATAAATGGTCTACCTATAACGAAATAATAAATAAAGAAAAGTTGACTGTGTTGAACTAAATTCTGTATGAAAAATGTTTTGATCTAAAGTGTATATTAATTGAATTTCCGTCTCGTAAATAATTTTACAAGTATTTTTATTTAAATCGATCAAAAATTCATAGAAAGAGAAGCGCAATCTCAATAATTGTCATCGGAACACAGGAAAATTTCAATTCGCTTGAAATCAAGACTCAAAAAATATAAACTTCATGAATTTAGATCAAAACTTGAGTGCAAAAAATCCTGGTTTTCTCAATTTACCTTCATTCTGCATTAATTGTTGTATGTGTTCTAACCATTCTTTAGCTTTTCTACGAGTCCAACATTTAATAACAATGTGCCTACTATGATTCACTATTTGCAAGCCATTCCTCAGTCCTGTCGAATAGATGCCAGAGCTCACCTCAAATTGACTGTCCATTAAAATCACTGATTTTACCCGCCCGTCTTTCGGACTTATATAAGCTACAAATGTGTCTTTAACTAAGAGATGCCGTTTGTGCCAAGTGCCCCACAATGAAGAACAAAAGTGACTACATCTAACACAGAACATGCTTTCAAGCAAACCACAGAGATTACAACCTGACTTTTTTTCTGAACCTGTCCGTTTCATCACCAAGCCTTCTTTGCCTTTTTCACCTAAGTCACCAACGAAAGATAGCTGTGAGAGCTCTAGAAAACTAATCTGAAAGAAAAAAAATTAAGAATATAATTAAACCATTTATTATTTCAAGATCAAGTAGAAAAAATCATTCTAAGCATGGTAATTTTTTTCTCACAGTTTCTGGATGTCGTTTATAAATGTCTATTTTCAATAAAGTATCTAAATATTCTTCCAGGGCAGTCATTCTATGACTCAAATATTCATGTGGCACAAGAACATCAGGTCTATTAGGAAATCTGTTGAAACAAATGAATAATCAGTGATTACATATGTTAATTTTTCTCTACTCATTACAATTGAAATTTAAATATGAATAAATAAAACTACAAAGTTGAATATTATCCTTACCGTGGTAAAGCACCTGTACGTTTCTTTTTTTCTTTGATATTTGACATATTTTTAAAACTATTTCTCTTTTCTCTGTGACTTCTTGTTGGAAATGGAATGTTCAAACTTGCTCTATAAATTTTTAGCTGGTTGTGTAGGAACTGAATATGTTTGTATCTTTTTTTTATTGTCCATTTGAAAGGTCCATGTGAGAATTCTATTGTGTACAAGTTAGGGTTGAGAGGATGAGTTGTAACACTACGTTCTATGTCAATGATGTTGGCATGTATATCTTCACCAGGTATGTAAATATTTCTGCTTTGACTTCGAAACTTTACAGCTTCATCGTGAATTGCAGAGAATGGTAAACCCCTTGCAACTGAGAAAAAGAAAACATATGGCATTAAAGTTACAACAAAATCATCATGAAATTTGGAAAATTTATATCACAAATAATAATTTTTTTTCTGGCATTTCAAATATTGTCGATTTTTGTGACTGATCAATGAGAACAACGTCCTATAATAAATTGTTGACTTTTTTAAAAAGCAAAATTAATAATTAAAATTAAATTGTATATGGAAAATAATAGTACAAACATTGAATGTTCCACTACATTCACAAATGTTCAATAGTGATTAATATTCTTTGCAGTTGAAGAAAAACGCGATATTTCTATACAATATGAACAAGTACGAAGTCTACTTAATCATCGAATGTTCAACTTGTGTGCAATTTGCATGCTAAATTATTCCATGACTATATCATTTTTCTGTATGGTTTGAAACGTTGGAAAATAGCTTTAAACACTCTTTCCTGGTCAATAATCAGAGGAACAAGAAAACATTCATTGATTGCAAAACTATTTCCATGACACAAGGTATTACTCACCTCTATTACAAGAGTCTTCATTGACTTCCTCAATGCTAACTGGCTCACCATTTTCATTCACTGTAATACTCAGAGAGTCTGGAACAGCCAGAGCATCATCGTATTCAGAGTCATGGGAAAAAGCACTTTCTTCTATAGCATTTGGGATTTCATCCGCTGGCAAGTCAATGTTCTCAAACTTTTCACTCATTGTTGATACTGCAGTCTCCATTATTTGTTACAGCTGAAATTGCAATATCCTTAATCAATTATGGTCAGTACAATGAATAGATACACAGTGCTGACAAAGAGGCCTTGTTTGATTCACTTGTTGAAATGTCGAAATGAAAAACATTGAGCAAGTCACTTGATACGTAAAATGTGCTTGTTGATAAGAGAATTTATTATCAATAGATTATCTCTGCATACGAAAAGAGTGCTTGCTCCGAACTAAAAATACAGTGAATGCTTTGATAAAAATTAGATTGATATATAGAAACCAGTGGCAATTCATTGATAACATTACGCAAGTGATACAAGAAATTACAGAATCTTTTTATAAAAACTGGTATTTGACAAATTGAGCATGATTTTTCCAATGATATTTTTTGATCCAGTGTATAGCATCTGAAGGATAATATTTCCCTGCTGTTTTCTCAACAGAACCTACATGGACATGTAAATCTGAGAAAAAACACAAAACAGCAGCCTCTGTTTGCTCAAGGATCGAAATACGCATTCAAGCACTTTTTCAAGATTTATTATCCAGCAAAAATCACCGCTCTTTCATCCATCGGGCGAGTGGACAAACGTATAAAAATCCCCTTGCAACTCTTGCAATGTTGTTCTCCCGAGATTCCACGTCACAAAATCAAAAACCAATACGTACACTCTCTGGCAGAGGCGGGCAACTCGCGATATATGGCTAGGTGAAAAATTACATTTTGGAGGCCCGCTATTTATATATACGTTAAATACAAACGCGCACATTAACCATCACAAGCACACGCGCCATCCACGTACACGTACGTGTATAATATACAGGTGTGTACAACGTTCGGTACTGGGCGAAATGAAAAAAAAAAGTCCGTCCGTTCTCGAGCGCGTCGAAATAAAATGACGGCGAGTGCGGATCGAGCGGAGAGAGACTCGGTACTACATACACACACGAGAGGTGTGTTCGCGCAGGTATATACATACAATATTGGGAGAAAAGGTCCCTGCGTCGGCGGCGGTTGATCAACAGGTGTAGACTCACGTTTGGAGGCTGCGCTGCGGTGTGCAGACGAGGGGCGCCTCTCCCAGTTATTCCCATGCTCCGGTCATCAGTCGGTACTGGGCAGCGCCGCCGATGACATAGCCCTCTCTCACTCTCTCAAGAGCTGTGTGTGTGTCTAGTTGGCACTTGGCTCTGGCTCTGCAGAGGCGTGCGCGTGTGAATAAGGTATATAAGTATAAGTAGTGATTGTGGCTCTCTCTCTCTCTCTCTCTCTCTCTCTCTCTCGCGCGAGCAATTGCTGCTGGCTCTCGCCTTGGGAATGAGGTCACCCTTCTGGAGCGGCTCCAGCTGATCGCGCCGCGCGCACCCGATCGCATTCGTGTGTGTGTGTGCGCGCAGCTGCCCGCAGAGACCACGGCGCGTTACATTCGAGGTTATAGCCGCGCACCGCGCGAGCGCGCGACCCAAGTGTGATTCGCGGGCTGTCCGCTCTCTGAAGCCTCATGCACGTTATTATACTCCACGCACGTGAACTTTCTGTACAGTCCACGTCCGCGGGGAGGGGATCAGCATCGCAGCAGCAACCTTGAATTGGTCATGTGTGTGCGCGTAGTGTATTTTGACATCTGACGGAACGATAGACACGCGAGTGCGTGTGTGCGTCGGAGCAGTCGGAGTTTGATGCGCTACAGTGATTTATCCGCATCTGCGACTCTATACATCTCTATCTCCATATCCATGTAGTAGGCTACGTCACGTGGCCGCGCGGAAACGCACGAGTTGCAGCGGAAATCGAAAGCTGCCTCTGTACATACTTTTCCTCTCTCAGCTGAGCCTTGCGCTTCGGTGAGTACTCGTGCACGTATATGCATACACATGCTCATATTAATATTCGTATCCGCACGTATATTCGAATGCTTCTGCTCATTCCCCGACAAGGCGTTTACTGGGTGTATATAGTGTTTCTTAGATGCCTGGAAAAGCCTCTTGCGGACATTGGGTGCTGCGGTATATATCGTGCAGGGCGCGAGGCTATTTATCGCAAGTCGATCGAGGTTGAGAAAGCTTGCGAGGCGCGCGCATACGGAACTCGAAGCCCCGAGGCGGCCCGAGAGCCTCTCCTCCAGGTATACAGGGCTCGCTCCGAGGCCGAGGGGCGTTGATTTTGCGCGCACCTATTTAATCCCATTCATAAATACTTATACAACTTAAATATAAGCATGGGTCCGTCGTATTTCCGTTTGATTTGGCCTCGCCTCGCGCGCACGTGCTCCCGAGCCACGATATACTTATGGGCACACTGCTCTCTCTCTCTCTCTCTCTCTCTCTCTCTCTCTCTCTCTCTCTGGTGCGCTTATAAGAGCTGCGAGCGGATTAAGAGGGACGCCCACCCCGATGATGGGTCGGGGCCCATAAAAACGACAGATGGCTTATTGGCCCATCGCTGCCCCGCGTGCGACAATAACACTTACTCTTCCGTGTTTCCCCATTTCCTCTTTTATACAATTTGGAAGGAGAAACGTTTGTCGAGAGTTAATCTTGTCTCTCTTTTCTTTTATTCTTTTTTCCAACGACTGATCGTTAACCAGAAGGGTTTTTACGCGATACTACGAAATTTGTCAGATTTCGCTTCGAAAATTCAAGTAAACGTTCATCTCACGTGTCCAATGAATTTTCAACCCTATCCTGATGGTCGTTGAAGAACGGCTCGTGAAAAGTGCAATGTGCCCGGGTGGCTGCGCGCGAGCGTAAAAACAGTTCCGTATACCCGCGCGGCAGTCTTCGAGCTCGCACGTATATTACGCATGGGGTTGGCTCGAGCACTCATAACGGGGACTCTTGATTCGACGAATTCTCTTGGATAACTTTTTCTCTTTCGCAGGCTCCAACCGACTTGACTATACGAACTGGCATTACTCGATATACATTGTTATATACTCTGCTCGCGTGAATTATATCAGTGTATAGGATCGCGGAAACTTTGATACACATATATACACACACAAGTGAAAACTCTCGCATACGTGGGCTTATCATCGCGAGCACGGCTTCTTTCCCACACCGCACACGCACACACGAGCGAAAGCATATGGCCGGAATCTGGCCCGCATCGACGATGCAGCTGTGCACAGCTCTCTCGGCACCTGCAGCCCCGCGTACCTGCCCCTTGCGCGTGAGCACACGCACACATACAAGCCGGGGGCAGCAGCCTCCCGATTTTTCACGCTCGATCCCACCGGCGAATTTTCACGTCGGCTCGAAATTTCACGGTGCGGAATTCTCGTTGTGTACTTGTGAATCTTGTATGCGTATATATAAGTGTATATATATATATATATATATATATATATATACAACACAAGCCGGCCCCTGCGGGAGGAAATTATCCGATTCTTTTCACTTGACTCCGCGTGCGCACGAGTAGCGACAATGCGAGGGACAGGCCCTTGAATGGCCCACGGGAAGAGGCTTTGTCGGGGTGGGGTGGGGGCGGACGAGGAGGATGTGTTTCCAGAAATCGACTCCACAAGGGTTCTGGGAACTCCCAACGCCTGCGCTCGCTCGAGTCCTTTATATGTATATCCACGAATCGGTTGTATCGGTTTTCTTTCCCCTTATTACTTCGTTACATTCGATTTATGGAAAATTCATTTCAATTATCCTCCAAATCTACTGCTTTGTACAGCTAATGTATATTGAACCAACGTAATTCATGAATGATGCCGCGCGCCCGCGCACATTTGGTGAATATCGAGTGAATATTCATTGCACAATTCGACGAATCGATGAAACTTTAATAATGCAAGGAAAAAGTCTTCGCGGGCTCACTTGTCCACGCATAGGTTGAACGAAAGCCGAAAAATTTCTCGAGAAAGTCTATAAATATATATATCGGATTATGAAATCGGGGAACACGACTCCGAAATTAAATTCAAATTTTCTTCCAACGCGCGCTTTCCATTTTATCTATACGCGTCCGAGTATTGAAGAGATCTGTATATAACATATATATTGAATTATAAATCATTAGCTTGGCGCTGTAAAATTGAGCTATCGGGTTGTACGATGATCGTTCGCGGAATAGCGCATGCATATATACGTATAAACAAGATCTCGATGCTCCAGTATAAATCAACACGCCGAGCTCGCGCACTTGTTATTAAAGTCGCGCCGAAAATTCACTCGCGAAGATAATGTGCGTTCGCGCGAAGGCCGAAGTTGCCGTCCTGAAATTCATTCGGAAGCGTAATTTATTAACGATCGTATGTATATCGAATTCGTTGAAAATCCATCCGCGTGCGCGCACCACGCAAGGATTTATCGATGTTTGCGGGTAATTTAAATCGGAGATATCTCTCGAGTGCGTGTGGACGACTCGATAGCGCGCGGCGGACGGTTCAAGCGTATAACCTTCCACATGGGATTATATATATACGAGCCAAAAAAAAAAGAGGACGGATCTCGACGATAAGATATACCTTGTCGCGAGCGATCGCTCGCCTTGCTGGCCCCTTTGGAAAATACGCCTATATATATAATATATTCTCATAAGTCGTCGGGCGAAGTAGATTATAGGAGAGATCGTGTGAGTATAGAGAACTTCCAACGTAATGTTCCGTTACATATGCGCGCTTTCGTTTTTATCATCAAATTTTCATTCTCCTCGAGCTTGGTATGACGCATGTGTGTAAAAAGTATACATATAAGTGCATATATATACATAGCGTTATCACGAATGTAAATGCGGGTATTAATATATTGTCGAATGTCTGTGGTGCAATCGAACATGTGAAATTCAATCGTGAACACCAAGACAGTAATTAACATCCAATTGCGGATGATCATCTCCAATCGTTTTCGCCCGGGGAGCAGTTGTATCTGATGTATCAAAGTGTGTATGTATATGTTATATATCAAAAATGACCATAGCTATCGCGTGAATTTGGGCATACTCGAGTGTGTCCAAAATAACTTCGTCGTCTTGAGATCCGGGTGAAGTTTTCCACCATTAAACTTTGACGTATATTGGAATCGATGATTTTGTCGTCGCTAGTCTGAGCTGGTATAATTTTATAGTAAAATCAACTTCACATTCTTTCTCTGCACAAACTGCGATTGACAAAAAAATTACCCATATATGTAGCTGAATTCATTTATCTGATACGATATTCATGGTATTAGACATAGCATACGCAGTTAACTAAAATGCTCATTAATTGAACCGAAATTGCTTGGTAATCGAATATTGTTACAAAAACTATGATACAAAAGTTTACTATGTATACTATGAATTCGTCCACTATAACGTATATATAGCGCATCCCAACCGAGGTGATTTTCCTCGGTGTTTCCTGCTCGACTGATAAGACGCACTCGTCACGCTCTTGGTTGTTCGTCGGAGCAATATAAATAGTTACTCGGGTTAAAGAAAATTAACTTTCTAGCGTTTGATAGTCGCCCAGCGCGTGTACACATATCCGAGCCGTGGGTTTCGCCCCTCTGATAACTTCGTCCGCTCGAAGACGTCGTGTTCCAACAGCGCGTCGCATCAGCGTCGGTCCGACGCTCATACACACGCGCGCGAGTGCGGGCCTTGTCGAAATTCCAGCGACCGCCCCAGTGTCTCCCTTTGGAATCAAGCCGGGGGGTGGGGTGGGGGCTTCGCGATAAAAAGCGTCGGCGGCTGCGTAATCGCGGACGGGTCGCTCGCTCGCGCGAGTGGATCGATAGCGGCGCGCGCCAGCGCCAGCTACTGCAGGGACAGCCAAGCGCGCGGAGAGAGAAAGAGAGAGAGAGAGAGAGAGAGAGAGAGAGAGAGAGAGAGAGAGAGAGAGAGAGAGGGCAGCCCCCGCGGCGGCCCCGCGGGACGTAAACTGGGTTACGGCTGCGCGAGAGGGGCATACGTACAGAGGCCCCGGTGGCCAATCGGCGGCCGAGCTCGAGGAGAAGCCGCGCCGGCCTAGTGGCTGGGCGAGCGGCCTCGAGCCCCCGGCTCCATGGGAACCGACCTATCCCCGAGCCCGCGACTCCTCCAGAGCAGCGCCACTGCGCGGATTCAACAACTCGTGTACGCGTGTGTGGGTGTGTGGAGCGAGCAGATCCGATATGGCAGCAGAGTCTCAGTTCGTTGCTGCTGGCTGCCCTGGCAGCAGTTCTCGGCAAGCGCTGCGATTTTCGTGCGACACGCGCTCGTTGCTAACCCATACACGTATACATTACGCTTACGCGTACACATATATATCTCCTGCGGATATAGCATATGTGCACCAGCTGCCCGCAACTGTTGTAATAACGAGACGTTCACACTCGCGCCAAGTGCGAAGACGTTTCCCGTGTGCCCGCGCGCACATCTCTATATAAGTGTACACATACATTAATGTACACGGAGACGGTGCCCACAACTGGCCGGGTTGGCTCGGACATGAACCCATAGCTCTGGGTAATATATATCTCGCACTCGAATGATCTACCCTCGATCCGAGCGCGTTATTGTCGTGGGCGTTGCTCGGCCCGTGCGGCTCGGGAAAATTCAGCACGCTCGATCGCTACGAACAAATTACCAATAGAGAAAAAGGGACAGACGACGGCAGCGAGTGAACAAGTCCGCACGTATATATACGTATACACGTGTGTGATAGATACATATATACATGTAATATAACATGCGCGCGAGCCTACACGCAAGCAGTAGCTTCCACGGCTAGAGCGCGACCCTCGAGGCTCGCGCTGTTTCCACGGAATGGCGAGTAGCTGCGGCGGACAGCGGATACATAGCGTATTCGCTTTTATAATCTAGCAGCTGCGGGGGCATCCTCTGGGGCTCCAGGTAAGTGATGGCTCGGTGTATGGGCCCGTTTGTCCGATGGATTTTACAAAACAGCGAACTATAGTCGATCTGCGCGCGCGCATATACATCATAAGTTTCACGCCGCGCGCGCGCGCGCTCCGATTGTGAAATGCCAATGTGTGTTTGCGTATACTAATAACGCGATTGTTGCCCTTCCCGTCTATTTACAACGTCTCGCTATATATATACACACACGCTCCCCCCGCCGGCGAGTATATTGTTGTTACAACACGGTAGGGTCTCCGGGACGCGCGCGCGCGCGTGCAGTTATCTCACCAGCACACTGGAAAGTGCCGAATAGATTACGACGAGCGACGTTTTGAATTTCCACGTGATTTCATAGTTTTCGGTGTCGAAAGACAGCACTTGCGCCTTTCACGATTTCCCGGTGGTTCTCCCCCCCGTCTATATGAATTCTCGACTTATCGCCGTCGTTTCCGCGCGATCCGTCGCTCGCGGAGTATACACATGCCGTGTATAATGAACTTGTGATTGAACATGTCTAATATGCCCGAGGACGAGAGGAGTGAGAACCGGTCGATCGGTTAATTCGATTTGGTCGCAAATGATCCCTCCCCCTTGACTGAATTTGCCCTGTACCCATCGGTCGGTCGGTCGATGGAGCCTTGCCCGGCCCACAATTCGAAATGCACAATAATTATAAGACGACGTCGACGATCTCTCGGGAGCGAGCGAGAGCGAATCGCATATAGATATATATCTGCAGCCGTCCCTCTCGAGCCGGGGGGTTGTTAGCCGCACGCCCCCTCGCTTGGACGGTCGCACCCAGCCGCGTGTACATGTGTGTGCGTATGTGTGTGAATATATATACTCGAGTCCGCGCCCAGCCGTAAACTTATTAACGCCAGCAGGTCCCTCGCTCAAGCTGCAATGTGTATAGCCTCTTGAAAAATTCGGGCCGGATCAGAGCTGTATTTATATAGGTGTATATATATGTATATACGTGAGTGTGCCATTAAATGCCGGGCGCGCGCGCGCAATAAAAAGGATTCGAGGCCGCGTGTGCAGCTGAGCGGCCCTTCCGCGAACCTCCGACGACCGAGGATTTTTGTGCGCGCGGGTCTGTATTCACAGCGGCGGCGGCGGCGGGGCAGCCCCTATATTACATCCGACTCGACGCGCGGCTCTCTCACACGCCCGCACGTCTCGTTCTCGGGGGGAGCCGAGGATTTTTTGAAAAGATGCTCTTCGGCGGATCGATCAGACGTCGCTCGCGCGCACAGCGCCGCGCGCTCGCGCTTTAAAGGGGATAGCCCCATATGCAAAAAACACATTCGGAGGTCTGAGTCTCGTTGTGAATATCCCCACGAATGACGCGTTCCTCTCCCACAGAAATTTCGAAAGCGCGTCGTCGTGTGATTTCCTGATGACGCGCAGTCGCGGCCGAGCGTCCGTCAACCTCGATCGACATCCGATCCGGTGCGATAAGCGCAGCAGATTCGCCGAGACGGCTTTTTTCCTCGGTTTCCCCCTCACTCTCCTCTCTCCGGTCGGAAGAAACTCTGTTCTGTATAGCGCGCCTTATCTAGCCACAATCCCCATGTATATACTAGCCCGTTTCCCTCGGCGCTCCACCTCAGAGCGGCCGAGCACTTCCCAACGAAAAATTCATTTCGGATTTTCCAGAAACCGGAGATTGCACATGTATATATACGGTATAACATGGACGAAAGAGGGAGAAAGTCGCTGGGGGAAGGGGGCAGTCAGACACGTTGCAAGTTGGCCGAGCGAAAAGCTGCGAGGATTCGCGGACGTATTGTTTGATAAAAGACAAGCTATAGGCCCTCGAAGTATAGGCGAATCGATTGGATAAACGCTCGCGTTTGGAAAACTTGGCATAATAGACGGGACTACAGTCGCGGGGCATTGGGCGCCAGTAGATACGTCCCTGGCAGCGCCAGTCCAAACAGACAGGGCAGCAGCAGCAGCAGCAGCAGCTCTCGAGCACATCGCAGCAATCCCCTCGTGTACACACACCGAGCCGTGCCCCGACTACTTGCGTGTGGCTGGTGCGCCGTCCCTGGCTGACAGAGTACAGCTGTGCTTGCGGTAGCGGCGTCGGCGCAGCTCTCGCTCACGTATTCATACACAAACACTCGGCGGTTGTGTGTGTTGGTGTGTGTGCGCGCGCGCTGTCGAAACGAATTCTGCCTCTCCCTCCTGCCGCTCGCTCGCTCGCGCATGTATGTGTATTGTATACGTGTGCGCGGCGCGCCTGTGTGTGCGAGCGAGCTGAGCGCGAGCTGTTTTCTGCTGCTCCGCGGTGCGCGCGTCGTCATCAGTGACTCGCTCGACGCGGCGCGCTGTGCAGCTGGTGCATCGGCAGCACTGCATCCGCGCCTGACATTGTGTGCGCGCTCGCTCGCGCGCGTGTGTCCGTGTGTGCGCGTGTGATCCGCCTCGCTCTCTCGCGTGCTCGTCCCGAGGAGGACTCGAGCTGCGCCCAGGACTCGGGCGAGCGCGCTTGCGCTCGTGTGTGTACGCGCGGTGCAGCGGATCAAAGTGCGCAGCAGCAGCAGCAGCTGCGAGCAGAAGAGAGAGGCGATGGCGTAGCGGCGCACGTGTCGCGTTACGTACTACTGCACGCGCGCGCGCGCGCGCGTTGACACCACCGCTGTGTTCCCGTAGAAGGGACATTGTGTGCACGCGCTCCTCTACCCATGGACGAGTACGTGCCAGCGTACAAGCGCGCGAGGCTCGCCCACCAGGGCCCAGCCGCCCTCCTCGACCAGCAGCCCGCCTACCCCGGCGGTGAGGCTCCCCACTCATCGACCCCCTCCGCCCTCCCCCCCCCCTCCCACACACTCGGGCCCTGCCCCAGTATACATGTACGCCGTGTGCGCGCTAGCCCTATCGATCCTGGAGACTATATACCCCGCGCGGGCGAGAGCAGAGAGCAGCCCCGCGCGCACCACCAGTCGTTCGCTCGCTCGCGGCCTTTGTCTGCGCGCCTGCAGCCCGCAGCAGCGGCAGCAGCAGCTCGCGCGATCATCGGGCTCCCACTGGCTCCCGCACACCCACACACGCGCGCCCGCCAGCGCTCGTGGCTCCGTCTGTTAACTCGGTGTGTGTGTGTGTGTGTGTGTGTGTGTATGCGCGTGTGCGCGATTGTCTCTTTCTCTCTCGGCCCCCGACGTTTCGCTGCGTCGTGTGTGTATATGCGCGCACACTTGGTGCGTGCTGCAGTTGGGCCGTCTCTGGTGCAGCTGCCGACGGTGGCCCGGCCCCCGAGACGCGCTTTGTTTTCCCCCCGCGCGCGTTCAGTTGCATAATAAAACGTCTCTCTCGCGTGAGTAAGCCTGTGTGTACTGCACGCGCGCGCCACTCAGACCCCGAGCTCACACACCCAGTGCAGCAGCCCTAGCGCGAGGTTGTCCGGGTGCTGCAGCAGTGGCCAAAAGCGAGACGGAGCTCTAAGCGGAGAGAGGTATATCGCGCGCGTGCACCTATATATAAACTCTGGAGAGTGTGCGAGATGCGCGTGTGACGAGCGAGCCAACGCATCGCCGTCAGCTGCACGTATCACCACCCGCACACACCGTGATGCGTGATCTACATTTCACGTATATATCCACCTATAAGTACAGCTGCGGCGTTTCCTACTCGCGAGCGAGCTCTCGCCTTCTTGCTCGCCTTCTCTGGCCTCGCTCGCTCCCTCTCTCTCTTTCTCTCTCGCGCGAGCCTACTCGCTATAAGGCTACGTTAACGACCGCCCGAGAGCCTCTCACGGTCAATAGGAATTGTTTATATATTAGGCGTCGAGCACGATAACGCAAAGGCTATCCTTAATTATTAACTCAGATGCGATTCGTTTGCACGTTGATTATTTCTCAATTTTCGATTGATCGCGTTTCAATTCACTTCTCGTGTGCTGGTGGTGGTGGTGCTGCTACTGCTATCTTTTGTGCCCCTTTAATCATAACGATTGCTCGCAGTGTAAATATACATATATGCGTAAAAAAACAAAACTCTTTCGGTAGCACCTTCAAATTGCATAACTGTTTCATGCTCTGAACGTATACTGCTGAACAATTGACTCTGCAGTGCTTTCTGAATTATGATACAACATGGCAGGTTTGAGAAGCCAAAATATAGTAGAGGTCATGAGATACTTGATGGGCTGATTTTGAAGCTTCAAAAATATTTTCATATAGCCGTGGAAGAGAACCTTAATCGCTAGTGTAAACAATATTTTATCAGTATGATGACTCCTCTTGAAATTACCCTAGCTAATTGAATAATATCAATTTTCTAATCAGTCCCCTCCATATCAACGTTTTGAATATACTATTACGGCAATTTCATGGAACAATTGTTTTTGTTCTGTATATTGACCTTTCACAATTCTTATCAATAACAACTCTCATTTTTTTGCTACACATGTATGTATACAGTGAAAGATTATCATCAAAGCAATGTTTTCAATTGATTGAAATATCCAATTCTGCACGATTTTTGTTTTAATTATTAAAGGTTCAGGTGTAAAGTTTATCTGTTCATAAACATTTACTCCAAGTTACATAAGTTTAAATAAAATTTAATAAGTACAAATATGAAAACTACAAGTTAAATATTTCACTGTTCAATAGAACTATTTTCAAATAATTTGATGTTTATTATTTCAAAAATTATTTAGTCATATTTTTAAATCAATTCATTGACACTATCTTTGGAAATATCGTCCAAATTTCTTTCTTAAACATCCTTTTCAATATTGATTTATCATGTTACTTTGAAGCATCAAATTTTTCAATAAAATTTGGTATGGATTGTGTTTGAATGAAAGACAGAGAGTTGGCTTTTGCATCAATTTAAAATTAAAATATGGGTTTACGACATTCATCAATTCTAAAGTCGTTTTTCCGTTATGCTGTAAATATTTACTTTCAATGTCACTTTGCGGAATTCATACAGCGTACATGTATACCTATTCATCCCCAAATGCTCTAAAATATCAATGGTTATTAGTAATGTATACAAGATTCAATTACATTGTATGTTACAGATGCTAGAGCCAACATGGACGTTGATTTTGGACTACAGATGGCTATGTACATTAGAGATATAAGGGACGCAGATATTTACAGGACAATGTTGGGTGGCAATTTGGCTTCGAATACAATGGTCGAACTTGGTCAGATGGCTGTGCCAGACTGGCGACGTTCTATGTGCTTCTACAGCAGGAATTTCTTCATGCAGAGAATGTGAGTCTTGGTATCTTGATAAAAATAGTCTCTATTGTGACAGATTTTTCTTGTGTTTCTTTCATTAGAAAAAATAAACTAGAACAATTTTATCAGCTCTAAACCAGTCCCCAACTTTAGTTCAACTTTCCCACAACATTTGCTCATGACTGAATTTATCATAATCTGCTTCTCAATTTCAACTTATTTTGATCTTGAAAAACAACAAAAGTGAGACAAGATATTTATTATTTGATAGGTAGAGTTTTTGTTCTCTGAAGAGAGTTAGAAAATTGCCACTAAATTTGTTATGTGTTTCATTTCTTTTTGTTCAACAAAATGATATCAATCAATTCTTTGAATGTTTGCTTAGATCTGAATTACTCATTCAAAATGCCCGTAATGGAGGCAATACAGATGATCGCTCAAATTGGTTTGCTGCAGCCAAAAAAATTGAGGGCAAAGCATTCAAAACAGCAACATGTCGAACACAGTATTTTAGTCTTGTAAAAGAGGAAATTGACAAAATACAAATGGAATACGGTGAGCACAAGTTTTGTCCACTTTATACTTTTCTATTCTTTTGTTCTAAGTGATTCTGATGATTAACGTTTGTGGAATAGGGTTTCCTGCAATATCTAGTCAGTTTCTTCCCTCGAGCAGTACACCATCTGCTGCTGCTGCAAACAATATGCAGCTGATCAACATGCAGCAAAACTATAGACCAAATTTTGGTGAACCAGGTAATTAGATCGTCCATTGCGATGTTCATTAGCATTTTCTTTCTTTTATTTTTCACTATTATGTGGAGGAATTAATAACTCCGATATATGTTACAGTTACATCAACTCAGTCACACCATCAACCAGGCATTGCCCATTCGGCAACGTCTGTTAACTTGTTTTCTGAAGAAGCTGTGAGGGGATCTATGAGAGTACCTGTTACCAGTTCAATGGGCTCAGCTCGTTCGCAATACGAGGCCTTTAATAGCAGACAACCAGGACCTCGATCGATGGTTCATGATCAAGTGTCTGGTAGTATGCCAATTGGTATGTTCACCTATAAAATATTATTGGATTATACATTTTAATTAGCAAAATGCTCTCTTCCCTATTTTCTCAATCATTTTATTATTGTTTTTAATACATAATTATTGATCATAGCATGCAAATAATGTTTCTATCTACTTATGCTTAAAATCCATCTAATTTTCTATCTAAACAACTTGGGTTATTCGTCCAATTTCAGAAAAGTTCAGATAGTTAAAAAAAAAGTAATCGAACAAATTTAAAATACATAATGGAACACATAATCGATAATAGTAATGATGAGCTGCATCAAAAACAAATATTTCCTTCGAAGTTGAATTCTGTGACTTGAATCGTGTTTGTGCCCTTGAAAAATTTGAATAACCGACGTGGTCTGTTGTATCAGGCGATCCGGGCCAATTCATGCCGAACACCGAACAGGTGATACCGCCAAATATACTTCATTCGATGAACTCGCTGATGGCCACACCTATGAATCAGCCGTTCATGCCTTCATCTGCGGCTGGCTCCCAGCAGCAGCAACAGCAGCAGCAGCAACAACAACAGCAGCAGCGCGGTGGCGGTGGCTTTGGCATCAACGACTCGGCCGGACAAGGCGTGTTGTCTGAGCAGAATAGCTCACCAATACGACTTCAGTCGAAGGAGTGGCACAAGTCCGTCACGTTTAACGTCAGAAACCGTCTCATAAGAAAAATGTGAGTCGATGCATAATATATTTTCCTTGTTGAGTACGCATATATATGTAGGCTGTGATTTTTTAAAATATTTTTTCACGTTCGTGCTATGTGCTTGGAGGAACTTGTTGAATTTTTAATGAACGTCGTTAAATATTGAAGCAGCCACAGGGACGGCCTATTGCTACGTTTAAAAATTAAATAGATCAAACAATCATCAGCTTGGTGAGAGAATAGGTGATGAATCACTGAATTCAATGGGTGTATCTAGTTGTTTTATTTATTTTTTAAGTAGATGCAATAATAGTTTGAATTTAAAAATAATACGAGAACTCCCACTTTGTGGTTTGAATTTAGTTGGGTCAGGATGAATAATTGTTTGATCTTTTTTTCAGGGCTCAAATACTCTCTACTACACCGGATCCTCAGACTGAGAGTATGGAGAACAGAATGCATAATTGCATTACCATCGCCACTAGAGTCGAAAATGAAACTTACAGGACTGCCACTTCTTCATCACATTATTACGATATGATGGCTAAAAGATGCCATTACATCGCTAAAGAACGAGGTAAATGATCTATATTAGATGTCAATTTTTCAGTTTCATTTTTAGATTAAATTTAAGATTAGTAAAAGAATATTTATTTCAAATATTCATTAGATATCAAACTTTCCAAAAATTTCTTACAGCTCATACGTTTCAAGTATAGTTGTAATCATCAATAATTTTAGTTTTGTCGAATCAGTCATCAGAATGACTATATTTCATCTAAAATTGATAATACCAATTCAAAACCTTAAAACCCAATATCTTACAGAAAATAAAATATCATTTAAATAATTCATCAGAAGAATTCCAAGTATGTTTAATTAAGTTTGATCAATGTACGACAATAATGAACGTCAGACGCCAGATGGACATACATGAAGAGCAGGCAATGAAACGTTGGGCTTGGTACTATAAAATCCAGTTTATCAGTATTTTCCAGCCAAAAAATAAAAAATGATCAAACTTTAAATCGAAAAATTGAATGAAGAATTGATGTTGACAAAAACTTCGAGCGGCAAAGTTTTCCCCCCGTGATCGACGAATTTCTAACGGGATGTGAAACAAAAACCAAAACGCCATGCAGCGCCCGGGGATACCTGAAACTTGCAAGGCATTTAGGTACATGTGACCGGAGCCTTGATTTTGAACTCTCGGTAGATTTCTTAACGTTATTCATCGCTAATTAGTCTCAAGATTCGTGGTGCTCACCTATTCCTGCTTTTCGCAGCATCGACACTTCTCCATGTACGTTAAAAATGAATGATTCATACGTATCTATAAAGCAAAATCTCAAAAAAAATCTAATATTATAACGATTCAAGTAATGATAGAGAATCGATCGAATTTAGCCATGTCACGATATGAAATATTAAAAAATCCAAAGCATAATCATTGCTTACCCCAAATCTCAAACAGTAAAGGAGTTGTTCTGAAGCGCCACCATTCTATTGCGAAAAACTCGATCACCACATAGACACCCAATAATCAACTGTAATCGATGAACCACGTTGTCCGCAGCAAATCCGAGCCAGGGTGGTCAATTCCAGTCGTACTATAACCTGTCTGACATTCGGCGCACGTACGAGGCGCTGGGTATCGCTTACCCGATGAGCGGACACGCTTACACGCCGACCTCAAGCAACAACGGCACGTCGCAGGTGCCTCCGGGAGTGATGCCCCTCGGCGGCCAGCCTGGCATGCCGTACTGCGCGTTCGGCAGGGGCCAGGCCGTCCAGGCACCCCCGCAGCCACCGCCATCTATGCACCAGCAGCCAGCCGCGCATAACCAGCTCATCGGTACTCCTACCGATTGTCTCAGCATGAGTAATTATCTTGAGCTTGCCTCTTTTTGTTGATTATTTTGCCCAACATAATCGTGTGGAGGGAAGTCTGTTGGAGAGGGGGATTGTCAATTCTTCAAGTACTCATCTGACAAGGATATTATCCTTGTCACGTCGAGTGCTTAGTGGGTTGTGAAGTACTGTTGCTGAGTGCTAATTTCATTCCCAATGTTGTGATTTTAATAATACATAATAACTTTCAAAGTGTTTAACTTTTAATGGTGCTGGTGAAAGGTTCATAGACTAAAAGAGTTTGTTCAATGAGTTATCTGTCCTTGTACAAAAAGTTTTCAACGTACTTTATAACGACATAATGCTCGATTTCTTTTTTTTCAATAACAATCAAACCAATGTACTACTTCTTTTAACATTTCAAAATCACACTGTATCAAGTTAAGAGCAAAAAAAGTATTGCTTATTTGTAAAAATGATAAAAAGTCATCGCACTCGTGCCTCGAACTTCAAATACACACGAAATCACCACTCACACTGCACTAACCTATCCATATGGCCAAAACAAGACGTTAACAATCTTTGTTTTGTTTTCTCAAACAGATCGTCTGATTCAGAGTGCATTGCCACTGAGCATGGACTACTCGACGGAGGTTCCTGAGGTCATAAAGCAGCTGGCTCACGCGTACAAATGCCAGGAACGTGATAACCAAGAGAACGACGTTATGATGCTGTGCTCGCTACGCCACTGTCGAGAGACCAAGAACCTCCTGAACCACATAACCACATGCCAGGCGGGACTTAGCTGTTGCGGCTCGACCAAGGAGATAATAGATCATTGGAATCGTTGTATCGTGAGTGACTGCAACATCTGTTCGCCCGTTAGACAAGCTGAAAGGAATCTCAACCCTAGTGCCGGTAAGTTTTAGGAGATTTTCTCTTGGCCGTATTATTTGTGATATGAAAATTGAATGAATAAACGAGATATCATTATTTTATAATAAATAAGTACACTCAAATTGTTTGACGAAAACAGTTGATTTACATAACACTATTACCAGCTTGAAACTTTCAACTGAAGGACGAAAATAACTCAAGTGATAGATTTTGTAATTCGTTATTCTACATATTACACTGGATTATCCCTCAAAGATCGTCTTTCTCTTAATTTGCAAGAGCAACTTTTGGTAAAGTTATAACGGTTATCTATAATTTCCCAGCGACATCAACGAGTATAAACAACCAGATGAACGTATTCATGCGTCGCCCGCACCGGGGTGGCATGAACGCGAATTACCCGTCGACGGCGACGTCGGGTCTGTTGTCGAACCAATCGTCGGCAAACGGCTCAAGCAGGAACGAGCGGATCTCGCCACGCTCGTCGATGTGGCACTCGAGCTACAGCAACGACAGCTGGCAGCGCAGCTCGGCGGGCAACGTCGAGCCACTAGAGAACTCGCCACCCATTGGCCGGCGATCGCAGCCCCGATTCTGGCTACACAATCGCAATCTGGGTGGCAGCAGGTACGAGAGGCGTGGTGCGCCCTACAACAACCCGTGGGCACCTGAGATTATCTTCTTGGAGAACCCGAGAAGTGGGCCGCCGCCACCGAGAGGAGCCTCCCTCATTGGGCCCATCGGTAGTGTCCGCAATCCAAACAGGCTACAGCCTTATGGCATGCCCTGGCGCTCGCCCGATATACTGTTTGTAGAAAATGTGAGGCCCGCCCACAGACAACCACCAGGTAGGGAATGTAAGTACAAACTTTTTATTAAAGATCTTTACTCGTGTAGAATAGTCAAACATCCTTGGGTATGATTGCGCCTGGAGTGAAAACTGATCCGTGTGCTCGAGTCTTTTTGTATGAAAAAATAATTTATTCATTCACCATTCTCGTGAATGTCTTTGCGAAAATCTGTTTTCCATCAACTTTCATGACAGTTTTATTTGATTTTTTTTTCAAATTAGTATTTCACTATTTTCTCAAATGTTTGGTTCATCTCCTTTTTCATGTTTTTATCATTATTTTACAAATAATTTTCCAGACTCAGATGAACCTGTTATCATTCCTTCTGAAGAAGATGCCACTCCGTCTGAGCATCAACAAATGATGGTAAGCATCTTGGTTATATTTCAAATCATTATAATACAATTTATTTCACTTTGCTGTGAAATTCTCGAATTCCAAATAATGAGGATGGTGTGATGATAATAATGACAATTTTCTGGTGCAGGCTATCGTCAAAGTTGTAAAAACACATGGTGGCAGGCTGGAGCAAAAGTTCCGTTGTTCGCGGCGAAGCTGTAGTGCTTCGTGGCCGTGCCTCCATCGGCGGCTCGCCGCCTCCATCCAGAGCCACAAGACACCGATCCCAGCATGATTATCCCATCCAAGCGAACGGGCGGTTGCCGCTGCTCCTTGTACTTTTATACTCTCAGGGCAACTACACTTCGACAAGTCGTTCCTTATCGTAGAACTAGTTTATTTTCAAAGCGACTTCTATTTTTATACCGAGACCCGACGACACACAAGCCAGTGCACGATATGGACACTAATTGTTGTGGTACAAATAACGAAAGGGACACGATGTTGTGCTTACGACTAAAAAGATGCTCATTCACAAGTGAGATCCAGTATAGTGCAGGAGGAAACCAAATGTGTGTAGTTCTGTTTTTTCCTTCCATTTGCGGGCAATTCTATTGTATATTCTCATATATAGTTCGATTAATAATAATTTCTTCTCTCAATACTTTGTTTCGAAGCTTGAGAGTAATTACGAGCGTATGTACGTATTATGTAATATTCATTAGTGATAGTTCGGCGTTTAACGAATGTTAAAGTACGAAAATCTTCGTGCTGATTTATTATTTCATATTGATTCGGCCGAGATTTTGAAAGAAGTGATCGCAATATAGAATTTATTTTTAATAAATTTTGACCCTTGAGAACCGTTTGATGGTGGATTTGAATTCGTTAAAAAAATTCAATCAAGCGTGATATTTAGTGTTAAATTTTCGTTTCATCGCTTAAAATTAGATTATTAATGAGTCGTGAATCAAAAAACTCTATTTATTTTTTGTTGAATTGGCATTTGCTTGTGTTTGATTCTGTTTGAGAAAAAATTATCGCTTACGTTTTTTCACTTGCTTAATCGATTAATCAATCAATTCGAATTGAGAAGTTTCTGAATTCAAATCCAATTTCTAACAGTATGAGATGGAATATTATGTCATAATTTTCTGTACTAGGAATATTGGAAGTTAAATTTAAGAAAAACGGAAACTACAAATCATTATTATTTAATATGAAATCCACTGTTGAAAATCGCCAAGAAGAATTAAAAATTCAGCTCTGCGTGCGATGATTCATATTTTGGCATGTTGTTTCAGGGTTTGCTTTATCGAGCGATTTCGTAGATTTATATACATGTGCGGAGTTGTTGCACCGCCGAGAGGTCAAAAGTAAATCGAGGACCTTGGGCGATATTTACTTATTTTTGAAAAAATGAACTTCAACCTGTTGTTTAGCAATCGAGCGTACTCATAATTTTTTTAATTCGTTTAGAATTTCGATTATGTTATTGTATTTTTATACCTAGGGCTGATTGTAATTTAAAAAATTATATTTATGCGATTCGTAAATACATGCAAGTTTGACGGCTTTTGTTGATTTAAGTTGTAATCAACTAATGAATTGAGTTGTTGATTGAAATTGTTTAACAATTAACTGAATATTTTGATTTTTCCAATGGATTAAAATTGATCTTCCCTTTTTTCATTCCTTGCTCACCTTGAGATGCGGCAAAGATGTTACGATATAATGGTGTCGTAGCAATCGATGATCTTATTCTAACAAAAACTTGGTAAACACATCAGTGGAATCAACTGTTAGGGTTTTGAATGATCCTATAGTAGATTTTGGATGAAATCTTGTGACGATAGATTAAATGTACGGCATATTATTTTAAATATAAGAACTTTTTTTATCATATCACTAAATTTATGTTTTAAATATTATTAACAATATAATTATATCGTAATTCGTATCACAAAATCGTCAATTAAGGGAAAAATCACCCTTGTATAATTGTTATTACTTGCTAATAATTTATAGACTAAAAACTTATTTTAAATGAATTATGCATTTAAAAACAATAATGTGATAAATTTTAAGAATTAATTTTTAGAAACGATAACGTCTAAAAAGATATGTAAAAAAGAGAAGTACAGTTTTTGAAGAAAAAAAAGAAAATTGTATTATTGAATACCACCGTTTTTCCATTCAAATTAAAAAATCTGAAAGTAAATACTCTTTGTTAGTATAACGATGTCATAAAGTGCCCGTGATTCTCGTTTAAACATACAGAATATTCGTTTACAATGACAAGTTCTACAATTTGAAAAAAAGTTCCCTTAATCGAGTGATTTTTGATTATATGCTGCGTACGATTGAAGATAATCAATAAGTTGTCAAACTGTAAAACGCACACTAATTGAGAGAAGGTATAAATTTTTAACGGTGAAAGAAGCAAAACAAAAGTTGATCGATGTCTTGGCGGTATAAGTGCATGCTATCAAGGATGGAAACTGAAAATATATAAATATAAAACTCGTTCAATTGTGCAATATGTGTAATAAAGTGATTACGAGTAGATCAAACGTTCAATTACCCCTCAACGCATCTTCTCTTTTTTCCGAAAACCAATGCATTTCATGTGCCCTTTTTCCCCACTTTTGCGAAAATTTCATGCCCTTGCGGGTGCCTGCAAATATTCTATTTTAACAATCCATGTATTTGTGCTGTTCGTAAGGTTTAGAAATTTGATCAATAAAAGATTCAAAAATCTATAAAAATCTCTTTCAATATTTGTTTGAGTAATTCATTAAACCTTTCCTACTGATCAAATCGTGTCAATAAGAGTTTCTAGACAAAGTGAGCCATAAAAACTTCATCCAGATTAGTTCTAGTCAATTTTGTATTGTTTGAGAACTCGATGAAAAATCGTTGCTTGTATAGTGAATTCAAATTTTCAACCACATTTTGTTTAGCATTAATTGTTCTTGTCGATTAAGTGATTGTTACAAATGTTCCTGGATATTTTCAGATTTTTTTTTTCGATACTCTAACCCCAGTTTATAGAAAATCAAAGTTATTCCAGACATTTTGATTTTCGGTAGTATGTATGTCGGACCTTCGCCAGTATGTTTTACCAAAAAGATATCGTTTATGAATTTAAGAAAAGCACGGAAAACATAGTTTTTTATTCAAAATTTACATAAAATATTCTGTACTTTAAATTTTACTGGACACACGTGTAGAACCCGTTTGTCCTAGAAATTTTCACGAGGAAGAATTTTTTCCTCTGTCATGATGGAAATATGTCGGATCAAAAGTAGGTCACCGCTTTCATCGATATATCGACCTAGCACTCACCAAAGTTCGCACAAAATCTTTGATGTACGTCGAGGAATATAGATTACTCATCTTCATTTCAAGCATCTCAAGTATCAGCTTTGTTTTTTGCAACATTCTAATATGAGCAAACGTGCAAAGTCGTTTTTTACTCGCGAAGGATCGAAATCACGAGTGATAAGCGGGTGGAACCGCAAGTAGTGTTTGCATTGGAAGAAGCCTTTCATACCAGGGCAACTCTTGATCGAAAGCATTTTTCCAACGCTTGAAGAATTTGCGTCGCATACTTATATATGTCGTGTATCAGCATGTGATAGGTAACGTGGAAAGAGCTCGTATATGAGATGCTATACAGTTAAAATGTCTATAGACTATAGTCAATCGGATCGGATGATGGAAAATAACCGAGTTATGCTGCACATCATTTTGAAGAACGCAGTTTCGAGATAATGGTGTTTAATAGTTTTATTCAAACAAGTTTAAGACCGCTTAAACGTCTGGGTCCGCGAAATGAGCTGTGAAATTTTTTACAAAATATCCCCTGCTCATAAGAATGATATTATATCATTTTTAGGTATATCAAACAATATTTCAAGCCAACTAGTAATAATAATTACTGTAAGTCAGAGTCATATGTTCAGTGATTTACTTTACTAGAATATTATAGTGAATACGTTCTGGAAATTTTTTTATGGCTATAGGTCCCTTTAGAATTTATTGAGCGAATTTATGAATCTTAGGAAAAATTAATTTCAATAATCAAATGCAATCTTGGTCAGTACTTATCACAAACATTTAAATAATGACTGATTGAAAGTATAGTTAAACTTACCTTTATATATAGGGCCAACATAATCACGCAATAACGCAATTTCGCAATGTCAAACTGGTCCAGATTTTGCCCAGATTTCATTTGCGCGATTGCGCTTTGCCGCGTTTCTGCTCTCCGTGTTGTGTTTCACCCTTGCAAGTCACAACTCACACGCAACGGTAACACTCGCAGTGCCAACGGTTTGAATCTTGGGCAGTTGAAAATTTTGCAAACTGAGATAGTTGCTGAGATTAGTTTGCCCGATTAAATCCACGAAAAAAATTGCTGACGAGAATTCAAGTATGATGAAGAGGGAGAAAATATATACCCATTAATATGTTTGAGCCCACAATTCCGAGTCTGATTTTTTTTTTATTTTCACTCTATTTTGAGTAGGGCAAAGTGGAACCCCCGATCCGACCGAGCTTTGCCTCTAAACCTGCTCCCCGCTCTGGCCATATACATCTTTAGATTTCCTCGCCCACGCGATTATATATTCTAAAGACACCGTGAGCTTAACTTATCAGTCAATAATCATTTATCACATGAAATAACGTATGCAACTCGTGGTTCGCCGGCGGCTCATGTCATACCCTAGTATGCGTAAAAACGAATTTCACGTACTGGTCGCCTCTTAGCCTTGGGGCGAAATACTTAGCGAGAGGCTGTCGATCAAGGGCTAGAAGCCTTGCTGCGCTATACAGTGTGCGTAACGTATGACAATGATTATTTTCTGTATCATCAAACAGCGTTCAGAAGGATACTCGTTTTATACATTAAATTCAAATTATAAAATCAAACTATCTTATGATGTGGAGCCAATTAAATCTCATCTTCGGAAGCTCAATATGATTTTAAATTTTGAATAATTCATTTATCTAAATGAATTATTACGCACGCAATAATTGTAATCGTCATTTTATTAACTGCTGGGATATATTTAGCCGTGATATTCAAATGTCTTAGGTTAATGATCTTTCAATTTAAATCTGGGAATAAAAATAGTTGGCTCGGAATGCCTGACACTATTGACTTCTGTCAGATTAAAGCAATTATTTTTGACTTTCCATTCTATAATACACTGTTGAAAGATAGTCACAAGTCAAATGTGAAAATGTGAATGATTACAAGGTTGACTATTTAAATTTTGTTCGGATAAGTCGCGAGTGTTTAAGCGAAGAGTCCTTCCACACATGGACTGTATAGACCACCTAACGAATTTCTTCAAACTGTTCTCTACCCTTAGATCGAACTGAAGTGAACTACTAAGGCATTTCAATTTCTGAAGTTGCGAGAACGATCCATCAAAATCATTCCTATTCATAGCTCTAATGCGCGTGTGTATTGTATGTACGTAAAATAAAATCTCCATCACACGTGGCCGTTGGGAATGCCGCGTGACGCACGAGTTTGCGTACGACGAACCGCCAATTATTCACTCATCACTGAACGACACATTATCCGCTGGGATGTGACGTTGGAGAAAACGTTATAGAACTTACGCTCGAACGTAAGTTTGGGTAAATAACGTGACCCGTTGAGTCTCAACTGCAGTTCAACCCTTCGTGAGGGGTCGCAGGCAGTTATTTGGCGCAAAAGTACATATATATACGGTCAATCCATTTACGCGACAATCTGGATTCAAACGTCTCGCGAAAAGTGAGCTCTCTCCGATCCGTTCTTGATTTCTTTCAGCTCTCTTTTCATTCTTCCGTGGGACGTGAAGCTGTATGTACTTACAGTGACTCCGAATTTTATCATCGAAGCTTCTATTCATACTTTACCTTGATCAAGCTTTGAATTCTGACTCCTGCGGAGGATTTTCGGCGTCGTAACGCGGAATACGGAGTGATCTTATCCCATGAAATACATATTTTCTTTTCATATCCTTCATTGCAGTTTGATTTTTCGATGCCTTTTTCGAATTATCCTTATCCCAGTGGGACGAAGGGCTCTACTTTTTGATTTCTTCAAAAATTGAGTACCCCGACAAGTCACTCGATCCTTGCAGCCCGCAACGGAGTACAGAACAACACGTTCTATCACGCGATGACTCATTTGCACAGTTCTTACGTGGGACTCATTTTCATGAAAGTTGAACCTCAGTTATTAATATAAGGTAACTGGAGGCAATTTGGCACTGCAGGCAATTTGGCACGTTTATCAGATTTCGTATTTCTGGTGCTCTCTGAGCATCAGTCACCCTAGGGTCATGTTGAGGGTTTTAAAAAACAGTTTTTGGTCCACTATTATATTGTGCACCCTCCATAATTCCAAATGTGTACCAATTGTCGATCTTTGAGGGCCAATCCAGAGTGAAGTGGAAAAAGGAAAATTCACAAAATCCACCACATATTTATTTTATGCGACGTTTCGCCAGTTAGGTTCACTGGCCTCATCAGGCTAAAAATTTATTACACAAAAAAACACACGTAATAAATAATACAATTTAAGTACAAAACAATCCACGAAGTAACAATAAAATATTCTTTCTCACCAGTTTTGAAAGGAAATATAATATTACGTTCGACAGTGGAAGCGGCTGCTTCCACTGCCATTGTCAAACTATTGTGTATAAAGCTAACGTGTAATAAGGATATAAATAAATAAATTTTTGCGTAATAAATTTTTAGCCTGATGAGGCCAGTGAACCTAACTGGCGAAACGTCGCATGAAATAAATATGTGGTGGATTTTGTGAATTTTCCTTTTTCCACATCACTCTGGATTGGCCCTCAAAGATCGACAATCACATTTGCAATTTTTGATCCATTTCCCGCCCATTTAGCCCTTAAAACCACACTCCTACAACACTTTGAAGTTTCACTTACTCATTTTTTCACCCTTATCTCACTTCACTATTCACACTCAACAATAAAAATCAGATTTAAATAATTTTTATCTCTCAAAGTGTCATTACTCTTTTTTATGTAAAAACATCTCATCTTTCGATTGGTCACATCAGTTTTCCAGAAACTATTTTTCATCCTACTTCAATTGCTCTTCTTTTTCGCATCAAAAATAAGTGAAGCCAGTGTGGCCCTTTATGCGATTATAAATGAAATGACTGAGTAAAATCGTTTGAATATTTCTAAAGACTTATTACGATGATTTAGATATATATTTTTGAGTTGAATGTCAAAAGTTTTGTATAATTATCAATGGAAACATGATTGAGAGTTTATTCCAATGCCAATTTGATCGTCCCTGTAGGCCTATATAGGCTGTAACAAATGATTAAGAAACCGTGCCAAATTGACTGCACGTGTAGTGCATTTGGCCCTTTTGCGTTTTTTTTTAATTGCAATTTTTAATAGGTTCAAGTAATCGGATGATTACTATAGAGATGGTTTCTGGTAGATATTGAGCTAAGCTTCAAGATAATGTTCGCAGAATTTCAAAATTCTAAGTTTATCATAGTCAAATTCGCGAAAAACCCTTAAAGGGTGGCGCATTGGCTGCAGTTACCTTAATTTCAAGCCTTCAATTTTTGTGAACATAGATGCTGTAGAGTAGCCCCTGGAAAATCAACACGTGACAGTTATACCTCTGGAAAATTGGAACATTCGACGAGTGGCTACAAGTACGGCACGTTTTAGGCACCCAAAAAACCGTGCCACAATGCTTCGTCATTTGAATTTAGAAAATAGTTTCATCATTTTCCATGTGATGTGTGTATTGTGTACATACATTTCAATCTAGAACAAAGAAGGGGAGGGACACCGCGGTCCTCCGAAGATGGATTTATCAAATTTAACTCATCAGCACGTTACTTCGATCACGAAATGTCCCCGTGGACAAATTTTAAATTTTGAGTTTTGGAAATCGTGTAATCAAATCACAACTTCGCTAGAACAAATAGCGAATGCAAATGAAGTGTAAGAACAGCTGGGCCTGCTTGGTATTCATATTTCAGCCAAAATTAACATTCACGCATTGGAAAATTTGATAAGTATATTTTTGACAATTATAGATACTAGGGGGGTACCCCCCCTGCTCGCTTCGCTCGCCAAACCCCCGTGTGTTCTTTAGAAATCAATAATTTCAATAATAAGTGTAGTAATAATTAAAAGAAAATTACATTCAAAACAATAAAACTTTAAACTGGAACTTTCGATTTTGTTCGATTGAAAAGAATACTGAACGAACGATTCGAATCAAAATAAAAGATTAATGTCAGCTATATTCATGTTAAACGTTTGTTTTTTTAGATAAATAGTGGGTTTAACTTTAGGTTAATAGTGACATGTGCTAGATCATATTTTTTGCTTTCTCAAAGGGAAAGCTTTGTAATGGGGCAAAAATCGGCCCACCGAATCAGACCTCGGGACATCGATTTTCGTGATCTACGGGTCGAAAAACATGGAAATCCAAAAGTGTCTGTATGTATGTATGTGTGTGTGTGTGTGTGTATGTGTGTGTGTATGTGCGTCCCGTTTTTTTTCGTCCACGATAACTCTCGAAGGAATGGTCCGATCGTCCTGAAATTTTGCACACAGGTTAATCGCGGCAAAATCTCGGGCGAGTTCAATTTTCAGCAAAATCCGTTGTTTATTTCTCTAGCAACCGTTGCTAAGGTGTAAAATTTTTTGTTTCTTTTGTCTAGGATAACTTTCGAAGGAATCGTCCGATCTAGCTGAAATTTTGCACACCGGTTAGTTGTGGCAAGATCTAGCCCGAGATCAATTTTCAGCAAAATCCGTTGGTTATTTCCCTAGCAACCGTTCCTAACGTGTTTTCTCACAAATCCTTATGAGTGCTCATTGGGCAAGCCGGAAAATCAGTTTTAAGTCACACTCGATGGCCAAGGACACTGAATTGTTGTATTTGCTCCATAGCAACGGTTGTTTACCTCCCTAGCAACAGTTACGAAGGTTGGAAATCATTAATTTATGACCCATTTCCATCATTTTCGACGGCAAAGGACACAAATCTTCCCAATTAGCTCCTTAGCAACCGTTGTTCACCGCCCTAGCAACCGTTGCTAAGGGGGAAAAAAATTGATGTAAGTTTCGTTTCCAGTATTTTCAACGTACTATAGAGAAAATTGGGAAAATTTGGTGTCTTTTGCCGTCGAAAATGATCAAAATAGATTTTGAATTGATCATTTCCAACCTCAGCCGTCGAAAATGATCAAAAACGGACTTAAGGGCAGGGCGGATCGATTTTGACCGCTATTAAACCGTATGACAGTCACAAGATGAATTGATCGAAAAATTATGCAGGTCCAAATGTCTCGCATCGTGTAGAACCTAGAACCGTTTGCCTTTGTTGCATTTGATCAAATAATAAGAGAGCCCGGGCAGACATCAACACTCGCAACATAGTTTGGTCAATTGAAAAAGAACGACACTTTACACAGTCACAAAGATACGAATTGAATTGATTAAATAATTTTTTTGTAATTTTTGAAAAATAGATGATAGTATCTACGGTAGTGGAAAGGTGAAAATACAGGTTTGGGAAGCGTTTGTCGGTGATATTGAAGCCTCTTTGAGAAAGCATACTGCTAAGGCACTTGGCAGCGGTTTTTGGTTTGGGTATTCCGCGTGTTCCATTTCAGATTTTCAGCAGCAGATTTTGAGTAAGATTGCAATGGTTGCTAGACACGTAAACAATAGTTGCTATGGGCAAAACGGAGATTTTGTATCCTGTGCAGCTGAAAATACTGGAAACGAAACTTACGTGAATTTTTCTTTCCCTTAGCAACGGTTGCTAGGGCGGTAAACAACGGTTACTGAAAAGCTAATTGGGAAGATTTTGTGTCCTTTGCCGTAGAGAATGATGGAAATGGGTCATAAATTGATAGTTTCCAACCTTCGTAATGGTTGCTAGGGAGGTAAAAAACGATTGCTATGGAACAAATATAACAATTTAGTGCCTCTGGCTATCGAGTGTGACTTAAAACTGTTTTTCCAGCTTGCAAAACAACGGTTGCAAGGGATATAAATAAACGGTAGTTTCGACGAATAAGTGGATTTATATTGAAAAAAAATTGTCCAAAATAATATTTAGTCCTTTCCTTCTACTGCAGCAACGGTTTCTAGACACGTAAACAATGGTTGCTATGGGTAAAACGGAGATTTTGTATCCTGTGCAGTTGAAAATACTGGAAATGAAACTTACTTTTTCTTTCCCTTGGAAACGGTTGCTAGGGCGTTTAACAACGGTTACTGAGGAGCTAAGTGGGAAGATTTTGTGTCCTTTGCAATCGAAAATTATGGACATGGGTCATAGATTGATCATTTCCAACTTTTGCAATGGTTGCTACGGAGGTAAACAACGGTTGCTATGGAGCAAATATAACAATTCAGTTTTCTTGGTCATCGAGTGTAACTTAAAATTGATTTTCCAACTTTCGAAGCAACGGGTGAAAAAAGAGTGGAAAAAGAGGGAAGATTTTGTATCCTGTGCAGTTGGAAAAACCACTGCCAAGTGCCTCAGCAGTATGCTTTCTCAAAGTAGTGCAATTGAACCTCAACTTGCATTAATCACCACTCTTTGAGAAAGCAAAATGAACCTCTAACTCATTTCCTCCACTCCATAGTAACGGTTGCTAAGGACGTAAACAACGGTTGCTATGGTAAATATCCGAGCTTTCTTATCATCAACCAGTTGCGAAAATGGACTTCTAACTGACTTTTCCCACTCCATAGTAACGGTTGCTAAGGACGTAAACAATGGTTGCTATGGTAAATGTCGGAGCTTCGATTTCTTACTTCTTCGTCATCAACAGTTCCGAAAATGGACCTCTAACTGACTTTTCCCATTCCATATAACGGTTGCTAGAGACATCAACAATGATTTCTACGGGAAAGGTCTCTTTGATTCTTATAGAATCCCATAAATATTCAAACCCAAATGATCATTTATCATGAATTATATGGGAACTTATCAAAAACACGATAGCAACGGTTGACATGGAAATGAACAACGGATGTTGCTAAACACCGAACTCAGCTCACATCTTCCGGAGACCGACCTGTGTGCAAAATTTCAGGACGATCGGACCATTCCTTCGAAAATTAACGTACGACAAAAAAAGTCAGTCTGAAGCTGAATTTTGTATCTCCATAGCAACGGTTGCTAGGAGAATAAACAATGGTTGTTCCAAAATGAATGTCTTATCGATTCTCATCGATCGTCGTCGAAAGAATTGGAGACCCATCGTGCATTGATGATGATTTTCGGAGCTTTTATCAAAAACACGTTAGCAACGGTTGCTAGAGAAATAAACAACGGAATTGGCTGAAAATTGAACTCGACCGAGATTTTGCGGCGACTAACCTGTGTGCAAAATTTCAGGACGATCGGACAATTCCTTCGAGAGTTATCGTACGACAAAAAAGTGCACGTACGTACATACATACAGACATTTTTGGATTTCCATGTTTTTCGACCCGTAGATTACGAAAATCGAGGTCCCGAAGTCCGATTCGGTGGGTCGATTTTTACCCCGTTACAAAGCTTTCTCTTTGATAAAGCAAAAGGGTGAGAAAAGGGAGCAAGAAAGGGGAGCAAAAAAGGGGAGCCAAAAAGGGGAGCCAAACAGGGGAGCCAAAAAGGGGAGCCAAAAAGGGGTCGAAAACTTTCACGGCGGCGGCGGTCTGGCTTTTAATATAGAGAGATTATATATCGCCTGACTTTTTTTTCTAGATCAAAAAGCAAACTATGTCTACGGTGACGTGGTACAAGAACATACCGAGTCTGCATTACAGATCGACGTCCCTGGAAATGTGGACACGACACGACATTTTCCGCACTTGTGAATCATTTGGGGGACAGGAAAACTTCGAGACAGGAATTTCGTGGTTTCAAATTTTATTGGCAGAGCAGCGCGTTATGTGATACATAGGAAAATAATAGGAATGCAGATGGCTTTTATGGTAGTGGAGGAAAAATTATTTTATAAAAATGGTTCAATTCTATCTCCTGTTTGGATTTTTCATTTAGGGTGACTCTTTCATTCGAATATTGCAAGCAGTCCCATACGATTTTATCAATATCTTAATGTGTGTGACTGCAGGTATGTGCATATATTCTGAAGAGCTTATAAAGTTTTGCTTTCTCAAAGAGAAAGCTTTGTAACGGGGTAAAAATCGACCCACCGAATCGGACTTCGGGACCTCGATTTTCGTAATCTACGGGTCGAAAAACATGGAAAATCCAAAAAACCGCTGCCAAGTGCCTCAGCAGTATGCTTTCTCAAAGTAGTGCAATTGAACCTCAATTTGCATTAATCACCACTCTTTGAGAAAGCAAAGTGAATCTCTAACTCATTTCCTCCACTCCATAGTAACGGTTGCTAAGGACGTAAACAACGGTTGCTATGGTAAATATCCGAGCTTCGGTGTTCTTACTTCTAGTCGTCAACAGTTCCGAAAATGGACCTCTAACTGACTTTTCCCATTCCATAGTAACGATTAATAAGGACGTAAACAACGGTTACTATGGTAAATGTTGGAGCTTCGATGTTCTTACTTCTTAGTCATTAACAGTTCCAAAAATGGACCCCCAACTGACTTTTTCCATTCCCTAGTTACGGTTGCAAGGGATATAAACAACGGTTGCTAGAGACATCAACAATGGTTTCTACGGGAAATGTCTCTTTGATTCTTATAGAATCCCATAGATATACAAACCCAAATGATCATTTATCATGAATTATATGGGAACTTATCAAAAACACGATAGCAACGGTTGCCATGGAAATAAACAACGGATGCTACTAAACACCGAACTCAGTTCACATCTTTCGGAGACCGACCTGTGTGCAAAATTTCAGGACGATCGGACTATTCCTTCCAAAGTCATCGTACGACAAAAAAAGTCAGTCTGAAGCTGAATTTTGTATCTCCATAGCAACGGTTGCTAAGAGAATAAACAATGGTTGTTCCAAAATAAATGTCTTATCGATTCTCATCGATCGTCGAAAGAATTGGAGACCCATCGTGCATTGATGATGATTTTTGGAGCTTTTATCAAAAACACGTTAGCAACGGTTGCTAGAGAAATAAACAACGGAATTGGCTGAAAATTGAACTCGACCGGAGATTTTGTAGCGACTAACCTGTATGCAAAATTTCAGGACGATCGGACAATTTCTTCAAAAGTTATCGTACGACAAAAAAGTGCACGTACGTACATACGTACGTACATACATACAGACATTTTCGGATTTCCATGTTTTTCGACCCGTAGATTACGAAAATCGAGGTCCCGAAGTCCGATTCGGTGGGTCGATTTTTACCCCGTTACAAAGCTTTCTCTTTGAGAAAGCAAAATGTCTGTATGTTGTACGTACGTACGTACGTGCACTTTTTTTGTCGTACGATAACTCTCGAAGGAATTGTCCGATCGTCCTGAAATTTTGCACACAGGTTAGTCGCCGCAAAATCTCGGTCGAGTTCAATTTTCAGCCAATTCCGTTGTTTATTTCTCTAGCAACCGTTGCTAACGTGTTTTTGATAAAAGCTCCGAAAATCATCATCAATGCACGATGGGTCTCGAATTCTTTCGACGATCGATGAGAATCGATAAGACATTCATTTTGGAACAACCATTGTTTATTCTCCTAGCAACCGTTGCTATGGAGATACAAAATTCAGCTTCAGACTGACTTTTTTTTTGTCGTACGTTAATTTTCGAAGGAATGGTCCGATCGTCCTGAAATTTTGCACACAGGTCGGTCTCCGGCAGATGTGAACCGAGTTCGGTGTTCAGCAACATCCGTTGTTTGATTCCATGGCAACCGTTGCTAGCGTGTTTTCGATAAGTTCCCATATAATTCATGATAAATGATCATTTGGGTTTGTATATTTATGGGATTCTATAACAATCAAAGAGACCTTTCCCGTATAAACCATTGTTGATGTCTCTAGCAACCGGTGTTTATATCGTTGCAACCGTAACTAGGGAATGGGAAAAGTCAGTTGGAGGTTCATTTTTGGAACTGTTGATGACTAAGAAGTAAGAACATCGAAGCTCCGACATTTACCATAGCAACCGTTGTTTACGTCCTTAGCAACCGTTACTATGGAGTGTGAAAAGTCAGTTGGAGGTCCATTTTCGGAACTGTTGATGACTAAGAAGTAATAACGTCGAAGCTCCGACATTTACCATAGCAACCATTGTTTACGTCCTTAGCAACCGTTACTATGGAGTGGGAAAAGTCAGTTAGAGGTCTATTTTCGGAACTGTTGACGACTAAGAAGTAAGAACACCGAAGCTCGGATATTTACCATAGCAACCGTTACTATAGAGTGGAGGAAATGAGTTAGAGGTTCATTTTGCTTTCTCAAAGAGTGGTGATTAATGCAAGTTGAGGTTCAATTGCAATACTTTGAGAAAGCATACTGCTGAGGCACTTGGCAGCGGTTTTTCTAGCTAAACTGGCTCCTAATGAATAATGGTTTGCTCTTGTACTATCCACCGATACTGAATTAAATCTAGCCTGAACCAGGGATTGGATGAGTTGTCAAAAAACAGGAAATCCGTGTTGCTTGAAGAGGATCCAAAATAACTACGATTGAGGATTTTGATTGTCGAGTTAGTCAGAGTAACAATACTGCATACATCGTTTGCCCCTCTAACTACGACTTCTTTCGTCAAATAGTCTACCGTTTCGTTACGTTGAATACTTTAATTTAGATCTTACTGTCAGCAGTGGTGGCAACCGTGAGATATAAGCGCGAGTAACAAACGGATTTTTATGAAATGTTGGATTACGCGAATACGGATGACGCAGTGTAATTTCACAAGGAAAATCCGCACGAATAATGCGAGTCCGTTAACCCAACTAAACTCATAGACTGATATGATAATCCGCGTTACAGGATACACGTGTCAGTATGTGGGGAGCATATGTATAAAACTCACGATGAAGCCGAAAACGTTTGCACAATCGAATTCAGAGAATCGGCGACCGTTCGAGGGATGTACCGAATCATTGGGGTCGCCAATAAACTTACGTGTATTGAACACACGCACGGATGTGTACGTAGTTATATAGTCGGCTATGAGATCAGTTTATTCGTAGACACATACCAGTTAATATTTCGGCACACACACACACACACACACACACACACACACACACACACACACACACACACACACACACACACACACACACACACACACACACACACACACACACACACACACACACACACACACACACACACACACACACACACACACACACACAGACACACAGACACACAGACACACACACACACATAGGAATAGTAGTGTAGTGCATGCTCATTTGAATACGACCAATCATTCAATAGGCTATTCAATAGGCATTCAATATATCATGCTGAACATTTTTTTAAATTTATGCGTAGGCGTATAGGAAAATCATGTTTTAGTATTGTATTGTGATAATGATTGAAACAAAATATAAAATAGTGTTATGATGAAAATTTTCCTGTTACCAATCGATAGAGTCGATTGAACACATCCATTTGTAGGTAATTCGATTATTTGTATGCGTAGGCGTAAAATTCATGAATCAAAATTGTTTTTGTCTCTTGTAATTGAATAAACTAGTAAATAGTCATATCATGCCAACTCTATCCACGATACTATCGGGTAATACAATTTGTTTCAAATGATTTTGCGATTTTAGGCCTGATGAATGAGAAAATTGAAGAGATTATTTTATTGTTTTCTATATGATTCAATATTGCAAATAGTACTATCGTAAACACCCATGAAACACTCGAGCGAGCGACAACGAGCGAGAGATTATTGCTCGTTCTAGATATTATATATCGCCTGACTTTTTGCTTTCTTAAAGAGAAAGCTTTGTAATGGGGCAAAAATCGACCCACCGAATCAGACCTCGGGACCTCGATTTTCGTGATCTACGGGTCGAAAAACATGGAAATCCAAAAGTGTCTGTATGTATGTGTGTGTGTGTGTGTGTGTGTGTGTGTGTGTGTGTGTGTGTGTGTGCGTCCCGTTTTTTTTTCGTCCACGATAACTCTCGAAGGAATGGTCCGATCGTCCTGAAATTTTGCACACAGGTTAATCGCGGCAAAATCTCGGGCGAGTTCAATTTTCAGCGAAATCCGTTGTTTATTTCCTTAGCAACCGTTGTTAAGGTGTCTATTTTTTCGTTTCTTTCGTCCACGATAACTCCCGAAGGAATGATCCGATCGTCTTGAAATTTTGCACACCGGTTAGTTGTGACAAGATCTAGTCCGAGTTAAATTTTCAGCAAAATCCGTTGGTTATTTCCCTAGCAACCGTTCCTAACGTGTTTTCTCACAAATCCTTATGAGTGCTCATTGGGACAGCCGGAAAATCAGTTTTAAGTCACACTCGATGGCCAAGTACACTGAATGGTTGTATTTGCTCCATAGCAACGGTTATTTACCTCCTTACCAACCGTTACGAAGGTTGGAAATCAATGATTTATGACCTATTTCCATCATTTTCGACGGTAAAGGACACAAAATCTTCCCAATTAGCTCCTTAGCAACCGTTGTTTACCGCCCTAGCAACCGTTGCTGAGGGGAAGAAAAATTCATGTAAGTTTCGTTTCCAATATTTTCAACGTGCTATAGAGAAAATTGGAAAAATTTGGTGTCTTTTGCCCTCGAAAATGATCAAAATGAGTCTTCAAGTGTGCTAAATACGGACCGCATCGATTTTGACCACCATTAAACCGTATGACAGTCGCAAGATGAATTGATCGAAAATCATGCAGGTCCAGATATCTCGCATCGTGTAGAACCTAGAACCGTTTGCTTTGTTGCATTTGATCAATTCATAAGAGAGCCTGGGCAGACATCAACCCTCGCGACAAAGTTTGGTCAATTGAAAAAGAACGACACTTTACACAGTCACAAAGATACGAATTGAACTGATTAAATAATTTTTTTGTAATCCTTGAAAAATAAATGATAGTATCTACGCTAGCGGAATGGTGAAAATACAGGTTTGAGACGCGTTTGTGGGTGATGTTGAAGCCTCTTTGAGAAAGCATACTGCTAAGGCACTTGGCAGCGGTTTTTTGCGTATAGTGTCTTTGGATTTTTTCATTTAGGGTGACTCTTTCATTCGAATATTGCAAGCAGTCCCATACGATTTTATCAATATCTTAATGTGTGTGACTGCAGGTATGTGCATATATTCTGAAGAGCTTATAAAGTTTTTTCTAGCTAAGTTGGTTCCTAATGAATAATGATTTGCTCTTGTACTATCCACCGATACTGAATGAAATCTAGCCTGAACCAGGGATTGGATGAGTTATCAAAAACCAGGAAATCCGTGTTGCTTGAAGAGGATCTAAGATAACTGCGATTGAGGATTTTGATTGTCGTGTTAGTCAGAGTAACGATATTGCATACATCGAGGTTTTCCCCTCTAACTACGGCTCCTTTTGTCAAATTGTCTACCGTTTCGTTACGTTAAATATGCATATTGATAAAATACAATCCCAATAAAATTATATGTATTGATTTCATGAACCGATGTGTACGTAGTTATATAGTCTACCAGCCAATATTTCGACACACACACACTCACTCTCTCTCACACACACACACACACACACACACACACACACACACACACACACACACACACACACACACACACACACACACACACACACACACTCATCCCAATAATCACTCCTCAATTGTACGTCATCTTGATCCATTGTTTAGTCTCAGTTACGCAAACACCATGAATCAATCAGCTCCGTCAGTCTATAGAAAAAGCCTGGCACGTGTCAGTGCATATATCGACGTGTCTTACGAAGAAAGACACATCTCAAACTGTCCGCGAAGAAAGACACATCTCAATTTGTCCGCGAAGAAAGACACAACTCGCAATCTAGCCACGAAGAAAGACACAACTCGCGTCTGGCCGCAAAAAGGATACATGGCGCACATCCCACAATTTTCCGACGTAAAAAATATATGGAATGAAAGCTTAGAATGAGTAGGTTATACTTGACAAAAAAAAACAAGCCTTTTCTACAGTTTAAACTCTTTTTTCGTTAATATTCGCGGGAGAATAATTCCGACATTTGTCTTTCTTCGTGGACAGATTGCGAGTTGTGTCTTTCTTCGTGGCTAGATTGCGAGTTGTGTCTTTCTTCGTGGCTAGATTGCGAGTTGTGTCTTTCTTCGCGGACAGATTCAGTTATGTGTCTTTCATCGTAAGACACGTCGATATGCACTCGACCATGTGACATCCGAACACCTGTGGCAAGTTTCAACAGTTGATTTATAAGCCAATTCTCTAATCGTATAAATTCACAGCCAGAGGCGCTGGTACGGATATTCGTCAGACAATCGTCTCTCTAAGATGTATTCGCTCCTCAGGCTCATCTTGATTATAGCCACTGCCGACAGTAAGTTACAAACCTTCCATTCACCCTTGAAATTGCCTGTCGCGCTATTGGTCCCTTGTGAAAATGTTGTCCCAAACTTCCTTCTCTACGAAGAATGCAATTATTTTCTTCTTTTTTTGTTATTGATCCTAATTCTCTCGTTGCTCGTTGCACTTGCGGAGCATCATGAAAATTGTTTAATATCATCGGTAATACGTACGAACTCTTCTCGAGAGAAATATTCAAATCACCGTGTGGCTTGTCGATGGATAATTTGATTCTATCAGTCACTCAGATCTATAAATTTTTCTTTTATTTCTACGGCATGTTTTATTTCATCCTCGAAAAATGAATCGAACGCGGTATAGAATCTCGATTATCCGATGATAAAAACATGCCTCGACGCGACGTCGATAAAATCAAAGATGGGAGATTCCCCCCGCCGAGTGTATACGAGATTTTGAGCTCCCGTATTATCTCCAAACGAAATCACGAATTTTTAACAGTATAGAAAGCTACTGTTTATCAGTGCGGTATATAATTATTCGCTATGAAATAAATCTGTACCCTTTCAAATCCTTACAGTGAAAACCCACTGTATTACAGTATAGGGCAAAAATCACTGTAAGAAGGTGGATGAAAAATTCACTAGATTACAGTGAATTTATTATGTAACTAAAGTGAATTTATATTTTCATATATATTTTATCACAATTTATATTTTCACATCACGATTTGCAGTGAGTATGGTGTGAAGTGAATTTTTACTCTACTTACTGTGAGTTTAATGTGAAAAATTTTGCTATCAAAACTCACAGAACTAAAGTGACAAATTCACTTTAGTTACATAAAAAAATCACTGTGATCCAGTGAATTTTTACTTTAGTTCCATGAGTTTTGATAAAAAACATTTTTACATGACGATTTGCTGTAATCCAGTGAATTTGTCATCCACCGTCTTACACTGATTTTTCACTGCAATGCAGTGGTTTTTCACTGCAAGGATTTAAGAATGCAAAACGATGCAAGTCCCAGAAGCCCTAATGAGTCATTCACTCGAAACTTTAGTGTCGTCGGCGATATTCGGAGGCAACGACTCGTCGATCTACAGGTACCCGTACCACGCGGCCCTGGAGAAGTCTGGCCGCTACACCTGCGGCGGCAACATCATATCCACCGAGTACATCCTCACCGCGACCCACTGCGTCGTCGGCCTTCCGGCCAACAATCTGAAGGTTCGTGTCGGCAGTACTTACCTCGGCAAGGGCGGCTACCTACACGACGTGGAACGTACAATAATCCACGAGAACTACAGGAGTGTATTAACCCTCGGCGTGAACGACATCGCCCTGGTGAAGCTTAAACACCCCGTGGAGCTCGACTTCGCCCGTCAAGCGATCGAGTTGCAGGAGGAGAATCCGAGCGTCGGTCAGAACGCGAGCATCGTCGGCTGGGGCTACACCAGGCGCTCTTTCCTCCGGCCACTCTACCTCCAGTCGCTCGTCGTACAGATCGTCGACAAACAGAAGTGCGACGACGCGTACAAGGCGAAGGTCGGCGGGCTTCACGAGGGTCACATCTGCGCCGGCTGGCTCGGCCAGGGTGGCAAGGACGCCTGCGAAGGAGACTCGGGCGGCGGACTCAACATCGGAGGACGACTCGCCGGCATCATCACCTACGGCGAGAGCTGCGCCTTGCCCGAATACCCCACCATCTACGCCGACGTAGTCTACTACCGCCCCTGGATCAGGAAACACGCCGGCGTTTGAGCGGGGGCTACTCCGTAATAATTCCGAATCTGGGATTGTTAATAGTAACGTTATATGCTCCAACAGAATTGTGATAAGAATTATAAATTAAAAATGTATTATATAGTTCAAGTGCAGAGATGGAAACTCTTGAAACTTGTAAGTAAATTAAATTTACTGCATGAAAATATATTTTATGTGAATAATAGATTTGGTTTTATTAATTTTTCACTTGGATTATTTATTTACTTTTTATTTTATCTTGATTTTATTATTCACATTATATTGTCCGTAATTTCATTGAAATCGAATAATCCGCTTTTCGAGAAATATCATTCCAAAGAAAAATGCTTTTAGAGACTCAAGTCAGATCCGATCGAAATCGTTATAATATCAATAGTACTCCAAAGAAATTCAGTGCAATCAGTGTACAATGACGATCGTTTACAATAGAAAAAAAAGCTTGACCTTCTCCATTCCGAATCGAATAGCATTCTATAGTCAGTCGAACGAACCTTCATTTTTTGGTAACAAATTATTATTTCATCTTTACTCGGAACTTTTGTCACAACGACGTGTCTTGAACCATCATTGAATATTAAACAAGTAGATAATCAAATTCATATAAAAACTGAGTTTAACAAACAAGTTGATCTATAATTATTAACAAAACCTTACGAGCGAATTGTCCAGATTGTACTCCGTCCTCCCCTCCTCCTACCAGTTGAATACAATTAATTGGCGAAAGAGGAATATATAGAGCCCCGGGTAATTCAAAGTAGTATCGCCGTGACTTGGCTTTGATGCATCTGCCGCATATGGCCTCGGGTGCCAAAAACGACTGCTAGGAATGTAAACAACATGGTTGCAACGCCATCTTCTACAACGATAACTGACTAATTGTCGAATAATAAACTAATTGTCAACTAATTATCGAATCTAATCGAATCCACCATGTTTCGCTTTATTGTGTAAATTCAAACCAGGTGAAATTCGCAATCGTTCGCCGCAGTTAACTTGATTCGATTTTCCGAACATATTGACCGATATTCGCTGATTTTACGTCCGAGCGATATGCGAAATGAGTAATACTAGATATGTATGCACGGTTTACGTAGAACGACGACAGTATCTTCGATGAATCGAAACGTTAGTTGCTGGATCACTGCATATACATCGGAGCGTTCCCAAATCTCCAAAAAGTGTCCCTTCGTAACGAAAAAAAAGAAAAAGAAAAGAAACAGAGTCCCGGTATCCTAGAGAGGTATGCATCCGTGGAGCGAGTCTTCTCGCGAAACAGACTCGACTTTGGCGAGTCAGTATATTTATCAGCGCACAAACGTGTGCGCGCGCGCACACGCGGGGGAAGATAAGCTTGTCAAGCGGCGTATCTTCGGTTCAAGGGTCGGCGTTGCGCCGCTCGGCCAACGTACGTACGCACACACTCGTCGCGCGGCTGTTGCAGTTTGGCTCGTCGCGGGGTCGGCGTGCTACACACGATGTCGGAGGTGCCGCGGGGACGCTCGGCTCTGCTCGGCCTCGCCCTCCTGCAGTTCGACGTGCTCGTCGCCCTCCTGCTCGGCCTCCTCCTTCTGCCCGTCCTCCTCGTCAGCTATCCAGGTGCACGTCACACGGGGGGCAACAAAAATACACCCGTCCGACGCTTTTCTTATCTTCTCGACGTCCGGGCAACGTGACAGATCGCTATCGCCACGCGAAATCACTGGTGATTTTTTTGTGATTTTTTTGTGAGTTTTTTGTGATTTTTTGTATTGTTAAGGAGCGAATAGCCCCTTGGGGTATTTGATTACGGACAGAACTTGACAGCTTCGTTTGCTCGATTGGAAACAAGGGCTATTCAGTCTCGAATTCGACAAAATATTCAAACAAATCGCAAAAAAATCAAAGGAAATCACCATTGATTTCGAAGTGAATAGCCCCTCGCGCCGCGCGTGTACGCATCAGGGGGGGTGGACGATGCCCCGGAAAATATATCGTTTTCCATCCAGATTCGCTCGGCCGCGCGCGGAATAACTTTCAACGCCCCCCTCGTTATCGCGTTTGTTTTTTACTCTTTGCTGTATAGACACAACAGACTCGCATCCGCAGATTCATTTCGTCAACGAGTTCGCCATTGCTTTTCCCCGATTGATCCCTCGTACAGTACACGAGAAAATCGGCGAGAAAATGATCTGGCTCGCTGTCACCAATCATTTTTCGCTTACTTTTCCTCCCTCGATAAGCACAATCTCACTGGCGAAGATTTCAACCGCGTGCGAGAGATATACCGCGCGACGCTTATCGCCTTCTTTTCTTCGCAACTTCTAATGTCTTTTCGAAAAGCACATACATATGACGTAACCGCGAGAACGCAGCTTCCGACGTGTTTTTTCAAATTTACACACGCCCGATTCCGGATGAGAGCCGGGTCGGTTGAGCCAAATTAATACTGTCGAATTTTCTTCTTGCCCCCGGCACCGGACGCAGTTTGCCAATGGTCCAGAAGGCTCTGGATACGGTTCATCAAATGGAAGTATCCGGATTGCATAGTCGTCGAGGACAGCAGCACACGCAGCATACTGGACCAAGGCAGAAATCAAGTAACCACGATTTTTCTTTTTTTTTCATTTCGCGCGAAATTGCGATGCACGCAAAATCGCATTTCGACACGACGCGATGCTCGATCGTGTCTCGGCTTCTGTAATCTCCCTTGCCCGACTCGTCGCTGACATTGACGATAAGAGTTGTGTATATTATTAAACAATGCCTCCGCGTACGCGGGCTTCAATACGAGTGAAATTCGGATCGATATAGTGAATCAACAAACGCGAGATCGGTCGATTAGTCATAATCTCAATAACGAGGCCACATCGATATATATTTCAAATTCATGCGCCTTTTGTTACATAAACCTCTCGTTCCATATGGACGTTGCAATGTACCGTGGAATCTCACACGCGGAATCCATTCCTTTTTTTCCACCGCGTCAACTGACGGATTTTAATCAAGGGCATCTACACGCTGCTGGTGGAGTGCCCGACCGTGACGGCGGAACACCTGAGGAACCACCTGGTGCACCTGGCCTCGGCGAAGCCGCTGCTGCGGCTGGCCCTCACCACCAAGTGCTTCCGATACGCTTGGCAAAAGCTCGACGAGTTCAACATCGACAACCATCTTATTGTGTCGCCCAGCCTCTTCAAAGGACGCATCATCAATGAATCAAATGTCCAGGTATATTATATACCAACTCAATTCCGATGCGATTGGGAACACGTATGTACAGTGCGCGACTATTCGAGTTAAGGTGTTGAGAGAAATATATAGCATCACCGCAGATGGCTGTTCGTTTCGAAGTACTTCGATCAACCAAGAGATTCCTTGGGGTTTGGCTCGCCAATTACACTGAAACTTTTGGATACGGATCGTTAATACCTACGCTCTTGATATTTGCATTTATTCGTCAGCTAAAGTCGCGAGTTCAATCGATCATTACTAAGTTTATCATCATGAAATGCACATTTATATGTTTGAAATCATACGGACGGAAATATATTATTTGTCCAAAAATATGAAAATACGAATGAGTGTTTTCGTGAAATCGAAACGTTTGTAAAAGACGCATATCTGCCGATGTATTGCACCTGTTTTGGTAGCTGCAAACCACCTGAAAAAGTTTTACTGGCCATTCTAATCCATTGGTACACTTTGTTTTTCAAAAATTTTACAGTTCAAAGCTGATTTGTTTCAACAACAAAATAAGTGTACGTTAATCTTAACTAATTTAAGCGATGACATAGTTTGATTGGCGTTTCCTAGGCCAGCTTTCGCACGCGATTCAATGGGTTAAATTGAATGAGTATATGCCGGGATGGAGATTATTAGATTACTGAGAGAGGCAAGTGCTGTCAAACGAAACGCGCGTGACCTATACGCGCAATGCCTCTTCCAGACGACGCCTATACTCTCGTTCGACGTATGCCGGGTTCAGGTATACAACGCTGTAAAACCCAAAAGTGGAAACGTTATCTATTGTCAGTGCGGTCGAAGTGCATCAGTGTCGAAAAACAATTGGCTTCGGTGTACCCGGTGAACGCGTTAACAAAAAATACCGCTCGATCATTACCAATATACCCAACGGATAAATAACGCTTAAGCGTCGATGAATACTGCGGACAGCTGAGCTGTCGTATGCCCCCCACGGATTGATGACGCAATGAGCGCAATCGCATAAATATATAAGCGAATCTCACACGTAAAATAAATTGTCACGCGATTTATGCTACTACTAAAACTGGTGCTCAACTGGTTGATAATAGAGAGTATATGCTCAAAAAACAGCAAAATATTCACTGTTTTGAGGAGTGAATTTTCGTTTTACTAACAAATGGTAGAATTTCACCGAAGAGTTAAGCAAAACTACATATTCATAATACGAATTTTCCTCTAATGGTATATTAACGAAAAAACAAAAGTATACTGTTGTAGATAATTATAAATTACTATATTCATCAATCGTACAATTTCCACTGACGCGATTGGTGAATAGACATTTGAACCGTTTTAAATTCATCGAGTCGACAATAGGTTGCTCCTGTACGAGACGATGAAATGTTGAAAGAGTCGTGACTGTGTTTGTGCGACAGGACTACGTGAGCGACGTGACGATGAAGTACCTGGGCAGCGGTTGTTCGCCGTGGGCGGTCCACGTGATCGGTTGCGGGGGACGTTACGTGCTGGTGCGGGTGCACCACCTGCTGCTTCGCGAGGAGCGCCTGGCCCTCGGTGACTTCTTGCCGCTACAGCGGGCCAGCTGGTCCGGGGCGTCGCGCCTCCAGGACGAGTCGCCGTTCGCCAACGTCTACGCCGAGCCGACGGCCCTGCCCCGACTCCACCAGAAGCTCACCGAGAGCTTCAGCAACGTGTGGAACGAGTTCCTCGCCAACAACGACCCGACCGAGCGGCCCGAGATACTCAAGAAGCGGATCGGCCTGTACCAGTGCGCCAAGATAGCCGTCATCGTGTGCTTCTCGACCGTCAAGGAGATCACCAGGTTTGAAATAATACTTACTCTATGGCTCTCCAAAGTTTCCCAACGGTGCGAATTTCACTGGTAATCGAGAGAGACTCATACCGAACGGGTAGTGTAAGGAACATGAATAATCGTTTTAATCTGCAATAGATATTCGTGCGACAGTTATCATTACCAACCGAATTGACTCTAGACTTCCATTAACGATTTAACGTAACGATTGAGAGACTGAACAGCTGGCGGGAAATACTGGGCTCTCGATTATAGCTCGTGTAATTCCCGTCAGCTGTTCAGCCTCTCAATCTGGGTGTCTATAACATTAATTCGGTCGACTGCTGCGGATACTCTTCTTTTTTACAGATTCAAGCTCGATTATTCATGTTATTTGAGCAATATTGCTTAATCTTTATCGTGGGTTTGGTTTGGGGCACTACGTATTACAGCTACAATTCATTTAGTTCGGAACAATTTACAAAAAATATTCAGATCTCGATGTATATGCGCGACCTGGGCTACGAAGCATCCTCGGTATATCACCTGATTGCGTTGCAGGGAATGCAGTAAAAAACATTTAATAAAGCAAACTCGTCGCCGTTGCAAATCTCTTCGCGCCACGAATACTCGTAATTCGAATTGAGTTTTATCGGGTCAACTTCACTCTCGATAATAATTAATGATTTGCAATATTTGTAAATGTGTATATATATAACCCCGAAATAGAATTCTACTTGGATTATCTTGATGGATTCAATTGCATCATTGAAGTATTCGACACTCGATAGAGAGTGTATCTTTTAAAAATCCGCATGCACTCGTCGTGATTACGTTGTGGATGACCGCCCGAGCAGAAAAAATCACGCGTAAGTTGTACTTATAGAAATGGAACGACTGGTTATTTGGGCCCAATATCGAAATTTAGTTCGTCTATGGACACGCGAGTTCTCCATGTCTTACAAAGTTCGTTGAATTGAAAGATATATAGTGAAAATGAACACAGAGCAGGAACAATGAAACGCGGGTTTTTTCTTGCTATGAAGAATTATCTACCGAGTTCTGAATAATTGTTGAGAAACATTCATTCATCAATTCATGAATTTTCCATATATAGTCTATGCATTGCCCATGGCTTTTCTATGTCTAGTGAACTTTTTCCAATACATAAATTATTCAGGTATACTCGATGCTCCTACATGAATGTTTAAACTTTTACTTATAGGCCCTATGTACATCCGAAATATTTCCTCGTCAGCTTCGCGCAGTTGAATGGAACGTAAATTATTGAAAATGTAAAAAAGGTCGATATGATACAAAAGAGAGTTTGGTTTTTTTGATTGTCGCAGGAAGTACGGGAAGAGCGAGGGCCTGAGGGCTTGGGACGTGTGGCCGGCGTACGTGAGGGAGGCACGCAAGCGCAACTTCACGTGGTCCGCGGTGTACTGGGCCCTGTTCAACCTGCTCAACCCGCTCGAGTTGGCGAGGACTTGCGCTGCGTGGGCCTGGTACATAGCGGTCAGCTTCAGCCTCAAGATGCCGATCTTGCTGGTGCGCGAGCTGCGAGCCGCGAGCCTCCTCCACGAGCACCACTACTACCCCGACAGCCTCGTGTCCATCCTGTCCTGCTATCTGCCCCTCCTCTTCAGGGTGAGTCGTCTCTCGCTTACAACACTTTTCATAATCCTCGGTTCGATGGAAATTCGAATCGTATACTCTTGGAAGCTTGCAGTGAAAAACAGATGTATTAAAGTATTAAAGTGAAAAATCACTGGTCGGAGATGGACAGATGATTGAATGGAACTACTGGGACATTGAAATTTCCATGGAATAAGAGTGAATTTTCACTCTAGTTCCATGAGTTTTAATAGCAAACATTTTTACCTCACAGATCGAACGAATTTAACTGTAAGCTTTTCAGAGAGTATACAACTGCCTGTTTGCGGAGATGGGCAAATTCAGTATTTGATTCGTTAAATACAAAATACCAAAAATCTTTATTTCCATATCCTATTCACAGAGATGTGAATATTTTTGAAGTCTGAAAAAAAAGTTGCACAGAAAAGTATGTTCCGAGTTGGCAGTAGATGACGTGAGTTTTACACACGATATGGGCAATATTTCATTCCACCGTGTGTCTGCTTTGATTTTTGTTGAATCGAAACAAAAGAAAACACGAATCGATTGTTTCAAACTTCCTTGTTCGCGATAAAGCTTCCGAGATGGTATACTCGACTCATTTGAATGTATAATTCCTTGTCCACCGCATACCTTGAAAGTCTGTCAACTTTGTCTGGCAATTACACTAAGAGAAAAATCTGGTAAACCCTACTATATTTTTACTATAATATATGAAGGAAAAAGACAACATCCTACTATACAAACGTTAGTGGATCTATGATGCCAGTAACTATACATATATATATATATATATATATATATATATATATATATATATATATATATATATATGATTATTTACTATATATTAGTAAAATATACTATGTATGATAGTGAAATCTTCCGAAAATATAATTACAGACATATAAATGGATAGTAAAATTTCCAATAATAGAGTGAATTTCAGATATAAATATGGTATGATTTACTGTATTTTTCTTTCCTATACGGTACAGTAGGATTCTCAAACCAAATTTCTCTCAGTGTACTGCAAACGTAGGTAAAAACGTATTCCAACAAAAAGCCAATTTTTTCGGGATTTTTGAAAAAAGCCGACGTAAACTTTTATAGGTTTGTAATGGGTACACAGGGAGTTATATTATACGTAAGGGTGAGAGCTGGGGACGAATGATTGCAGGCGAGTCTGGAAGTGGTGTCGATAATGGGCATAGCGATGAGTGCACCCATGGCCGTGTTGGAGGAGCTGTTCCGGCGGGGCCAGGGTAACGGGGAGTTGCGCAGCCTGCCCCAGAGCGGCCGAAAGGTCGTCGCGTGGTCCGATCAGATCGAGCTCGAGCTGCTGCGCAAAATCGCGGCGGTCAGCGGCGCCGGCGAGTCCGAGATACTACTCGCAGCTGCCGTAGACTCGCTCAAGCAGTACTTCAGGTAAATGAGCGCCATACTTATTCACTCGTACTCTCGAAATTCCTTACAGTGTAAAATTTAGTAAAAAATTTTTATATTTGTTTTATTTTTAATAATTTAATTATATGTATTTGATATACACATATGCAATTACTTATAAAACAAAATTACATATAAAACAAAATATCTGTATTTTCAAATTATTATATAGTTTGCTTGAGCTGTAGCCGTTTGGTTGGCGTGATTACAGGTGCTCGGGACAGCCGACTCCCAACGAAATTCTTGCGACCGCCAAGTTCACGAGTCAGAGGTCGATTTACACGAACGAGTGCGAACCCAAGGGCTTGCTGTGCCTCGCTTTGCCCACGAAAACGCCTCTCTTCGACGACGATCTCATTGAAATTCTTCAGGTAAAAAAAGTGCCTTCGTCTACTCTCAAATTTGGAGACACGATCGATTGTCCGCGCTACATACTTCGATCAACATATCATTCGTTGAGCATTTCCATTCGCGTTTTTCATTTCGCTGGATTCGAGGGATCTCTAAAAAATTTCGTGTGTACGTCAAACGCAGGTAGTACAGAAGAACATCCAAGAGGCGAGGCGGAAGCAGCGCGCGATATACGCGATCACAGCGGCGGAGGCGAGCTCGGGCCTGGTCACCTCGTGTCTACCCTCGATCCTGCTCAAGGTCATCCTGAACCACCTGAGCAGGAAGTACAGCATATCGGTGACGCAAGTGGACGGCGAGCTGCCGGTCGACGGGGTCGATTCGGCCGTGTTTTGGAAGCCGCCTCAAGGCAATTGCAGTGAGTCAATATACGCAATATACGTGTACGATTTATGCATATTAGACAAGTGGGCGAGAAATTACTAAAGAGAAATTACTTTATTCGGTGTTGGAAATATCGCAGAATATATTTTTTTAATTATTCACAGGAATAACGTATGATATACACCCACCGGTCCCATTTAGCCAGGTTACATGGGCAAATATAAGAACAATTGCTGAAAATTCGCAACATTGTAGGGTCATAAGTTAGTACAATGAAGTTCGTTTTAAAATTTTCTGTAAGACGTATCTTGGAATCTAGTCAACGAAATCGAACAAATAGAGGCTTGAAATGGCCGTTGATACAAGTACTTTTTTCATTGTGATTTTTGTAAATGATGTCCATCGGTCGGATTAATAAATTAGTTGTCCAAATATTCCGTCACAGTTCCAGCACCAATGTCAAGTCCTGGCCCACCGGTCTATATGTAACATAAATATATTATAAATATTCGATGACTGACTAGCCGGGTATACTTTGCAGGTCTGTCGATGACGCTGCACAGGCACGGCCAGCTGGTCAGGCTGGCGGTAATGGCGGACGCGCTGGTCGGGCCGCAACACGCGGCTATAACCCGGGGATTCCCCAAGAGCATCGAAAAGCTCGCGCGTACTTTGGGTGTGCCGGTAGCGGCCGGCGACGACAAAAACGACGACGAAGGAGAACCGGCCAAGACCGACTCCAACCCCCGCCCGATCGCATACTGATACACCTCGCACTATTCCACGTAAGCACCCGCACACACACGTGTACCTCCTCCTCCTTGCGACCGTACGCTCTCTCGCCGTTGCCGAAAATAGACCCATTTCTCGTACGATCGCGCAACGCGCGTATTCTCATCTGCACGATATTATGTATAGGTACACGTACTCTGGGTGTCGATTATAAGCAGGCTTAGACAAATGTCTGACTTAACAATTAATCGCTTGTTTGATCGAGGAGAGGAAATTATTACATTAGGAGGCTGATTTCCAGGTGTTTTGAATTAATTTCCTTTAGTGGACCGAATCGATTAGTATCTAATAATAAAACTTTTGGCATTTTTTCATTGATACTTTTCAACTGCATTCGCAATTATTTTTCGATTTTTTTTCGTATGTTGAAAACGCAGTTATGGGCTGTTGTCCAACCGCCCGAACTGGTTGTTCGCAGGAATTGTGGAGGTCGCAATTTTGATCTGAAAGCAATATGGTTGTTATTCTGCGTTATTAAAGAATGTTTTATAAAAATATGAATTTCATTGCGGGTGAAAATTGTGAAGATTAAATAGTTACGCTAACAATTTATGCGATAAAAATAAATCAATTTTTTTGAACCTCCTAATGTGGTTTCCCATTTTAATACATTTGATAACACGGAACAACATTCATATTCTTACAAGAGATTGTTATCGATGGGTCGACATTATAATCGTTTCAATCCATATATTATACTCGGATGTATGCAATCTTTCAAATTTGGAAATTCAAATTTTTTAAGAATTGTTTTGAGTGCAACGTAGAACTACGCGAAAACACATTTCAACAGATTTGAAAGTGTGATGATTCGTTTAAATCATTTTTTAGTATGAGCAGTCAGATTAAAAAAATGAGTCTTGGAATGAGATAAAATTTACACGGATATTCATTTAAATTTTTAAAACCTACGTAAATTCTGTGTATTTATAATAATACTTATTTATGTAAGATAAAACTGTATAAAATGAACAAGCAAACGGTAACGTGTACAGGCAAACTCACGAGGTACCAATTATTCTGAAAAATAAATTTCTCTTGTTCAAAATAAGGCTAGTGAAGATAAAAATTTCTTCTGATAATTTTTTATACAAAATTGGTTGCCCAGGTGAAATTAAGACATAAACATAGAGTAAGGAATAATCAAACGATTGAACCAAGATTAATTTATACTTATTTTTAAGTAATATATATTGTATATTTATTGAAACTAGCAATTCACTGCGCGCGCGAGCGCGCGCATTGAGTTTATTGGTTGGCTGAACACGTGGATGATAAATACTTTTTGTTCATCAACAATATTACAAGAAAACACTTGGAATATTGTTGATTTGAAATGCTTTTGTAACCTTAGCACATCGAAATACTGACAGCATAGTAAACATTAAGGATAACCCCTGTGGATGAAGAAAAAAAGAAAAAAATTTAAACTCCCAACTCACTTCACTCACTCGTGTTTCCATTCACTCCGGCTCCCGACCAATCCAAATTGAGCCCGTTAGGAATCGACCAATCCGAAAAAGTTCCTCAAGATGGCCACCGCCATCGGAATTTCCTTCAATTTATGAATTGATACCAAATATGTAAATAAAAAAATATTTTCAATAAAAAATGATAGTGATTATTATTAGAAATCATAAAAGCACATGACCCTTGGCCCTACAATTTTAGATGAGATCCAAACCACTTAGTCACGATATGGTCGCATTATAACCAATGCACTTGGAAAACCAAAGATGCACCTCAGTAATCGATCCCTCGACTCTTGGAACAATTGCCAATCTGTTTGGAGAGAGTTGAGTTTCTGAAGAAACTTTCTCAGTAGAACTTGATAGAATCCATGATAATCAACTGGAAATTATGATGATGAGAAACTGTTGAATATATACAATGATTGAAAGATTAGAAGGGAATCAATGACACATATTTATCTAATAAGTACGTATATTCTTTTAACTTTATAAAAGCTGACATCCTTCATAAAAAAGAGAAAGAAAATAATAATGTTGATATTAAGTGACGGAACGTTCGTTGACAAGAAAGAGATCATTTTTGTAATTAATAATTATATACATGCTCATAGAATGTTTGGCGTAACCTAAGCGATTTCAATTACAAATTCTTGAAGGGTAATACACAATGTCCTCCATCTATGATAGTAAGTATTGCAATAATTCTGGATTATATCCTGATAAGACGCATTTGAAATGCCATGCAGAGTCTTTTTATTTTTATCTTATATTTTATTGTTGATTTTTTCCTATAAATGTTTTTACCTCTGATAATTTTTAGCCTCCACTGGATCTTAAGAACACTTGGAAACATTGAACACCAAAATATAATCAAGAGTTTGTTAGAGTAATTCAACATATCTCAACCAGACATGAATGCTTCTCATTGATGTAATTAGCTAATTTCTATCGGCTAAACTCTGCTTCTTCATTTATTAATCGTAAATTACTTTTGTTACGTAGAGAATATGAAAATTAATGTATAACAATATTCGAAAGTTTTATATGCAGTAATTGAAACAAACAATGCTCGTTATAGTCTCCTATCAAGACCTGTTTTAGTGCGATTAGCCTATTCATGTCTGATTTCTACATATTTTTACAGGCGCGAGTAGATTTGGTACAATAAGATCACAAAAAGTAGTGTATATACAAAAAATTTGTATTCTTCAACTAACTTCTGATTTTTCTCTCGTACTCCGAAGAGCTAAAAATCATCGAAAAATGTATCAATGTTACGAGTTTTTGTTGTCATACAATCTCGTATTAAAAATCAGATATCTTACAAAAGATCTTCATAATTCCTTTCATGATGAGAAACATCATTATCTTATACTATGACTGAATGTAATTATTGTAACTATTCTTCGTTAAAAATCAACAAACTGAAACAATGGCATCATTTTTTCTTACTTCACTTGGTGGAAATCTAAATGGTCTATGGGCAGTTTATCACTTTTTAAGTTTTTGAACTTTCACATTATTTTTTAAATTCTTTCATTGTTGGAGGAACCGAGTATCAATAATCTGAAAGCTTTCTTTTCTCTTAGATTATAAACTCTACCTAGTTTTTTTTGTTTCTTTATCATTGTGAATTCTGTTCCACAGCTCGTGAATGCGGAAAATAATATTTTTGTATTCTCACAATCACATATATATCGTATCTTCTCATCTTCTCTCAAATGAAAATACGCAAAATTTTTACATGATTGTTTTCCAAGGAACTGGCGTGACATGAAATACACTTCGCTGCTTATTATCCGTAAAGATGAGAAGTCAATGAAAAGAGATGAATTTTTGCAAGCGTAGATTAAAAGTAGATAACAATTCAATATATATAACCGTTATTAGCGGAAAATATGTTACTTACATATCTAAATTAATCATATTAAGCGTCAACTGCTTAGTTGGAAGTTTAATAATTTGTTCAAAAATTGTCTCGCATGTTCTCACTGATCACCTTTTTCCTTTGAATTATGAAAATCCATTATGCCCACCAATTTTCTTCCCGAGCGAATTAACATTCATGATCTCTAGACCAATGATAAATTGTAATCATTGCAAACTTATATTTGGAATCTACATACTTTTTTGATGTATAGAAGGCATCGTATAAACCAATTCAGTTGATTATTCGAACATCTCACATTCAGAATGTATATATCTACATGCATCGCGATCGAAAATTATTACGGACCTGAGAACAAAGTTTTTCAAAGTCTAAGAACTATTTTAACAGAAAAATCAAATACCCAGTCTGATCTGCTCATAGATTCAAGTATGTGAAAAATACATAAAACCATACGAAGATAAGTATCAAATTAGAAGTTTCGCTGGAATATTTACAAAGTGAGGAGTTATAACTGATAAGTAGTGTTCCCTGTTGAATTCGAAATGAAAAAGCTTCGGCGAAGAATTTGTAAGCTTCAAATTGTTTCTTTCATTCAATCGTATAATTCACATTATAATTTGTAATCTTCTTACGAACGTAAGTTATTGATTATTATCATAATCATATTCAGAATTCTGTTCCTCCGAAGTGAAACGTTACTCCCAAAATATTCAGAGGTAGGTATCACGTGTATATACATCTTCGTTCCACAGTAATTCACATATTGGTTCAGGCTACATACGAATTAGTCGCTTTGGTATCATTCAGCAGCTGTTCAGACTAGTAAACAATTAACTACGTAGTATATACTATTATCTTTTTACACCATCATGCACATTGGTATATCATTATCGTATCATGTATTCATTAAGGTTTCTATATAGGGACGAGTAGCTCGTCTTCATATAACGACGACTTTTTCGCTTACTGCAGCGTCAGAATTACTGTATAATAATTTTATTTATTCTTTATATCGTTTATACTGTGCTTCTTCCTTAGACTATTATTTTTATTTCACTGATTTTAATGTTGTTTCAAAATTTGAGAATTTCTCTTTTCAAAGATGATTTTTATTTGAAAAAAAAACTGGAATGTCGGAACTTTGAGATTCGTATAGGTACCCGCAGATTTAATTAAAGCAAATCTTCCACGATCATTTCAGAAGGAAATAAGAATCTTATTGACCAAAGAATCTATATAAAGACAATTGGATAGTTACGTCGGCATCAAGTCAGGTGGTCTCTTAATTTTTTGATCGTTATAATAGTAATATTAATAATAATAATAATAATAATAATAATAATGATTGTTATATAATAATGATTATTTCAATTCATAAATTTATAGCATTATCAAATGCTATAAATTCCCTGAATGATTCTTGATTCTACCTAGTCTACTCATGTAATACAAAAAAGTCATCTGACAAACGTACAAAAGTATTGCACAAAACTTAACATCTTTACTTACGCCCCACAGAACTAGATCTAAGTGTATTTTGAAACAATTTTCAAACAGTTGTAATTTGTCAGTAAATTGTTTGAATCTACCATCAAAATATTCACCTGGAGCCAGAAGTTTATTTTCTCACCAACATGAGAATACTTTGTTCAATCACAATTGTAACTTAAATCAAAATCTGATCATGCGACAAATTTTTTTTCTGAAATGCAATGAGTACGATTAAGAACCTTATACTTATTCATTTGAATGCAATGAAAGAGTGTAGCCTCTTATTTGACTGATTTTTTGTCAATAATGGAAGACTTCACATTACTTTGAATTGAAAGTGTGCTCAAAGAAATAAAGAAAATCAAACGTTTCCTCGACGTTTTTTTCTCAAGGATATTTGAGTTCACGATTCTTCCTTGAACTAACAATGGACAGTAGGAAAAATAATTTTTTCAAAATTATTCGTATCTATTCCATTCACGTAAGATGACTTATAAATAAATAGTTGTTCGAAATTTAAAAATGTTGTCTAAAACTTGTTCATATGATAAAAAATATTTAAATACTATTCAGTAAAATTTTATCTTTCAAACTCTTCCCATCGTCACTTCTACAATTTGATTGAAAATATATATATATATATATATATATATACATATATTTTTTAATATTGAAACAAATAACTTGTTATCTTGAAGGAATGCTCGAAATTTTCAACTCCGAGCGAGTGAAAATATGCAATGTAGTGAAATGGATTGTCTTTTCCGTTACTGTTAAAGAAAAAAAAAAACAATCCATGAATGTCTCTCGACCATCGACTGTATTGAGACTTAATAATTAATCTTTGTACAGATAAGTACTATACGTAAATCATAGCTTGATTAACAAGTAATACCTAAAAAACGTTTGCTTCCGTTCAATCTAAAAGACACGTATTGAGTAAGTTGCTCGCAAGGTGATGAGAGAAACGTTCCTTTCTGTACAGTAGGTATACATATTTTATATATATAACTATATATGTGTGTATATAAAGTTTCGCAAGTGAAATCGCTATCAACGTACGTAGTAATTAGCCGTGGGGAAATTGGTGCAGGATAATAAAACACAAGATGGGTATTGGGCATTGGGTATGAGTGGGGGTGTGCCGAAAATATTTGTACAGCGCGCATGTTCACCCATACAGTACAACTGGATAACTTGGTGAAACGTTGTGGAATGATGGTCGATGTAAAATCAAAGTAGAGACTGTGGATGCGAGGAGGACGACAGACGGTGGGGGGGAGATTTTTAGGCGAGGGTCTCGCCGGCGCGCTCCTTCTCGGTCTCCACGGGGCCGCTGCCCCAGATCTTGCGGTTCTTGGTGTAGGGTATGATGCCCATAAGCAGACCCGAGACGATGATCCAGCTGCCGGCCATGATGAAGGACAGGTCCCAAGCCCCGGTCACGTCGAACAGCCAGCCGGCGAGGGGCGGCCCGAGGAGGTTGCCGATGCCCTGGCACAGCAGGCTCAGCCCGTAAGCGGTCGTGAAGCGCTCCAGGGGGATTATCTCGACGAGGATTACCGGGGTGAAGCTGAAGTTGCTCGCGAAGAACAGGCCGAAGCAGCACGAGGTGGCTACGAGACCGTAGTGGTTGTGGGTGAACACCGGCATCAGAATCGTCGAGATGCCGCACGCCACCAGGCACACCGTGTAAGTCTTCGTCACGTTCATCCACGGCTGGTCGCCTGCCCATCCCAGACCGATCTGAAAAAGAAATAAGAACAATCAGCCCATCTTGCTTGCACGAGCGGCATTAGCCTGTTACACTGAACCCGAGTTTACTCATCGCGGCGAGAAAAATCAATAGAAACCGAGTCTGCTCCAGTTTCGCTCGCGCGGCGAGAAAAATTGATCGCTATTCCAACTATAAAAGAATTATAAATATAGCGGTATAATCGCTCAAATATACGCTTATACTCAATTGGAAAATGAATTTTCTAGTTGTCCTCACTATAGCAATAGTGCAGCATTTATATTTATATACTTATGTAATACATTCTTCGTGATGAATTAAATAGAATACATATTTTCTGACCAGGTTCACTGAACTCATCGAATTTTTACTCAGTTTAACCAGCAGACCTCTTAAGACGTAAATGAAAAATATTCTTGTAAATCTTAATACATATAGAACAAAGTATTCTATGATGTGTACTTTAATTTGATTCATTGGTGATCATAGTGATCGAGAAAAAATAAAATTCCCCCAAAAAGCTTTGTTTTTCAGTACGCCTGGGTAGTATAATCTTTTAAAATGAAACCAAAACAATTATTTCGGCTTCCATTATTGGAATCGATAGGCTCTCTTATTTTTACAGAATGAATTCTCTTGGATTATTTGTCATTATCAGTTTGATAAACGAAACTTTCTATTGGATGTTCATTGTCTGTTTGCCGTGAGAACTTGTGGACATATATATATTTGCTACGGGTATTTACCATTCCTATCGTATTAGTAAGACCGATGTAACTAAGTAGATCTGCCGCCAGTGATTCTGGATAGCCTTGTCTCGTCAAATGTTCGGCAAGATAAAAGTAAGGCACGATGAACCAAGTAAACAGGAGGATCGTCGACAGGGACAGCAGCAGGAAGTGTAGCTCCGAGAACATCGAAAAGTCCGTCATGCCCTTCAGCAGATCTACTAGTTCGCTGTACCATTTCTGAAAACAACAACCACCAATGAGTCCCTGAGGCAAATCGTTGACACAGCATTATAAAAAGCAATTTCAAAATTAATCGAAATAAGTATTCATATTTTACCGTTTGCAAAAGTATTGAAATCAATGTGTAGAAAATAAAGAATGTCGATCTAAGATATTTCAAAGGACGCAAGTTTATGAGAATTTTTTTTTATTCAGAAATTTGAGAACGTTTAGAGCATCGCGCGGTAGAGTAAACAGATTCTTACAAGGTTTCGCGTCGTAGACTGTCAAGTCCGCTGTATATGCAAAAACACGATTATCTTTAGCGTGTTATTTCCCGCTAATCAAATAGATGTACAATAAAGTTACCGTTCGTAACTGATGATTCAATACATTCCCAAGATACAGTATAGTTTTCGACGGTGTCTTAACAGTTGGAAACTCTTCGTGATTTGTGTGAAATTCAAAACTGATTCGCAGCAATACAGAAAAAATCTAAGGGATGAATGAATCGAAAGCGTAACCAACCTCCTCGTTCTCCTTGGCCAGGGTCGTCATGCTGTTTCTGTAGATGTCGGGGCAGCTGCTGGCCCTCAGCCTGTACTTGTGCAGGTTGAGTACGGCGCCACGGTACATCACGGAGTTGCGGTGCACCTTTATGTCCCTGAAGTAGTGCGTGTTGGTGCTGAACTGACGGCGAAGCCAGGGCAGCGAGTCCGTCCGTACCACACCGGCACCGCAGCCTGGCAGGTGGTGACGAGATATCGACTTTGCCCTTTCCGCCTCGGCGATCTATGGGAAAATTCAAAATTAGACGATGGTTCGACAGATTTTTTTAATTCGAATTCCATTGCGAAACAAATCTAACCCTGATCTACCGCGCCAATGATGAGTTACAAAATTGATTGATATTATTTTGAAGCACGACTCGAAATTGAAAGTCAACGAAAATCGATAAATAAAAAAAAAGAGCTACTTTTTTCTATGTTTGAAAGCTCTTATAATTGAATTAGTTCTTTTTTTATGAATTCCATTTACCCAAAATCGTGTACATATTGATCAACATTTCATTGCGTCATTTGATCTCTCGAGGGAAGATTATTTAGTTTACGATGTATCCATGGACGTTATGTCATTATACTTTGTCTCATTTGATGTAATACGAAAATTGCACATAGTAGCAGATTTCCGAACAGTACTATATATTTTTTATAACAGGATCAATTAGATCATTGGTCGCGAAATTCACATAACAAATTTATAAATGACCCGATTAGTTGATCTCAAAGATTTTTAGAATGTATACCACTCACTGTATATAGTGAATCTTCCTCGAATAATTTGAATATTTCATCTGAATAAATCCGGAAATTTCAGTCTCGCGGCGAGTAAATTAATTTCCAATTTTCATAGATATCTAGTGTATTACCGAGGATTGAACGATTCCGCTTTAATTAACCTCGTAGAAAATAAATAAACCTCAGCTTCGACCGCGAATATCATTCTTATGACTTTATCATCGGTATTAATCATTTGTCACACGCAAATAGTTCCAAAATCCAATTGCAACGGGCACTTTGAAGTTTTGAATATTCGATCCGGGAACAATCCATTATATGAAGGCTCGAACAACAAAGCTCTTAGTTCCAATTCGTAAAAAGCTCTTCCGCAATTTGCTCGTCAACGTACAGATATATGTAACATTGGCCGGCACGTGCTGGTATAGCGGATCGATTGGAAAATAAATTGAGGGGTGTGACTGCGGGAACAGTGTGCGCGCGAGTATACATTTCTCGATTAACCTCTTGCTGCTCTCACGCCACTTATCAAACGTATTTCAAATCGATCGAACAGCCGCGTGGCTGCGACCAACCGTCGAAATCCATCGATGTTTTTCTCGGCCGTTTATTGTTCGAATAAAAAATGATTGACTGTGAACTCACGGCGTGGGCGACTTCCTTGGCCAGTAGAGGATTCACTTCCTCCAGGTCTTTTATCGACATTCTCCTGGTAGCGAGGCCATGGGTTGAGCCCTGCCGAGACTGACTCTTTTTCCCTTTGTCCTTTGCTTGCTTCAGCCTGTAATGCGAATCGGGAATCTCTTCCGTAACTCAACGTTTCCAACACACGACGCACATCAAACAACTTGGCAAAAAAAATAAATAATACTTCTTCAAATTAAAACACTGATGAATCGAACAGTATTACGTTGGAATGAAAAATCGCTACCAACCAAATTAACCATGCCATCGTATTATAAGCATTCGAAATCCGAAAAATTCGATATACTTTTCTACTTTATATACTACTTGTTCGATTTTCATACTTTTTTTACAATCAGCATAGAGATACAGCGTATACATCTACTAAATACTCAATCATTAGGGAACCTTACTTTCTATGCCAATATATACAAATTCACCAGGAAAGTTCCAGGCTCGCGATCATACCAAACCAAAAAAGACGCATATAACGTGTTCAAATCACAGGAGCAAATGAAATAGCAAAATGAGGAAAAAGTACGTGTTGAATGGTGTCTCTATCGGGGCGTACTATGCTTTGGATGAGTGCCGTGTGCCGTACTGAAAAGCGCAAAATAAAACGTTGTTAAAAAGGTGCAGGTTGCAGATATCAGACCAGTCGTGTAACCTCATCGACATGGTGACGCCGCTCTTGTTCTCTTCGCTGTTAGGATCGTCCAGCTTCTTGTCCGAGGAGCTTCTGCACAGCAGTAAGCTCGGGTAGTTCTCCAGGATGACGTTGTACAGGCGCGAATTCGCCGACAGCGATTCCAACACCTCCAGCGGCACCTTCAACAGACAGACGCTCGTTTGTAACATTCTCGTCTCGTCGACTCGATTCCCGCATTGATTGTTTACGACATATTTCGTTTTTATTCTTTGGATATTCAGGCTGCCCGCCAAGTTACAAATTCAAGATCAGAATTTATTCATGAACTATTGCTACGAGGAACGAAATTAAAATACAACACTTGACGAGTATATATCGTGACTGAATTAGTTAATTCGGACTAATTATAAGGCAGGTGCCGGGCGAGGGAACATTGCCGCGAACCGAGCCTGTCTTGCTTTAAAGCAGCCCTGACAAGATCAATGTGCAAAAGGCTAAAAGATGTAACGAAAAGGCTTGAGTGTTCAAGCCCACCGCAAGGTTGAAACGAGAAGTTCACCGCTCAAGGCCTAAGGTGAGGTTCGAGGCGAGGCGAGGGTAGGAGGAAACATCGCGATTCCTCACGCGCGCTAATCACGAAGGTGATAAACAATGACCCAATTGTAAGAGATTTTTCAGCACGTTTCGCTTTGAACATTTTTTTTCTCCTAGTTGCACTTTAGTACCGAGAGCATGCCTATACATCCGCATGTTTGCAAGTTCACGTGTATAAACGTGTGCTACTGACTAATGAGGCTTTCTAGGAAGAAACGTGACTTTTTCAGTTTGGGAAGTAATGATTCGCCACATAGGTACATCCCCGAGCTTCTTGATGGAATACTATCACGGGAATAGATGTATATGTGGAGAGAGAAAAGACCGTGAGTCAAAGTTATAATACATCGCAGGCGCGAGTAGTGCAAAATTAGAATATTTGCCCTTCGCTAAGTTGCCATGGGAATCGAAGGTTTTAGATAGAGTATTGTCTTTTTCATTGTCAAAATGATTGTAACTTCTTTTCTCACGTAATTGTACTCTATAAATCTGAAATAGAAAAAAATACGATTTAATATTACAAATTGCACAACTGATAAAAATAGTGATTGACTAAAATAATAGTGAAATTCTACTGATATTTTAGTAATTTCGTAAGAGTTTACTATTTTTTAGTCAATAATCACTATTTTTAGCAGTTCGGCAATTTGTCCTTTAAAACAGTGGTTTTTACTATTTCAGATTTAGAAAGTAGGCTCATTTTGATTACGAAATTCAAAAAGGAGGTCCTTGGCTAAATTTGATCAAATTAACAGCGCAGAAAGTTGAGACGAAATTTCGGACTTAAGACGAAAAGAGTTAATTGAAAATTCAAAGCTTCCCGCTTACATTTTCCCCGAGAAAAACCTTAAAATTCACGAAGAATATTCATTTCGAGCAATATGTGCAGTTATGCGACAGTAAGTATGCTGAAAATGCGATGCGCGAGTGAAACCTTGAACTACTAACAATTCAATATCCATTCTTACACGGGAGCACTTGGAATATATTTTTTTCGATCAGGAGTGATTTTTCTTTCTATTTAATCTCATTGATTTCTCAAAATCTGTTGTTAGCATGCATAGCATGTTGCTATGTTTGGGATTCGGATAACCTCTCGAAAGGAGTGTTCGGAGTAGCAATTGTTCCACATACTAAGATGTGAACTACCTCAACAAGTCTCTTATCTTCCACAAATCCTTCCTCTGCGTCATATTTTCTCCGGCACAGTGCCAAACGCCTTCTATTCGTAACATCTGTATTGAAAATTGGCACACTGCTATACTAACTCAGTGCTACGCACGCACACTAACGGCGCCATATTGGCACCACGTGACCTTATGTCACTTCCTAATAAAGTGAGGCTTGCGGAGGTTGGTTCAATGATGAGCAGTAGTAAGGAAGTTGCATAAATTCAATTCAAATTTTAACCAGTAGTATAAGTCGAAAGAATAAATATTACAATTGCTTCGGTTGATAGTATTAGGATTTACAGAGATATTGGCCGGTAGGCGTCGCCACTGTCAACAAATGAACTTAACTAGTGTGGACGGATATATACAGTCGTGGTTCGTTGACAATTACGACACCACCGGCCAATCTTCGACACTTCCTAATTCCGCAATTGGAATTCCTTATTTTGATATTAATTCGATTTTATCCTGTCGCATGCAACTTCCCATACTGAATATAACAATTTCAAATATTTGCATTTCAAATACACGCGTATTTGTGCAGATAAAATAGTAGGCTTGATTACCTTTTCGCTCTGCCTGACGAACGTGGGCAGATTGACGACGCTCCTGAACGCGGGATTGCCGACCGCGCCGCTCCTGGCCTCGGTGCTGGTGCTGAGGTTCTGCAGCAGGTACTCGGGCGCCTTGCCGCTCTTCAGCAGCCTCCTCAGCTCGTCGACGCCGGGGAAGTCGTCGTCGAGTATGGCGGGCGACCTGTTCTGCGACCTGGCCGCGCTGCCGTCGGTCATGTTGTTCCTCGAGAGCTGGCTCTTGTTGGGGGTCGGCTGCACCTGCTGTTGCTGCTGCTGCTGGTGCTGCTGCTGCTGCTGCTGCTGCTGCTGCTGCTGCTGCTTGGGCTGCTCGAGCTCGAGCCACTCGGGGTCTCGCATCACCGTGCCGCACACGATCATGTTGAAGAACGTGCCTGCCAACAGAAGGACGCAGCCCCGCCAGCCGTACTCCTCGATGAAGTACGTGGTCATGGGCGCGTAGACGAAGGTGCCGACGCCGGTGCCGCACGCGCCCAGCCCCACCGCCAGGGTGCGCTTCTTGTCGAACCAGAACGCGATGCTCACGACCGCGGTGACGTAGCACAGGCCCAGGCCCAGCCCGGCGATCAGGCCGAACGTCAGGTACATTACCCCGATGCTGTTGACGTAGCTGCTGAGGACGAAGCCCGTGCCGGAGATCAAGCCTCCGAGGATGGTCATCTTGCGGCAGCCGTACCGGTCGACCAGGGCCGACATGATCGGCCCCGACAGCAGCGGCACCGCCATGAACAACGACCCGATCCACGCGGTCGTCGACTTGCTCTCGCCGAACTCGTACAGGAACTCGATGTACAGCAGCCCGAAGCTGAACGAGACGCCGTCGGCGATCATGGAGATGCACAGCGAGGAGGCGACCACGACCCAGCCCCAGCCGCCGTCGGGGATCTTGGACTTGGCCGCGGCTCCGGCCTTGGCCTTGCCCCGGGCCCGGCCCTTGGCCGAGCCTCCCTCCCCCTCCTCCTCGTCGTCGTCGTCGTCGTCGTCGTCGTCGTCGTCGTCGTCGTAGATCTCGAGCATGGCCGAGGAGCCGTCTATGGAGTCGGGCTCGAGGCGCTTGAGCTGCTGCTGCTGCTGCTGGCCGAGGGGCTCGGGCTGGAGGTACTGCTTGCGCACGAGGATGCTCTGGGCCTGCTGGGCCTGCTGGGCGTGGCCGCAGCAGCAGGGCGGCGGGGCCGTGGCCGCGAGCCGCTCGGTCGCCGGCGAGTCGGAGGCCGGGGCGGTGGTGGGCGACTCGAGGCGCAGGTCGCTGCAGTCGGGCTCGGAGCCGAGGGACGACGAGCCGGCCTCCTGCGAGAACGACTCGAGGCTCTTGTCGAGGAGGCGCAGGTGCCTCGGGGCCGAGGTCGCCGCGCCCCGCTCGTCCGCGATGCTGCTCAGGTTCTCCGTCGAGTCGGCCTCCCGCTCGTCGTCCTCCTCGTCGTCCTCGTCGTCGTCCCGCCCGATGCCCGAGCTCTCCGAGGGCGTCTCGGGCTTGGCGCCCATGGCCAGCTGGCTCTCGTCGGGCGAGCGCAGGGTCGGGCTGCCGTCGTGCCAGCCGACCAGGGGTGCCGGCCCCTTGGCCAGCGGCAGCTCCTCCCCCGCGCCCACCCCCTGCTGCTTGATGCTCTCCACGAAGCGCTGGTAGTTGCTGCTGTCCTTCTTCGCGTACAGGCCGTCCTTGCGCGGCGCCACCTTTCTGCTGCTAGCTAGTCCTGCCATTCCCTTGTCGTCGCCTCCTCCTCCTCCTCCTCCTCCTCCTCCTCCTGCTGTTGCTATTGCTGCTGTTGCTGCTGCTGCTGCTGCTGCTGCTGCTGCTGCTTCTGATTTTGCTCTTGACGCTGCTCCTGCTGCTGCTCCCGAACCTCGTCTAAATGTAGCTGCTAATCGAGGACGACTGGCACCAGCGCCGAGGCCAGCCCTTCAGCCCTACTATCTCGCCGGGGTTGTCGCGTCGCCGGGGCCGCGAGCCTACCATAAGGAACCGGTGCTGACCAGCAGAGCCGCCGCCGCCTAAGCCGATGCTGCCCACCGACCTAATACTGATGCTGCCGTTCAAACTCGGCTAACGATCCTGCTGCTGCTGATGCTCCTGCTGATGCCGATGCTGATGCTGATGCCGATGATCCTTGGGATTCCTGCTGGCACCAACAAAAACATTTGTGTCAAGTTAATCGGCCAACAACTATGTCTCAACATCCGATTGTTCGCATAAACGTCCAATTTGAAGTACCAAGGGGGTAACATAAACAATGTGTCAAGAGCCTAGTAATTCTCGAATGAACTTTTGCGTGGCTCATAATGATATGATTTTGGAGTTGCCACGCGGATACCTTTTAGCTGTTGTCTCAATCGTTACATTAAATCGTGCACGCGTTGAGAGCTAGTCCGATTGATGTAATGATAAGATACAGGAATGGTCGGGCGAATAGTTGACTTCTTACAAAGTGATTCGATTCACTTTATTCCATCAATATTGTTCATTTTTCGTAATTTATATAACCTCTTTGGTACAACTCCTTTCTTCTTAAGCTATGTATTATATCGCACTCAAACTTATCGACGAGTCTTGTCGGTATACTTTTACAACTCGTCGTACTGATCATCGAAGAGTCTTGCTATATCGAATATCTACGCACATCCAGAATCAAAGGCAGATATATATAAGCAACAAGATGAATGGACATTTGAAAAAGCAAGGCCAGCCGATCAGACTGACGAGGGGAAGGCCACTGATGACGATGAAATTTTTTTGTCTTATGGTCTGACGTCTCGATTGCCCTGGGTAAGAAAAATCTGTATTGATTTTCTGTATTAACGCGATGTAGGAATTTATATGCATGTAAAGAAATAGTATTGTCAAAATTACTATTTATTTTAGTAACGAAGTGATAGTGGACGATTATGACGATTTTGAGAGTAACGTTTGGTAAAAATTAACATTTTTCTTGTCACTTTTTTCCCCAAACTTTTGCCATAATAGCCTCCTCTCTGATGTTATTTAAAAAATTAATAATTTTTGTAATAGAATATCTCGCCGTGTATCAATGAAATTAAGTGCACATATGCATTAAACTAATTAAGATTTAAAATGTCTCGGATAGATGGAAACTTCATAAACTAAGGCAGCAATTGTGACCAATTTCGATCATATAACACCGGAAACTAAATATAAGTATATCGTCACCAGAGTCCCGAAGGTTGGTTTTGACCTTATGAGAGTTGGTACACGGAGAAAATTAATTCTGTAAAAATTACGATTTGTTTTTTTATAGTAACGCATTGACAGAAATATTATGAAGATTTCGACATTACCGTTCGACAAAAATCGGTGAATATCAATACTTTTATTTATATAAACTTCTCGAAAACGCCATAACGGCCCTCCGTCACTGGGTTACCAAAGAAATTAATGATTCTTACAGTATGATCTCTCTCCGCGCATACGAATATCTGCACTTTTGGATAGATCAAAGAGATCCTCGATAAGTTTGAGTGCGATTAGTGCCTCGGAGGCAGGAAGCTGCTCTTCTTGCCTCGTCGTCACTGGTACAAGCTCATTACCCCATTAAATTTCTCAAACCATTTCGAACGCTGACTTTCAATAGTTTATATCCCCAAACGGCAAAACCGGTTCGAGCCATGACGTATCTAGTAATTTCAAAGATCTAACATACGCACATGCACAAAGATAATACAATCAAATAAAGTGAATGATTTAGCTACGTCTCACCAGTACCGTGTCCAAAATCAAACCAGTTACTTGCTAAGGAAAGAAAGAAAGAAAGAAAAAAAAAACCAACAAAGAGGTATTAAAAGTGCAAGCCGTTACTCACCATCAGGGTAATGTACAAAGTGACGTTGATTCAAGGCACATGCAGAGTCGTGATTGGGCTTGGGAAAGTGCATGCGATACACCACGTTTGTGAGCATTTCGTTCTCACTTTTTCATGTACGATATTCAAGCGCTAGAATACGTATCTATATACAATGCTAGACTAGCAATTAATATATATATATATACTGGTTCGACAACGAAGCGTGCAAACGAATATACAATAAATACATATTAATATACATACACAAAAATAAAAAATCAAATGCTGAAAAATAAATTAAGAAAAACAACAGGAAATTATATACGAGGTATAACTGAAAAAAATAAGAAGAGAACACATAAGTGCGGGTTAAGTCACAAAAGGGGATTAGCTCAGGGCATAAAATTATCAGTACAATTAATCATAATTGAATAACGAGATGAAGTATGTATAGTGCCTGTGATTATGTTGTAAATGCGCTCCCGTGCGGCTATGATTACGCCGCGACTCGAAACTCCCAACGACTTTATTTTGCGGACGGGCCAATTCTTCGTTTTCTCCCCTTCGCTGGGCCGAAGTAAGTTTCACACACGCACGTGGGGTATATTTTTTCCTGCACTCGCGATAATCCTATATATACTTTTATAATACTACCCCCGATCATCGCGAACCGATTGGGATGATGGGGCACGACGGAAGATTGCAAAAAGGGGGTCGCCGCTGCCGTGGAAAAATTACATCTATGTGCGCTTGCGAAATGATTGTGGGAACGTCGGCTTGAAGGAGGCATGAGTGATTTACACCGCGTGGCAGTTCTCCGCGCATGACACAGCCTCTCGGATTCGAGACGCGCGCGCGAATTTGACATGTTTGCCGGGGCCAAACGCTCGTCTGCGTACGCGTGTGCGGCATTATATAGCCGCGCTTGTGTGCGTCGTTGTTTCTCTGCGCCTTCAAGCATCCAGCTGTCTTATCTGCCTTTCTCGCTTCGGATGCTCTTGTATATCATTTCTCTCTCACGGAGAGACGCGATTAGACGGGCCAACACACACACACACACACACACACACACACACACACACACACACACACACACACACACACACACACACACACAGGCGGCATTTGAATCGCTTCTGTGTGAGTGGGGGGTCTAACAATGGATCAAGACTGATTTATAATTTGAATCGAATCGAGTGAATTGGGGGCACTGCGGAGGAGAGGCGCGCGTGTACGCGCTAAGAAAAAGTTGTCGCGCGGAAGAATAGCTATCTTTGGTTCGCGATTATATATGCATTGGACGCGACACAAGTCAAAATGTGATGGGGATAAAAGTAACGTACGCGCTTGTTCCGCTCTGTGAGTGGCGGATCGATGGAAGCACAACCGACACGTGATGGGTGGCCGTGATTATCGAAAGAGCAAATTTCGAGTTGAATATGATGTACTTCGAAATGCTCGCATGTTCAATCGAATGTTAATCGTCGCGTATAACCACGTAAAAATATCAAAAGTGTGCAAATTATATCAGCAATGTATTACATATATATGTTGTGTCGCATCTATAATGACTAATACATGGTCTTGCACAATTTCCAATATATTGCCGGTGTTTATACTGAACTATTTATACACTACGAGTGTGTTGTTTTTCTTCTCGCACACTGGCTTGGTAAGCGTCTCTCGCTCACATCCATACTGGCAACGATTAACGTGGCAATATTTCTCATCGCGAAATTTCCCGCGAACCAGCCGCATCGAAACACCAAAGGAAAATCCACCGAGCTCGCGCGAGAGAGAAAATTTCAATTGAGTCGTTAGTATCAATTTATTTCATTAAACAGGGGGGCACAGTGAACTTGCGAGTTTACGCAGTTACTTCTATATATAAGTATAAAATACGCACGTATACGGAGCAACGATAACGCGCGATTACGTGCTATATATATATATACAGCAGCGACGGGTTTCCCGGGGTATGTACGAAAGCTTCGTACCGCCGCCGCCGGAGCATCAGAGAGCATCCCCGACGCGTTCACGCAGATTCAAGCTTGCGGAGAGAAGGAGGAGGAGGAGGAGGGTTTCGGACGGACCGAGAGGCGACACGCGCGCGCGCACCAGCCGATTCGGGTTAGTGGTTCATCGATTGCCCTCCCAAACTCCCCCACTTTGGCCCACGCTATCTTCGCCCGATATACAGATATATATACACACACGCACGCAGATATACGCGCGCGGCTTATGGGATACGTATATGGGACTTGATCTGACCGATATACTCTCTTGCTCTGGCAGCCAAGTGTTGTGGCGTGACATTGGGCAACGAATCACCTTGATGCCACCCTCTCGCGTCCGTTTTTATTTAGTATTTATTGGTCAAAGATATTGGGGAGATGAGATGCTTGTGGGGAAATCGCGGAACTAACATACAGTTTACTCTGTTATTTGCTACTTTTTATTTTATATTACGCTGTTGAGTTTCGTACGATAATGTACGCGAAAAATAAATCATATCCGATTCTAGTCTCCGGTCGGGGGTGCAGGTCACCGTGAGCCCCTCGTTGTCCCCAGGTGTCCCGTGGAGTTTCTCCGCGAGACCTTCCACGTAAGTGCGCAACTTATCTCTGGGATAAGCTGTCTCCTATACCATCGCACACCCATTGATACTTTCTCGTCGTTACTCAAGTCTGTTTCCCCACTTACTCGACACTTTCGTTCGCCATAAGACACTCGACAACGTCACACATCGTTTGTTTATTGCTCTCTCTCAAAGAGAAAGCTTTGTAATGGGGTAAAAATCGACCCATCGAATCGGACTTCGGGACCTCGATTTTCGTAATCTACGGGTCGAAAAACATGGAAATCCGAAAATGTCTGTATGTATGTACGTACATTCGTACGTGCACTTTTTTTTTGTCGTACGATAACTTTCGAAGGAATTGTCCGATCGTTTTGAAATTTTGCACACAGGTTAGTCGCCGCAAAATCTCGGCCGAGTTCAATTTTCAGCCAAATCCGTTGTTAGCGTGTTTTTGATAAGTTCCCATATAATTCATGATAAATGATCCTTTGGGTTTGTATATTTATGGAATTCTATAAGAATCAAAGAGACATTTCCCGTAGAAACCATTGTTGATGTCTTTAGCAACCGGTGTTTATATCCCTTGCAACCGTAACTGGGGAATGGAAAAAGGTCAGTTGGAGGTCCATTTTTGGAACTGTTGATGACTAAGAAGTAAGAACATCGAAGCTCCGACATTCACCATAGCAACCATTGTTTACGTCCATAGCAACCGTTACTATGGAGTGGGAAAAGTCAGTTAGAGGTCCATTTTCGGAACTGTTGACGACTAAGAAGTAAGAACACCGAAGCTCGGATATTTACCATAGCAACCGTTGTTTACGTCCTTAGCAACCGTTACTATGGAGTGGAGGAAAAGAGTTAGAGGTTCATTTTGCTTTTTTTTCTTTCAGATTATCATTATGATTGTTATTCTATATCGATGATTGCGCGATACCGCAAGGGTCGATACTCTATAGTCAATGAGAGTTCACAAGTTGAGTACGATAATTCGTGTGCAAATTTTTAACTACAGTATTATTAGAACGCACGATCAAATTTAATTATTAGCCGCGGTCACACGAGCACGGACATACTGTACATGTGATGAAATAGAGACTTCCGAGTATCAATATTTAAAATTGATTCATGGTTCGTTGATTCTTCTTAATTTATAATAATTATGTATAGATGATTTTAATTTGAAACTCTTGGCAGTGTAATTTTTCAATTGTTGCTAAACTAATATTTCAAATCTTCGGGACAAATACATTTCTCATCTTCAATTCGCATCAAGACATTTGATTCGCTCTCAAGATTCGCGAGTTTCAATTATACACATCTGTTCAGCTTTATTTTCTCCCACGCTCATTGCGTCGCAGCTTCCGGCTCTTTAATTTTTCCTTGACACTGCTCGTGACACCAATTTGATTTTTTTTCTCCACTCCACCCTCGACCTTTCGCAGGGAGAACCAAAAAAAATATATCTGTACGGAAATCGGATCGATTGTATTGGCGAAATTTATCATTAGTTATACGAGTGTATGTATATGTCGCGCGTCTCGAACATGATAAACGAGCAGAGCCGTACAGGCACACACCGCGACTAGCTGTTACTCGAGAAGGTCAAATGAAATTTTGCGTGGCACATCATTTTTCGTTTTTTGATCTACTCGATAGTCGGATCTTGATAACTCATCAAATTATTCACAATCACTCGAGTGACTTTTTTTTTCAAGTAGCTCTCGATAATATTATAATTTGTACCCACACGGGGTAACGTACGCTTGTGAGAAATTCCGCCGACGAGATACGTATCACGAAATTTAATGGTGGGTTATTTAGGTATCGCGGAATCAAGTTGGTTGAAGGGCTGCATACACATGGATAGTTAATCACTCACACACCCGTAAACAAATCCTCTGACACTAGTATTCTGTACACTTAATTCATACGCGTATTTACACTCATTTTCACGTCCAGAACATCAAAAAGATTTTTTGTAAACTTTACTCACTTGTCGTAAGATTAATTTTTTATATAGTACGTTATACTTGTGAAACTCGTGGCTATGTCGAATACAACCCCATTATAATATGAAAAAAATAGAAAAAGCAAGAATGAGACTTTTGGAAATTGAATTAACCGACCATAGCCATGGATGTCGCAAGTTCGTCTGAAAAGGTGGTCTAGACGTTTGTTTCTCTGAAACTCACGATAAACAAAACTCCTAAGAATAGATTTGAAGGTGTGTTTTGATGATCTAGAAGAAATTAAGTTTTGGCTATTTTTAAATGCCAAATTTATTGTAAACCTGATCAGGAAACACTACTTGGGATTAGAATCTCGAATCTCTTTGAAACTTTTCGAGGTTGTTTATGGTTACTTAAATAGATAATATCTGCTCTGTCATTCATCACCTTAATGTTTCGGTTTCCCTCAGTTATTGTCATGTTTTTGAACTAAGAATGTATAATGTATGATATTTAATATATCGCATATTAGAATTTGATAATATCGTGTAATATGTAAATTATTATTGAGTTGACTATTTCACCTTTTACTATAATTATAGTAGAATAAAACTGACCATGTTTGTATTATGTAGTGTCTCAAGTAGCAAGAGTAATGTAATGTCCACGATTACGAAATAAAAAGTGTATTATTAATAAACTATTAAACAAAAATTGCCGATGACATGGATTTCTGTACTCATAAATTATTGCCTGTATCATACAATACCCGCACTTTAAATAAATTCAAACTGTAAAATTGATCTCCATCAATTCAACCCGTACTAACTTGACCATACATTCTAATGAAGACATAGTAAATCGTATTACAATATTTTACAACATCCGTAAGATTCTGATAGCGAAGTCGACTAACATCACCTAGCCATCGACCATACTAAGAAACGTGAAAATACATCAACCACCGCAATATTCGTCCCTCGGCCCCCCTATGCAAAAGACTCAGCCGGGATCAAAAGTATACGCGAGGTAGTCTGTGCCGTTCGCACGAGCATAAAATTCTTCCCCGCGGCTTCCCGAGTTACGTTTCACATCCCCCATTGATTTTTCCACCCGCCCTAACCGCTCCTCGTCCAACCGACTCTCGACTCTCGACTCGACGATCAGCCACACATCCGCGAGCCAATTCGCGGATTCCGCTGCTCGCAGGTGCAATCAGGCATATATACTCATCTCGGACAATCGCTCACCCGCGACTAGCTCTGGCGCGGTTGTAAACGGGCGCAGGTTGTAAAATCCATACAAAGTCGAGCTGGAGGAGTTTGGTTCATCGAACCCGCTCGCCATTCACCGCGCGAGTCCCGAACGCGCGCGTGTGTGGGGGTGGCGGGTGGGTTGCAGCGCGCGCTCGAGAAGTGGGACACGCCGCGCGTATATAGTGCAGCTGCGCGCGTCTTACGTACATGTATACACGTATAGCTGGTGCATATCGGAGCGAGGGGGTTGGGGGGTGACGTCACGCGCGGGGCCGCGAGCGAGCCAGTGACGTCGGCTCTCCGCGAGCGCGCCATATATATAGCCTTGTGCCAAGCGCGCAAGAGCTAGGAGCGAGTGACCCGGCGCTGCCAACTTTGTGTGTGCGTGGGGGGCGCTGTTGGTGCGCGCGTGCAGGCACAGAGAGCAGCAGTGGCTGGTCGCGTCGCCATGACGACCGACACCGCTCGATATATTCTGCCCCCGCTCTCTCCCTCGTGTCTCCGGTTTGATCCGGCTCGAACCACCCCTCCCCTGTGTATACCCGCCGACCAGACTGGCTTTTCCTGGATCCTCCCTCCCGCTCTCCAACTCTCTCTCTCTCACGGCCCCCTTGGCTCACCAGCCCCCTCCGGTATAAACAACCCGCGACGCTCGTGTCTGTACCCACTTTTTTACACTGGCCAATGCTTCTTTACGTGGTATGTATATACCCGGGTGCACGTGTATGTGTACTCGAGGGGGTCCCATGGCCTCAAGGTCAGCGTGAAAAAATGAACGGACAACATTGAAAATCCCACACGAGTTCCAAGCCGTCGAGCGTTCGCCTGCTGCTCGTTGTTCTCAACCCCGAGCGAGAAGCGCATCCACGATTCAACGCGACGAATTCGGACGGCAATCGCATAAACAACATAGCGAAGAATCCCGACGAGTAGAAAGTTGATGTCGGTTGATAATGACGACGCGTGGATTATACTTTTGTTTGTTTTACTTTCAGATCGAAGCTCGGTTATTCGTGTAATTCCGGCAATAAAGTTATCTCTCCGTTATATGACACCTGTTTGGTGCATCAAGTGATACTCTCACGCCTTCCAATCCAATTTTCACTGCAGTTGAATTGATTTACTTCTCAGTGGGAATATTGAATCGCGCGTGAATTCGGTAGTAACGGGTAATCGTAAGTTGTATCAAAGAGTAGAGGGCAATGTTTGCAGCTTAAAGTAGCTGATAGCTATCGGACTGGCTCTCCACGCGCGAGCCAAGGCTCGATATCACGGCGCCGCCCTTCGTTTCGGCTTCACGTGAATTTGACAGAATCGTCTCTTAGAAACGTTCGTAATCGAGAATATCGAAGCAGGAAATAACTTTGGCGTCGCACATTTGACGCAGCAAGATAAATCACAAGTTTGATCCATAAACAATTCACAAATACATCTGAACACAGTTGAGTTTACTAGACTCGATACCCAAAAAACCCTAAACAATCCAAGATCAACATGAATTTCATCAAGTCAACAAGACACATATTACTATTTTCACTCCGAAAGAAGGGTATAATACTAGCAAGTACGCACGCAATGATTGATTATAGAGTCGCCAGACGTAGACAAAAGCTTGATCCGATCCCCCGGCGACGAGAAAGCCTCCTTCCCTGCGAGCCACGCGCGCGTACGCTTTGTCGAGGGGGTCGTTTTTTTCTTTCTTTCAAGAGCTTCGTCGCGAACGATGCGCGCCTCGCGCGAGATCCACAATGCGCAAAAAAAGGCCTTTGCAAATTTGGCCGACCCAGCCAAGGTCGCGTCCGGTCAACTTTTTTTTTTCATTCCCCCCGCGAAGTGTACACGCGCGGGTATACATATAGCCTGCGCATTGCACCGCAATTTTCATACGTGTGTATATATGTATATACGAGTATCGCGGGTGATCGAAGGACTCGCCGCGCCGCCGACTTTTGGCAGCGTCTAGCTTGCCGTGCTTACGCTGATGAGAAAGAAACAACGAAATGGCCTTCTTGTTTTCGGAACGACGTGCTCATTATAATGTGTGTGGGTGTATGCGCTGAATTTCTCCGAAGAGAAAGAATTGGAATCGAGCTACGAGGGGGAAGAAGCTTGCCATTGTATATACACTCATCGACCGGTGAGCTTCTCATATACCCAACGCGTCCGCCTACTTGATTACGAATTTTAATTCGTCTTTTCTTTTATCCTTCGCGCATAGCCAGGATACAAACAGCCCCTTGAAAACACACGTTACAGTCTGATAACAAGTTACGATCAAGTAGCTTCACAATCGATTGGTCTTCTATTTTTTGGTCCAAAATCTCCCTCGATTCTAATTTCAAAGGTAAAGCTCGAGAAAAATCGTTGCCGATAGTCTAGAAGTGTTCTGGTCGCCGAACTCTGGCGCCGCGATCGCCACACTGCAGCGCGCACGCGCGGCTGTGTAAGAGAAGCACCAAACTCGAGAGAAATAATCAAAACACGACTCTATCCGCGCTTACACCCCATGTCCCTTCGAATTCGCCCGTGTATATACGGTGGACGCTCCACCGCTCGAGACCATAGGCGCCTTCTCGGAAAAAAACTCGAGCGAACGACGCTTCGAATCGCGGGGCTAATTCAGTGTAAAAAAGAAAAACACGCCGTTCCTCGTGCTCAGCTTGAATTTGGGCAGGTCAAACGGATGGTCAAGCGCGACGACGGTGCAGAGCGACGGAGCAGGGGTCGCGCGCGCGTGGGGGGAAACCCCGGCCTTGGCCTTTCCACAGGGGGGCTCTCCAGATATGTGTGTTTGCACACGCGCCTCTTTGCGATCTTTTGCGCGCGTTGCCGCATCCGCTTCCACTCCCTCGCTTTTACCCACGTATGTACCCCTCGATCAAACCCCGAGTTGTTGCTCCGGAGACACGCGTTTGAATTTCCCGCCACTTTGTTACTACGACTGCCCGAAGAGAGATACATGTGTGCGTGTGTGTGTGTGTGTGTGTGTGTGTGTGTGTGTATACATACGCAGAGATGATACAGAGTGCTGGATTTATGCGGCATCTCCGAACCTTGACACACATTCCGCGCTTTACAGAAATTTTCGAGGCTCACCTTGGCGAGTGAAGAGCGAGCCAGACGCGCGTTGTACATTAGCGATCGATTATTAAAACTCGCAGGATTAAACAAACGGAGAGATTTTGCGTGTTGCACGTGCGTCCGGTCGCGTTTGCTTCGGGCGAGATTGAACCGAGGAAATTCGCCGCAACGACACACTGTCGCGTCCGCGTGAAAAATCCGACCAATCCCTGGTTTGTTCCTCGAAGACCACAGGCACAGGGGGTATTCCACCCGAATCATTATTCGAAATCCTCGTGTGGAGCCGGTCAATCGTGGAGGTGGGACCATCGCATACTTATACGTGCCGATGGCGTGGCTTGGAAGCCATCCGTATATAGCGTTTGTTATAAGAGCACTGGGGGGAAATTTCAAGCGGTGCTAGCAGAGCAGGAAAATTCGATTCTTCGTTCTCCTAATTTACTCAGACGAAATATTTTTTTTAAGATATCCTTGTGTCACGTTCATCTTAATTATCCATAGGAAATAAAGACATTTTCCACACATTCGATCTTCAGAATAACAATAATTTTGCAACGAATAATATTGAAATAATTTTCCTCGTCGAAATACAATGCGCACCAGGAACAGATTCATTTTTTCTACGACCCTCAAACAATACCTACAGAGATCTGTTGTTATTTTTCCCTCCAGATTCTCCGAGCTCATTATTAAAGCAGCCTATCGATTTCTCCGTAGTCGCCGCCGGGGTGAATTCTACCGAGTGTGGTCCGTACGCGATATTCTACTCGAGTGTGTACACCGGTCATACACCGGCGCGGCGTATCGAAGTCACCGACCGATCGAGCCGGGCGCCGCGAATATAACCCCTCGTGCAGAGCACAATTATCCGACGTGTATTTCTAGCCCCAATGGACAAATTGCCCGACCCGTCGCGATTTCTCCGTAAGTTCGAACATCGGGATCCCACCGGCCGTGACAGACGAGGAGGCAAAATCACGGGGAAAATATACACGGATAAAAGCAACCGAGCGCGCGTAGTTCGCCAGTAGTCACGGCCGGCATTGGCCAGACGCGCAGCTCTACCCGCCGCGCGCGGCCTCTTTGGCGCTCGGCTCGATGCCTGGGGCACGCGATTCCCCCCTCAACGAAGCTCTACACGGTATGTGCGTGAGCGGCCGGGAAAAAAAGGCCGATTGACGGGCAGTGTATATTTACACACACTTTTGTAGTTTGCGACTTATATCAGGGGGTCATCGCGTGCGCGGCTGGGCTATACGCACCTCCCGCGATGTTACATCGTCACCATTACCAAAGTTTCGCGGCGCGAGCGAGCGTAATCGATGGCTGCGAGGAAAAAACATTCTCGCAGGACGGCCCGGCAATTACACTTTTTCCACACTGCTGTGGTGCCAGAGGGAAAAAATTGCCCGATCATTTTTTTTTATCGCACGCCTTGATCCGTCACATTTTTCACGACGCATACACACAGAGTCGTTGATTTTTATCCCACGCGCGCGATTCACGGTAGAATAAATTAGCGTCGGCGCAATAATGCGAGATTGAAATATTGCGGTGGGTGATTAAATTTGATTGGGCGCGCTGGACGGGTCGAATTGAATCTCGTCAAATTTCGTTGGGGGCTCGGATACGCAACTTTTATCTGAGCCTGGGTTCTTTTTTCTTTGTCGGAAGATCAATTAAACTGGAAGGCGCATTTGGTTCCGTCTTTCGGCCACAATTAACGCGCGACAAAATCAGCTGTAAACGCTGTTTGGATTAGCTCCGGTTGTTTTTCGCTTTACGGCGAACGACGCGCGAAACTGTCGATGTGGTTCGCTGCACGCGACGCGTATCAGCAGCACACCTTCGTACGAGTCGCGAGCAAAAATTTACCTATCCGAGCCAAGATTAGTCGGGGAAATTTATGGCGTTCCCCGTTGTTTACTTTTCATTTCCCCCGGGTGATGTATTTACAAGTTTTACTCGAAACGTCGCGATACAGTCGAAGTCCCGCTGATAACGCGCGTCTCCCCGAGTCCTTGGTATATACCAGCGGAAATTCTTTATCGAGATAACAAAGGGGAAAAAGAAACTATGTTTCTCTCTCTCTCTCTCTCTCTCTCCCTCTCTACGAGAGAACACAATTCCAACTGGCATTTGATTACTCGGATATGATAATATTAAGAATCCGAAGTCCAAAGATTTTTTTATAATAACGCCGATCCTGGAGTATTGCGTCGGCGAGAAGCAAGAGAGAGAGAGCAGCTTTGGCAAATGGCCAAGTGATTTTTCTCCCTCCCTTCCACCGCCGCACACAATGGATTCTCAATAAACGAACAAGGACAATTCCTTGAGGAAGTTCGCGCATTCATCGCGGAGTCATGAGGAATGACAAGGGAGCGCGCCACGAACCACGTAGCCTGATTCCAGGGACTTCCCCCTACACGTGGTCCAGAGTAGGTTTTCACTCGGGTCCTCCAGAGAGTGCGACCAAGTTTTTTTGTCGAATGAATTTTCGCGAATCGAAATGAAAAATCGACCAAAAAATATTGATAATAAAGTAAACGAATATTTTTTCTTTTATTCGAAACGATCCGATGGTTCGAGTGGGTTGAAGTGAGTTTTTTCGATAAATTACCGATCACAGGATTTTTGTCTCCAGACTCATTGAGTAGATTATAATGGAGTAAGAATACTACGTAAAAATACAATGTGTTGGTGGGACATTAAAAAAAAATCACTATTCTACCGTGAATGTATCCGATTCCTCCAATATTTTAACTATTCTTCTCTTATTTTTTTAAGCTTTAAAATACTTTCCGATGAATATAATAACAGCTATTGATTTACAACAACAGCTGATCAAGAAACATTGTGAAACAAAATGAATTTTGAGTTTTTTTCCGTACTAAATTCAATTATTACAATAGATATCAAGTAGTGAAACGTTTTCAAGAAATAATATACCGTGTACAGTGTACCGTGTATAAGTTTTTAATCGTACGATTTGTCCAGAAACGTTAATCAAATGAAAATAATTGCCAAATGAAATACTGAACTTGCCCATGACTGACCGCGAGTATGCAGCCACGCGACGTGTGCGACTCGCGCACGAAAACATTGACGCACGAGACGAGGTAAAAAGAATTAAGTCGGTTTTTCCCCCGATCTTGATCTTGAACCCAGACTACCTCGTCGTAGGTGGTCAAAATAATTGCGAGAAGCTCGAGCGCGCGCGCGCGAGAGGATCGATACACCTGCACCACTGCAGCGTGGCCGCTCTGTGCGGCGCTCCGTCATAATAATCCCTCGTGCGCTAATCAACGTCGCCGTGTTTTTATCGGCCACTCGTCCGACGTCTGTATATACACGCGCGCGAATTCGTATGTTTACATACGTACTCGGGATCGGTACACGTGGCGCATGCCTACGTATATACGTGTGTTACGGTGACCTGGACTCGAGGCACCGATTTAGAGCCACGGCTATTTTTAACCCGAACGCGTCTAAGTATAGAATCCAGAGTGCAAACGGCGCGTGCTTTTCATAATACAACGGCTCCGACGGTTTTTTTCCTGCCGGGGGGAGGGATGGTCGGACAATTTGCATTTTGCACGCGTCCGAAACGGGTTGTGCTTTGTGAAAAATTCACGAGACGTTTGATATTTCGAGCGGGAAAAATGCCGGTTCCACGTATATGTTTGCTCGATGTGGCGCGAGTCGAGATGTATTTGAAAATTATATTTGGAATCGCGTTTTTTTTTATTTTCGCTGGAGTATACCTAAAAATCATATCCCATTGCTCTTGTGCGTTTCTCACTCGCCAAGATGGATTCGTTATTATAACTGACGTATCTGACGATGTACTCCAAATCGTTTATACTCGCTCCAATCATATACCTATGATCGCAAAAGACTACACGGACATATCACACGCAATATTTCACATATGGATAAATTCCATCTTTAATGTTTACTCGCGTGTATACCCACATTGGCGTTTTAAAACAATCGTCTTCATCGTTTATATGAATATATATATACGTGTGTGTACACAAACGTGTCGATTCATCAAGTCGACGTGTCTTACGAAGAAAGACACATCTCAATTTGTCCGCGAAGAAAGACACAACTCGCAATCTAGCCGCGAAAAAAGACACAACTCGCAATCTAGCCACGAAGAAAGACACAACTCGCAATCTAGCCGCGAAGAAAGACACAACTCGCGTCTGGCCGCAAAAAGGATACATGGCGCACATCCCACAATTTTCCGACGTAAAAAATATATGGAATGAAAGCTTAGAATGAGTGGGTTATCATTGACAAAAAAAAAACAAGCCTTTTCTACAGTTTAAACTCTTTTTTCGTTAATATTCGCGGGAGAATAATTCCGACATTTGTCTTTCTTCGCGGACAGATTGCGAGTTGTGTCTTTCTTCGTGGCTAGATTGCGAGTTGTGTCTTTCTTCGCGGACAGATTCAGTTATGTGTCTTTCTTCGTAAGACACGTCGAAGTAATGAATGAGCGCTAACGGGCTAATTCAGTCGTCGTGTGTGTGTACAATATGTATATCGGATATATAGTAAAGCGCGGGGACGGAGAGAGAGAGAGAGAGAGAGAGAGAGAGAGAGAGAGAGAGAGAGAGAGAGAGAGAGAGAGAGAGAGTTACGTGATTCGCCCGCAAGCGAAGCTTTCGAAGACTGACGTGTGCGCACAAGTGAATTTATGAATCGGGTATAACGCTGCCGGAGCCGAGCTGAGCCTGTTTGGTTTTATGCGAACGTCGCGCTTCGTCAGGTGTATGTGTATACGCGAGCCGCGAAGCTCGATAAACACGAAAATACTTGTGTGTGTGTCGCTCGAAGCCCAACCGCACGCGTATACTCGGGGAGTTTAATTGCACGAGTTCGTCAAACGGGAATCGTGGCTCGATATATGTACGCTATATAATATACGGAAATTCAGAAGGCGACGTGTGTCTCTCGCGGTATCTATATCGATCTTAGGTAAGTATACACACTCACGCGAGAGCCCATAACGAGCCTAGTCGTTGTTTCGAAGGGAATCATGCGATAATCTTTTTCGAGCCGTCTATACGTACACACACCAACACATATTGTGAGAGAGAGAGAGAGAGAGAGAGAGAGAGAGAGAGAGAGAGAGAATACATGGAAACACTCGAGAGAGCTAATCGCGCGCCTCGTTCGATTACACCGCTATACCTATAAGTAAGGAATCAATTTTTTCTTCGCTCTCTCTCTTCATGTTGACATAACAACTGTTTCAACCTCGATATTTGGAAGCGTGTATGTTCAGATGGATCGAGTGAGGTTAGTCACGAGTCTCGCACGTATATTGGATCAACTCAATTAAAGACGGACGATTCGTGATTATGAGGCTATTACTGATTACATGTCAGAATAAGTTACAAACACCAGCTAATATACCACTTCGTGAAGGCTCGCGAGAAACTCGGTGAGTTAAACATGCAGACACACACCAACGCTATACTACGGTTATTACGGGAAAAGTAAGAGAAAAAACCACATGCTGAGCCCGACAAGGAGTGTGTAGAGGTGTAGAGATTGAGAGGAGGCGATGCTCCAGTGTACACGTGTCGAAGGAAAAGGGCTGTAAATAAAAACGTGGGTGCAGATCAGCGGCGACAATTGATCGGAGAATCCGGATACAACAGGAGGTGCAATAGCCGGGTTTCTCGAAAAACTACCCCCGAAAAATTCGCGAGTCCGTGAATGAGGAAGAACGGATACACACGGAAGACGACGGGGGTAGGTAGGTGGGGGGGGGGCGGCGGCGGCGGCTGGGTGAAGTGTCGGTCGAGTTCCAGGCCGCGCGCGCACGGACCGAAGTGCATATTCCGCGTGCTGACGTCACGCGCGACGACCCGCCACCACCCATTAACCCGTTTTCCCCCGTGCTATACAGAGCGGGTGCGCGCGTGACGTAGGTGGTTCGGAAAAAACGGGTTAGCGGGTGGGGGGGTTGTACCAAAACGCGAATCGCATCGCGTACATACGTATAAACACACGTATAGCTATGTGTATACACGTTCCAGGTATGTACACACACACGCGTGAGTGTTTACTCGCGATTCGCGGAACTGCCGCGCGAGTTTTCTCCGAAAAAAGCGAAAAAAAATATATGTAAGTATACGGAGGAAAAAAAACGTGCGTGCGGAGGATCGAAGTCGGGGGGGGGGGAGGAAACGAAGACGTGCAGTTCTCTCGAGGGAGTCACTCGATATAGATATACGTACATACGTTGTATACGTGTGTACAAGGGTGTGTGTGTTTTTGTCGTGCGGGGGCTTGTACTGAACAAACTCACCGAGGGAGAGCTGGTGCGCGACGGCGGAGCAGCTACTGCTGGAGAGCGGAGAGACGGGCCAACGACACACACGTGCTGTCGCGGACTCGAGCGTACCGAGACTGGAGTCGCGGCTGGATATATACTGCTGTGGATACTGGAGCTCGGCTCTCGTCGGCCCCCGACTGGCGCGCGCCCGCCCGAGAGCTGCGGAGGCGCACCTGCGCCGGCGCACCACCCGCTACTCGCCCACCCGCGCACCACAACACATACACATACACATATATTTTTTTTTTCTTTCGCGCTCCCTAGAGCTGCAGCCCATCGGTATATCTTTCGCTGCAGCCCTCCCGCAACTTTCAATGCCAACGTGTCCCGTCTTCGCGCTCTTATTATACTACTTGCACATATATACACATTTCCACGGCGACATCCCCCCCCCCCTAACATTCGATGTAAGGAGAAAGCGATCAATTATATCGCTTACAGTCAATTTATTACTGTCGAGTCAGCCGGATGACTCGGCTTTGAGATGAGTATTAATATATCAGGGGGTGAAATAATTAACCACTGCTTACCAATATTATAAAATATACTTTAAGAGCAACGTCTCCGTTCCTAACACATTAATTATATTTTAACGTATTCAATTATCGGTTGCAGTCAATTTATTGCTGGTAAACCAGTTGGGAGGGGTTCGGTCGATCAAACTTATACCCTCTCGTCAATTGTCCGTGTGTCGCTCGCGAATATTGATATAGGTGAATGGGGAAGCAAAGTCAACTCGAAAGTAGATTAATTCGTAATCAATGTGTTTCATATAAAATCTATATGCTCAGCTATAGGACAATTCATATCCCATTTTGACCTGATGCCTCAAAATGATTTTAGATAGCTGCAGCCCAAGTTCCAATTGTCTAATTGACAATTCGTAGGGTTTCGTTCCTCCGCAGAATAATTCGCATTGGATTTCATCATTGAGCCTAAAGTGAACGCGACCAGATTTGCCTGTGTTGTCCTAACTGAATGAAAAAAATCACGTCAATCGATGAGTTTCGCGCGGAAATCGTACAAACGATCCGGAGCAATAAAAAGCCGCAGTGGTCTTAATTATATACATATATAGCGCGTGCGCGAGATGATGCGTTGGAGCAATTGGCTGACAGATTTACAAGTGAGGTAGAAAAGCTCCAGTCGGTTCACAAAACTGTTTCCGACTACAAGACTTTTCAACAAAAACGTTTCGACCCTTACGATTCAACGTTACCAAACAAGAAGGACGGAGAGTATTAACAGAATGATTTCAAGATCGAGTCGTAAAGATTTTCACCCACGCTTGGAAATGTTAATATGAAAAATCGTATATTTTTCGTATGTGTTACTCGCGGAGAGCTGAATTTACTCCTCCCTTCTCGTCTCGGGATTTGCAAGGCAAAAAGTTACTCTCCGCGAATTTTCAGACTTACCCATAAGAGGAGATGGTTCCGCCTCAGGATCGCCAAACCTTGTGAGGTGGTTTTTGGGTATACCAAAAATGAACCATACGTGATGGGTCTCGATCGCCCGGTGCGTTTGCTCATTGATTTCCGATTTTATCCATGACCATATCTATATGAATTAACTTCATAAAAACTAATTATTCTACTATAAACTTGACGTGATTTTAAGAAAAAAACACGTCAAGTTAAATAATTAGTTGCACGAACGAAGATTTTGATTTCATTAAAATTTAGAAGTCTACGTTTAAAGTCCTCAAAGGATTTTGCATCTTTCCGTACCGATCGATAAAAAACGAATGAGACCAGGTCGTTTGGAATGTCCGGCTAAGTACATCACCTCGAATCCACTCCTTGATTCTTCTTCGTCTTTCCAATTCTACAACGAATAAGTATATAATTCGCCATATACGACAGATATATACACTCGAAGGATATACCGTGTGTACAGCTCTGCCCGATTGACAATCAATCGAATTATTCGGCGTGTCTTCCTACCTATTTCTCTATGTACACACACGAAAAGATACGAATCTACTGTGCAAATATACGCCACGATAAGATTGTTCACCGATCCAGTACTATTTTTACGCTACAGGCAGAGTAAAATCGAATTCACGATCATCTCGTTCCGCGACGAACTTCGGTTGTGATAATTATCGAAGGTATGTACAAAGCAATGCCGATGGCATAATTGATTTATTCGACATTCGGTGCTGCGACGAAATAAGCGTGGAAGAAAATGCAACATTATACGAGAATCGTTACGAGTTGGCCGCAAGGACGAGATTCAAGGCAAAAGTGAAATAGAGTATATCAATCGGAGAGATGGCATCTGATGGGGTTGTATAATCTTTGATTCACATTGAAATCTGATAAACTGAAAGGCATCATTTTGTATAACCATGCATAACTTTCCAGGGAAATGAAAAACGAAATTTTCAATATAGATTTCATATATTTGTCTTCTTCAATCTCTCGTAATAATCATCACATACATAAAGACTTGTATAACGGGGCCCCGAGTTGACTGATCTATGCAAATACAAATCTACTTTCTCATAATTTTTTCCCGCTTTACACGCCTCTACAACACTGTACACGCGACGACCATAGCCTAAACTATAAATATATATATATATATATATATATATATATATATATATATATATATATATATATATATATATATATATATATATATATATATATATATATATATATATGTGTATATACAATACCTTCCATTCTCTTTCTGACAAACCCGTCACGTTACATGTTTTAGTGTACGCATGAGTGTAGTGTGTATAGTTTCATGTGTGTCTTCATCTTTGTACACAGGTTTTTCAATAACCATCAACGAAAACGGGAAAAACGCCTATCTACAGTCACCCCAAGATATTTCAATTTTTCCATTCGATCTGCAGATGATTTTGAAGAAATTCTTTGGACCGTATAAAATCAGAACCAATCAACTGTTCGATATTCTCCTTGGAATCATTCGAAGAATATTGAAAGAACAAAAATCATCTTACTTCTTAACATTTGATTGCGTTCTCAAAGTAGTCATTGCATTGAACTGTCATAAAATCTGTCATGGTTCATTCTGAAACTCAAAAATTTTCATCCATCTGTTTATTACTATCGTATGGAAATGCCCAAGGTCGATCGCAACGACTCAATCAATCCACATTTTTAATTGCGCATATATATGTAATAAAATATTGCTTCACACGATTTGTATAGAGAAGTTCAATGATTGCCTCTAGGAAAGGCTTAAATATCGTGATACCTTTGGTAAGACTGCGATCCTCGTATGAGCAAGAGGCGGAAAAGTTGTAAGCACCCATTTCGTGCGAGGGATGAAATTGCGATGGAATGAGGCTCGCACATTGAAAATTCGTAGTCGCTCAGCTAATCCATCTTTAGTAGTTATTACTCTGCGACTCAATACATTGAAAATTGTTTTACAAATAGTGTTTGATTAAATTGAATTCATTGTATTTGATCAATTCTTTTTTTTATTTATTGTTCTTATATTGAATTGTAGTGAGTATCCCAGTTTTGAGACTTTCATTAGCGAAATTGAAATAAGTAAAAAGCGTAAATTGAAAACTGCGCAAAATCTTATGGATCTAAGAAACTCCATGAAAGGAATCATTAACTTAGTTCAATGGTATGTCTGTCATCATCACAGAAAAGCTGCATATTCTCAAACTCCACTAACGAATAGTGCCTCGACCGTCTCTCAGTGAGTATTGGTCAGTTTTTCTGATTCCTTACTTTATTTTTCATAAATATATAATAAAACTATTGATATCGTCAAAAAGTTGGCAGAATATATATTATTTACATTTTTCTAAAAATCATTTTTCTTCTTACCCTCTAATTTATAAATCAATGCAGTGGAAGTTCCAAATACGGAACTTCTAAATATTTTCCTTCTGGGAAGATTGAAAACTAATTATCTCTGGTGGGAATCTGTTTCTTTCGTGGATATCGAAGTATTGACAAAATGTACTTAGAAATACTATTATTCAGGATATTTCCTAAAGAATTGTAAGCAAAATATTGAACATTTCATTATAATTCGTTTGGAGGAATCTTATTATCTTATTAGATTATGAATCTCATTTATATTCGAATGCCATTAAGACAAGAAAAGTAATCGATCTTTTGAGTGTCTTCAAATATCACGACTTGAATGAATGCCTCCGAAAAATTCAGGGAGATAAGCTTCTTGATCACGCCTATAAATGCGCGAGAAGAGACTTATCATGTAAAGTTTGATCAATACAGTGGTTATTCCATTCCGACCATTGACTAAACTTTGTCATTTTCGACGCCAAGTCGTTGTTTTACATACGTATATAGACACGCCACACATTTATACATTCTCTCGCAGTCAATAAAAAATAGTCATCAGAGTTTATACAAAAATAATCTTTAATTCCTCTTTCTTTCTTTCTTTATCCATCATCTACATACGCAATAGTACAAAATAATCTGTCATTTCTTGTCTTTACACATTTTTTTTAACGTACAACATCTCTATAAATTATCAATAGAAAACGGAGTAACAAAAAAAAGTAACTAAAACAAAACTTCAAGCTCGACGACTTAGGAACTGATCACTTGCAAGATGAAAAAGTGATGATTATTTGATCAAAAGTAAATGAAACGTACAAAAAGATATGGATCTTAAATATACAACTAATGGTAATTAGCGTTCAATGAACGCAGTCATGAAGATCTTATGAATAATTCTTTAATGGGATATGAAACTAGGAAGTGGTTGACTTATGCCAGCGTATTTTACGGAAAGCTGATACGAATTGCTGGAAAGATAATTCCTCATTTTTTCTGAGTATGAAGATATTTAATACCTAACAATTGAATAAACAACTGAAATGTTGTAAGAAAACTTAGGTTAGTTGTTTGTATGAGAAAAGAAGAAACATGAAAGGAACATTTTTAACATTTTTGTTAATCGGTAACATACGACCAAACATCAGCAATTCAAAATCCTGAGTTTGAAGACTGCCATTGCACTGAAGATTTTCTCGAAAGATTCGATTGTTTAATAATAGATATGGAGATGAGAAACTCTTTTAAGCAGAAGATATTTTTATATTTACCCATCGTCAAATATGATTTTTCCAATCTCAATGTCATAGGTAATGTACACAAATATTTCCTTAAATCGAAAGTATCAATCATTATTTCACATGCGTTTATTTGATTCACAAAGCTCAAGAAAAAGTATTGTTTATAATTTCTCTTATGAGTCAGAAGGCATTAATTTCATATTTACTTTAGAAGATAAGATCATAGTCAAATCATTCGAGTGAAAATCTTTGTGCTACGCGGCATACTTTTCTTCTACAAGTCATATTTTATTTCTATAATTTACAAATGTCTCTATACAGCTCATATCATATGGTAACACTATAATTGGTATTTCTCTCACTTTCTTACTAAGATTATTAATTTATTAGTTCGATTTTCTTATATTTCCTAAATGATTTGTATATAAGCCCAAAAATTGTATCATAGTAAGAGACACTTCAACTACAGTCGACGCGAGAAATTGCAAGAAAATGTATTTCTTTGCTCTCAAATGATGCTCGGAGGTCCACAGACACTACCGAAAGGCTACATTTTTTGTATATTTATATTCTTACAATCTAAATTATTATTTTGGTTTGTTTTTTCCCAACGCTAAAAAAGTAATAGCACCCTTTTAACGAGGGTCTGACGATCGACTGTGTATTGCTAAATATGTTTTAAAAATCCAATTTGGATTAATTTCGATTATTTGGACACTCAAATTTGAACAAATTACTGAAATGATTGAGAGGAGGCAGTTTCTACGCAAATTTGGGATATTTTAATTATTGCTTTGAGTAAATAATTAATTTTGAAACAAATCAACATTTTACGTTGATCTTTCGATTAAAAGAAATTTGAGAAAATTCAAATACAAACTAAGCTACATTGAATCAAAAACATGAGAACCTTCAAAGCCAAACATTAATAAATATATTCAGTGTATGAAATGTAAGTAAGATTTTTCGTAAACAATCCAAGAAATCGCAAATATAGTTACCAATGTTGTATTACACTTTTTCACTGATACTACTGCAAAAAGTAATGACCGACACGATTGCTCACGCACTCTGAATCCAAAACAAACTATTTAGATGAAAATTATGGTGGATAAAGTTACACAAGGTGTCGGCCAGATTAAAACACGGCTTTGAAATTCATTCTCATCAATACTGCACCGAATTTGAGAAACAAAATACTGAAAAGTATTTAAAACATCGGCACGCTCAAAATATCACTAACTATAAATTGCACAAAAAATTTAAAACGTGTGTATAGCTTTCCTGTGTGCTCGAAGGAAGCACACTAAAATAAAAAAGTCCATAGATAAGTTGGGCTTGTAATAGGTGTATACAGTTAACCAAGTCGATCGTGAGACCAGCATGAAAAATTCTCACACGGCGCTTCAGAAGCATTGCCGTGGATATATACATATCCGTTGCTCGCTCGGAAAAAACACGGGCAATTTGAAAAGTTTGCTGTGAGCGGGGCAGCTCAGTCGTAATGTCGAATTGGCTGGTCATACGCTGTCTATGTCTGGGCGCTGCTGCTGCTGCTGTTGCTGCTGTCTGTTGCGCTTCGTGGACTTCTTGATCCGGTGGTATATGTCCTTGAGCGGCATCACCATCAGCATCATACCGCTCAGACAGATGAACGAACCCGCTAGATAGAACGACAGATCGTATGTGCCCGTTATGTCGTACAGCCAGCCTGAAACAATGAAAAAAAAAAATCATTAATTTTTTGCTTCTAGCCATAATAACCAACGGATTACGGGAAATCACGCTCCTTCGTATTTTGCAATCACAATGTGAGCAAATCACCACAGCAGCCGTTATTTAACTCGTGTCTATGCTCACTACAAACTGTACTTCCGAAGGGAGATGGGCAAATTCAGTATTTGAATGTGAAATAAAAATTGGCATCGTCAAACATGCAACAACTTGTCAGTTTTGAACTTGACAGTATGCAAATACGAGATAAATTTGTATGTAATATCAGCTGCATCGCGTTCGTTAGAGTCCGCATGACAATGAGCGAGTGATAAAAGAAAGTAGATATTACGCGGAGGAAACTGAAGAAAATGCGACGTGTGGGAGGGGAAAAGGATGTTCATCTGTCTCTCGCGTGCCCATACACACAAATACACGTACGCGCGTCAATCGCGAGAATCATTAAGCGTCGCTTGGGGCTTTTCGTCCCTTTTGTCGTGTCGTTTGCCCTCGTGTGAATGAGTCGAGACTCGACGGGGGATACGTGTCCGCAATCGATAGCGCGATTGTTCCTGGCGGCATTGTCTCAGCTCGGGCGCCGCTGCCAAAAAGCCTGTAGCCAAAACGAGAAAGTTACCGGAGAGCTTTCCCCGTTTAATGCGCTTCTCCAATTAAGAGAAATGAAAGCTCGCGCGCGCGCGCCAAGGTTACCGAGAGCATTTCACATTTCGCCCACGTGTCTAATGAATATATCAACCGTTCACGATTACGTGAACCATCCAAGATACAACGTTGTCTAATGCCCGTTCGATAATGACAGAAACCATGCAGTATCCAAAATTCGATGACTCTGTTCTTCGGTATGATTGATATATCAGCATCAGCATTTCCACAGACAGTTGCATTCCAATTAACTTGATCAAGTGTCTAGCTACACTTGTAATCAAGACTTCGTCAAGATATTGAAATAAAACTTTTCTGTCTCTCACAATATGACTTTGTGAATGTTTTTGAATACCTGTGTCAATGAATTGATCGAATGGCCGATGTATAATTGAGTATATTTTACAGGGATGTTGATAGATAGAAGGAAAAAAAAATCTACATATTTCACCGTGGATCCACCTGATACTACTCGTCAGTAATAAGGTTGGATCCACCTAAAAAAACAACTCATAGTTTATATTAGTTTTCCTTCTATCTACTATCATTAAAGTCATATTCTGAGGAGAGCAACAAGTTTTATATTAAAATCTTGACCTTGTCTTTACAACTTCCTATAGTTAGACACTCAAGCTTAGTTTGGTTATTGAGCAAATTTTCTCGAACTCGAACTACTGCGCCAATTTCGATTTTGAGCTTTGAACCAATATACATTGCTAGACTGTTCACCAGCTTGATAATTGACGTTCATTCGAGAAAGAGTCGGTTGTGAAATCCGCACCCAACGCGTCTGGATGTATATAGCAAATGGAGTGTGGTTCGAGCCCGATCGAAGAAAATTATCCGCGCAGTTTGTGCGTCTTATGTCCATAAGTATATATGTACGTTACAATGGACTTGGCGCGGCTCTCACGGATATATATACGCGAATATATGCACCGCGGAAGAATTAAGGGTATATAGCGGGTAACGTATCCACGCGTGGCGGTCAAGGTCGCGCACAGCCTCTAGCTTTTTTTTTCCCCCTCTTTTTACGTCTCCAAGAACGGACGCATTTGCGGCTATTGTATTCCATCCCCGTATGATCTCTGCCATCTGATGGATTTACGCGCGGTTAGCCCTTTGTTTTTGCTCCCAGAAAGACGAATCTACGAACGAGCGACTGTGGAGCGCGGAGCGACCCTCGCAGAGGATTTCTTTTCTTCCTCCTCTGTATTAATAGCATCTAATGGAGAGAAAGAAAGATAGAGAATTCATTGCAGTAACGATTTTTCGCGACTCACTTCAATCAAACATTCTTCTTCTCTCGCCCGCGAACGCATTGAAATGTCGAGAATCTATATTGAAGAATCAATATCAGCGATTTCTCGTATCGGAAAAAAGAGCACATTTGATGAATAAAATGTGTATCGATCGAGTGAAAATTGAACTTCAACTTTCTGAAATTCCTCTAACGCGATCGGGTAATCAGTCTAAGCGCTCACAAACGCTCAAACAAGTTATCTCCGCGATGAAATATTACTCACACTCGTTCCGACCCTCCCCAGTACGAATTAATTCTCTCAACGTTTCCTTGAAGTCGCAATCACCTCTTCGTACCGACCTTCGCCAAGTTTCTCCACATTTGAAATGCCATGTTTTGGCTGCGACGATTCAAATCTTGGGACAACGTTCGAATTGATTGGGCGCATCAAAGTACAAGAATAATCCTGCGCTCAACTTTCCTATATATATATATATATATATATATATATATATATATATATATATATATATATATATCGTCGGCGCTTTACGTTCGCTTACAGCTCTCCATCTTCATTGTTAATTCATTGTTAATTCTCAACTTCCGTAAGTGCGTCGCCGTCGTCGTCGTAGTCGTTGGACCTTTTTACCAGCACATCAGCCACTCAAATTACTAGGCTGAGCCCTTTCTGTACAGCCGAGAGATTAGTTTAGGAGTGGTCTCGGCACTCTAGGTATTACCTTCGTTTGAAAATTTAATGTTTCTTGAATTTTTAAGTTGATCGAATAAGAGTGAAGTGAACTTGGAAAAATTATAGCCAATCAAATACATGCCCCTCCCGAAGAGTATAGGAAAGTTTTCAGGTTATTCTTGACAACACAAGCACTTTATGAATGAATCGATGAAAATTGAGCTGTGTTAATCATTGCGGGTTGTTTAGAATAACGAGGAGCGTCAAAAAGATATTTGTCAAAATCATGTAGACGGTCGATGTCGTGGAATCACTTTTATCCGATTTCGTACGATTAGTTCTCTGGCTATTCAAATTAGGTAACACATTCACGAGAGCAACGTTACGTTTCTCTCTGGACAATATGAGAGTGTCTCTCATAACTTTTTCATAGTTATTGAAAATTCGCGGCAACGAGGAAGTTACACGGGTAAGATCTCTGCACAAGAGATTTTTAAGTATGTTACATTTTTTTCGATTAACTTGGAAAACATTCGATCGCGTGAAAGTGAAATGGTGTGTTTAATCGAACGCAATAGTATAGCTCGGCATATCTTCGCCCCATTAGTGACAATCTCTGCGGTGATAAGGGCAATGTCAGAGTGTAACAACGACGTGGAGTGGCTCAATATCGTGTTTGAATCGCAACGTTCCGACGCAAGTGTGCGGCGGACGATAATGCGGGAAAAAAAAAAAGAAAAAAGCGGAAGAAAAAGCTGACACTCACGCAATAGTTCATCCTAATAGACAGATTGAGATTGTGAATTACGATGAATGATCATCATTCAAACGGGGGGTGGGAGGGGGAACGATCACGAGTGAAACAGTCGTAAGTGAAATGACCGAGTAATCTGCACGCGATTCTGAACTCGGCCTGAATCGCACTGACCTTTTTGTCGTGCACTAATCAACTCGTTCCAAAGTTACACGTTCGTGGCAAAAATCAATCGGATGAAATTCCCTCCAACATGCCCACGCAATTACTCATTGGGATAAACACGATGAATCTTTCGAAGGGAGAATTCTTATCGATCGACAAACGTCACCCCCCAAACCCTTGGACAGTTGCCCTCTGAATACGTGTACCAACGCAATACGGTAATTCCGTCTTATATTATGCAGAGTCATGCGCGAGCGAGATGTAAAACGAGCGTGAGCTGTAATTCGCCCTGCGGCCGAAGGTCGTTCTTTTGCATCCGGCACTTTTCAGGATTGTCATTTAAACTCTGCAGTCTCAAGAAGCTTGCCTTTTAAATGTGATTTGAGTTAAATGTACTCAATCAATAAAGTTAATCAATAAATCAAGGAATGAATAAAATTATCAAAAAGATTCCAACCCCCAAATATGATTATCAATTCAATTCAGTAAATCATAAAAAGATAATAACTACATTCTACTTCAACTATATCGTTATACATATACTCGAAGGTGGTACAAATATAGTGTGAGAATCTTGACTTTGTTTTGATAACTAGTGTACGGGACACTCGTGAGCAACCTAGTTTTATTATGAGAATCAACTAGAAATGCATTACTCTGGGAAAGCTGATCGAATCAGTTACACGAATTAGAAATCGCGGTGCAAACTGTAGGGTCGCGCGCGAGTTCGGAAGATACTTCGCTGAGCTGCGGCTAGTTGAATGTAGTTTACAGTTATATGCAAAGGGGTTCACCTGCAAGAGGCGGGCCCATGAGGTTGGCTATGCCCTGTACGAGGAGCAGCAGGCCGTAGGCGTTGGTGAAGCGCTCGAGGGTGATGGCCTCGACGAGGATGATGCTGGTGAGGCTGTAGTTGGCGGCGATGAAGAAGCCGAAGGCGCCGGCGATTGCGCTGAGCAACGAGTAGCACTGGGTGGCCATGGGGATGAGGGCGGTGAACGCGCCGCACAGGGCCATGCACACCGCGTACACCAACGACGCGTTTACCCACGCCTTGTCGCCCGCCCATCCCAACAGGATCTAACAGCAAACATATATACATATTATATCTTATTTGACGAACTGCAACGATTTTTCCGGATTGGAAAAACGTGCGAATCTAACGGAAATTAGTACGCGCGCGACGAGATGTACACATTGTGGATTGCACGATCAATTCAATTCTCGCACAACAAAATTACGAAACTGCAGTCCATTCGTCTCCCGGGATTAAATAGAAAAGGCCATCGTTGAATGTCTTTTCAAAGGATCATCCTGTCGAAGCTATCGAAATACACGAGTAACTGTACCCACGAAGATTCAACAGTGCTAATTCACGATTGTCCGAAACGCCACTCGTACTTTCGTCGACTGATAATAATAATCATTTGTGCCAGATGAATATTAACATTCATATATATTTTTATCAGAAAAACAGAATTGATTCAATTAAAATATACCAAATCGATAATGTCGCCCAACATACATGAGTAAAATATCCAAAAGTAATTGATTCTCATTACTCTGGAAGGGCTGATAGAATCAGTTATACGAATAATAATCATTAGCCGCGATACAATTTTGCAATTTTCAACGTTAGTCAGACATACGACGCGGACATTCGGTCGATTCCATACGACGCGGTCAATGTTTAATCGTCGACGACAAAGCAAAATGGACGAGCGCACGAACGAGGAGCCGTGCGTCAGTCTTTGCGTGCGTATAATAAGCAGCCGCGCGAGAGCAGTCGCGTGCAGCCTCGCTGGCGAGTACAGGCGAATCCGGCGAGGATCGGATCCTCGTGGCCCTTCGGGATCTGGGTCAAAGTCAAGCAAGTCGCGACAAACGTCACAGCAAGCAACGTTGCCCGCAGCCTCGATTCGGTAGTCGCGTTATCAGAGGCTTCGACGCCCAAGAAAGTGTATCGAGCATGGTGTAGTCACCTCGCCGGCCATGTTCATGATGCCGATGATGGATATGAGATAGGAGGCCTGGCTTTCGCTGAAGCCGATCTCGATGGCGTTGTCGGTGAGGTACATGTAAGGCACGTCGTACCAGGTGTGCAGGAGGAAGTTGCTGATGGAGAAGAGGAGGAAGGTCGAGTCGGCAAAGTGAGACAGGTCGAGCATGTCCAGCAGCAGGTCCCAGAACTCCCACAGGCCCGAGTACCACACCATCTTCTGTTTGGCTATGGTCGTCATGCTGTTCCTGTATATGTCCGGGCAGCTGCTCGCCCTCAGCCGGTACCTGTTGATGTTCAGCATCGCGCCCCGGTACGTCAGGCTGTGCCGGTGCACCCGGATGTCCTTGAGGTAGGCGCTCGCCACCCGGCCCGGCTGCTCCGCTCCGCTCGACCGGCGCAGCTGCGCCTCCTCCGGGCAGCTCACCTTTCGCAGCCACCAGTTCGCCCCGTCCGCGTCCTCTCCTACCTGCGTCGACATTTCAAAACGCCCGTTAAACTCTGTCGACTAGTTCTCTTTGCGAATTCGATCGCGCATGCATAACATTTGAATCAATCAACTTTCCGTCGGTGTGAGCTTTATATGTGACTCGACTCGAACGAGAACTTTATTGCGGAACGATCGTAGTCAGTAGTTTCAATCGTCTGTCGTGTTATCTGTAGGAAAACTATTTCTCTTATTAAATAATGATCTAATCGTTGGGAAACATATGAATATTTGTTTCATATGTTTCGAGCCCTCGAGAAAATCGAGTTTTCACGGAGCTAGTTTTCTCGAAGGCTAGCGGAATAATAGTTCATCTTGGAATATGACAGCTTGAATTGAAAATTTATTTGCGTATCGTCAATAATTGAATTCACTTTTTATCCTTCAGCCGTAATTAGTTTGAGGTGCTTTAGGAAAAAATGTCTAGGTACGTCAGTATTACTTGGGAGGTTCTAGTTTCAGAAATGTCTGGAATTGAATGTTGACGTTAAGCAGTTTCGAAAAAATATTTATAAGACCCTTATTATCTACTTACATAAAACTTAAACATAAATGTTTTGTCAAAAAGAGAACTATAAAAAAATCAGCTTGACGCTAAAACAAGAAGATTTCTTCTTCCGATGAATACGAATAAGTGAGTCTTACTCTTAGAGGAAATCATGTTGCAGCGTCAAGCCGATCTTTTCGTGTGCACTCAAATCAATTATACATTGAAAAAACGCGTTTCAAAAGTGCATTCTATCGAGTGATGCACCAGTCGTACCTGATCATCGAATTTGGAGCGCAGGGCCTGGTGGTGTCGTTTCGGGGTAGTAGTAGTGGCGAGCGGGCTGGAGGCGAGCTGGAGCCGGGGCGAGGTGTGTCCGGCGGCGGCGGCAGCGGCGGTGGTCTGGTCGTGGAGGCCGCTCGAGTCGCTGAAGCTCCTGGAGGCGACGAGCATGCTCGGGTAGTTGTGCACGAGGACGTTGTACATGTTGCTGCGGGCGCTGAGGAGCTCGAGGACCTCGAGGGGCACGCGCTCGCCGTTGTTGACGAACGTCGGCAGGCTGAGCAGGCTGGAGAACAGCTTGTCGGGGTGGTGCTGGTGGTTGGGCTGGGCCTGGGGCTGGTCGCGCTTCGGGTCGGTCTGCGCGGTGTTGGCCGAGCTGCTCGCGGAGAACGAGTCGGCGCTGGAGCTGTGCTGGGCGATGAGCCGGGCCCTGGTGTCGCGCTTCCTGCGGCGCTCGGCCTTGCGCAGCCGGGCCTTGCTGGTGGTCCACTCGAGGTCGCGCATCAGGCAGCCGCACACGGCGAGGTTGAGGAAGAGGCCGGCGAGGATGAGGGTCGTGCCCCGCCAGCCGTACTCGCTGAGCAGCCGCTGGATCAGCGGCGGGAAGATGAAGGTGCCGATGCCGCTGCCGCACACCGACAGCCCCGTCGCGAACGAGCGCCGCTTGTCGAAGTAGTACGCGACTATGACGACCGCCGCGACGAAGCACAGCGACAGCCCGAACCCGGCGAGCACGCCGAACGTCAGGATCAGCACGCCCATACTGTTGGCGAAGTAGCTTATCACGAAGCCCGTCGTCGCCAGTATGCTGCCGGCTATCGTCACCTTCCGGCAGCCGTAGCGGTCCGTGAGGAAGCTCGCTATCGGCCCCGAAAGCAGCGGCATCGCCATGAACAGAGACCCGATCCACGAAGTCGTCGCCTTGCTCTCGCCGAAGTAGATGAGGAACTCGTGGAAGATGACGCCGAACGAGAAGGTGATGCCGTCGGCTATGAGGTTGACCATGAACGAGGCGGCGACCACGACCCAGCCCCAACCGCCGTCGGGCGGGCGCGCCTCCGATATCGAGCCGACGCCGCTGCTGCTGCTGCTGCTGCTGCTGCTGCTGTCCTCCGAGCTCGACGAGGACGAGGACGACGACGACCTTACCCGTCGCTGCTTCTCCTGGCTCTTCAGCAGCTTCCGGTTGAACTGCACGTGGTGCTGCTTCGACGCGTCGTTGTCGCACGGCGACTTGGCCGGCTTGGCCCCGTTCAGCACCAGCTTCTCCCTGCTCGTCTCCTTCGCCGTCAGCTCGTTCCTGTACAGGCTGCTCGGCCTCTTGGGCCTGTCGTTCGGCTCCAGCTCGTCCGAGCCCGACTGCAGCATCGGCTGGCTCTCGCTCGGCGCGCCGCCATTCTCCACCAGAGCCAGGTTGTTCTCGTAGCCGAGCTTGCTCACGGGCACGAGGCTCTCGTCGCTCGTCAAGATCTTCACGAGCTCCTCGTTGTCACGCCTCGAGCGCCTGATCGGCTCGTCCTTGCGGGGCGACCTCTGCCGGCCGAAGCTCCCGCGCGCAGCGCCACCTAGCGTCGCGTCCTTCTCGGCTGCCGTCGCCGAGCCGTTCAGCTCGTCGTCGTTGTTCTCGTCGTCGTCGTCGTCGTTGGTGTCGTTGCTCGTGCTCGTGAGTTGCGACCTCCTACTCACGCCGTTCAACTTTGTCCAGTCGGCCATCTGGTACTGCGAGGTTATGGCACTCGACGCCCGTCTCTGAAGGCCGGGCCAACTCTCTCTCTCTCTCTCACACACACTCACACACTCGCTCTCTTTCTCTCGCGCGCGCGCTCGTTAATCACAATTGAATACAGAGTAGTGTAACACACCGACAATAAATGATGATCTAGTAAAGACGATCCTGCGTTTGGGGGCAAATTAGTTTCGTCCGTGACTTGAACAAGGGTAACACTGGCCACTCGTAGAGCTGTCTGGTGAACTGCCTGCGCAGCGGTGACAGGACGTGCTCGCTTTTGCTGCTGCCCGCATCGCTCACGACGCGGTTCATCTGCTGCTGCTTGCTCCTCCTCGGCTTCCTCCTCGGTGAAGGAGGAGTCTGCCTACTCGCGGCCCTCCTCAACGGCCACGGCTGCCCGGCCTCGAGATGCACCACCACCGCCTCCGCCTCCGCGTCACGATAGTCAGCCCAGGCACCCATGCGGCGATAGGTGCTTCTTCGGCTCCGGTGGTGTATACTGAAACACGCGCAGAAAACACACACACATCGTTAAGGTGATTCTAAAAGAGCAGTGATTATTTTTTATTTGGGCTTCCGATGCTTCGGGAGATAAGTGGAAAGAACAATCGATTTGGAATATATATGGGCAAGTGTGTAGATTAAATCGATCGATACTCGTTACGATACGGCTTGATGGCTGAGCCGATCAGAAGCAAGCAATAGACGCGAGACAAGTTGGCGAAACGAGAGTACAAAGAGCTAATAATAACGAGACTTTTCACAAAGGAATTATTCATGTCGGATAGCATTCATTGGCTCGTTTTCATCATTGTGCCTTCGTATACGCGGGAATCAGGTTGGAAAGCCTCAATGGGGCTGGTATTAAGAGACCGATATCGCGAGCTCCCAATTGATTCGTAAACAAGAATGGATCAATTAGAATTGCCCGATGTAGCATTTTTTCGGGTCAAACCTGACGTCAATGTCATCCAAATGACTACATTGTAGGCCAGCTATACACCATCTCGTTTGCGCCGTTTCAAACGAATGGCCCATCTCTTCGTCGATCAATTGGAACACGCATGCGTGAACCAGAGAGTTCAAACGCCTCGGTCGAGTCGTGCGCGCGGGGCACAATGAAGATTTCGGCCTCGCCTGTATACATCGATTGCGTAAGCGCAATCGTATATTTGCCCCCCCCCCGCCTTCTGCCCCCGCGTCCAGAAAATTTCCTCCGCTTCGAGCCGGATAAGTATATTATCGCGCGCGAGTTCTTTCCCCGCGTTCGAGCGCGTATCTTTCTCCGCTACGAGCCAAAGAAGAGAGAGAGAGAGACGCGAGGCGGCAACGGAACGGGAGTACAGCAGACGATCATTGCATACACGCGATATGTGCCTCATTGTCCGTGACTTGCTATCAATTTAAGGACTCAAAGCCACGAGAGATTAACCGTCTCTTTCTCTCGCTTCTTTTATTTTCTTTCTGTTGATGCATCGTCGCCTCTGCGCGCGTTGCTACTGTTTTTTTTATACCCCGCCCTTTCTTCCGTTCCTCTTGATCCCTAGCTTGGCTCTCGCCTCGAACGAGTGCAAGGGATCGATTTGAATATGCACTCGTGTGACAGGGAACATTTCACTGCAAGGAATTAAGAAAGTAATTTACCTTTGTTTAGAATAAAAATCGATCCCCAGCAATGGACTCGTTTCGCCCGAGCAAACAACGAGATTCTTACTTGGCTCTCGACAAAACCGACAATATTATTCGCCTAAGATCAATTTACCCGAGTCATTTTTCAAATCCAGTTGGAGCTAGTATACAGAGAAACAGGGTGACCTGCGACGCTAGAAAACTAAAGCTCAACATTTTTCACGCTTAATCTTTATATTCAACTCGATACTCGGTAGCTAATTCAATGAGCGAAATATCATTTACACAAATACGGACAAGTATCTCTCTCCAATCTAAATTAGAATCTTAGTGAGGATATTAATTAAGTAACTTTGTGTTGACTCTCTAGAAGAAGAGCGATAAAATCACGAGGGATCAAAATCTCAATTACACTATATCGTGATCTACAACCTTCGAAAATGTAAAGTTGTATTGTTTCGGACTTGGGATAATATCAATAAGTTTAATTAAACGGGTTCCTGGCAATAAATTGCTTTCACGTGAGTACATTTCTGATAAGTCACACTCCATAATCCGAAGATACAACATTATCAATCGAAGTGATTTATACGCATGAATGATTTTACGACCAATTAAATATTTAGAGCGAAATATCCAAAAGTTTTTGATTTTGTTCTTTAGTATAATCACCAATTTGTAAACTGACTATATCCGGAGTTTCCAGATATTGTATTTACTAATTGATTTTTAGTAATCAAACTAACTTTCTCAAGTGTCTCGCCACTACTCTTGTAATCAATGAACAATCAAGTTTTTTAAAGAGACGAAAAATGACATGGTAAAATTGTAATGTTATTGCATATAAATGCATTATATATTGTACCATAAATTATATATAGTAATATTTTGAAGAAAATCGCAGATAGGAAGAACTGCAAACGTTTCGACCCCGACTGATTTTTTTATATCTGGTTTACGAAATTCGAAAGAGTAAGTTATGAGTACATAAAAAAAAATCTTGAATCTCTTTGACGGAACACCATACTGTTTCAAAGCATTTACGTTTCGTCTCAACTTTTTAACTTCTCCTCTCCCATTTCTCTTTGAGCATGCAATCAACCACCATACACGACGGGAGAAAGAGAGAGAAATTCGTACTTGGGGAGGGAAACGGAGAGGATGGAACTGGGGCGAGTTGCTTTTTCCTTTGCGCTCTAATGAAATTTAACGAGCTCAATTAGCCAGATCAGAGGGATGAAACACTTCGCGGAAGCCGGCGGGATAAAATCCAAAACAAAAACTCCACTCGCGCGTAGGAGAAAGTCGGTTTTACATAACAGCAAGGCACGCGCGCGTGCAGATGTATACATACGTATATACACACAACAGAGAGGGGGAGAAAAAGTCGCAGAATCTACTTACCGAGTACCGCGAGCGCACACCGGGGATAATTACGCGCGAGTGCTCGAGCCTCGTCGGAGAGAGAGAGAGACACGAAACTGGAACGCAACGGAAGCTGACGATTTTCTGCCTTCTTTGTGCTCGCACGCGCACGCTCGCTAAACCAAGTGTCTCGTGCGCTCGGCTAAACTCAAAATTTCCACGCGGCAAAGTAAATCGCGGGATATGTATTGTTAGTATGCATCGGGGGTGAGGAAAGGTCAAGTCACCGCTACGTTTCGTTGCTCCTCTCTAAACTAGCGAGACGGATAATGGTTTCTTTCTTTTTTCCCTTTCTCAGCCGACTAATTGCCCTCCGCGTGTGTCCCGATAAAATAGCGCCGCTTTTCTGTCGGAAAAAACTTACCAACGCGGAGCGATTCGTCATCCACACTACTTGCGAGTAAGAATTGTAACCAGGCGGCCACTATTAAGATTTGAGTCTCCGATTCTGTCGAAACTATTCGAGGTGGTTCGTAGTTGCCCAATTAGATATACGCAGTCATTCATCTTAATGTTTTGATTTTCCGGAGATATTCTTTCACTTTTTGATATAAGGTAACTGTACCCAATGTGCCCCCCCCCTAAGGATTTTTCGCGAATTTGACTATGATAGACTTCGAATTTTAAAATTCTGTGGACGGCATCTCAAAGCTTAGCTCAATACCTATTAGAAACCATCTTCATAATCATCATTCGACTACTTTAACCTATCGAAAATCGCAATTTAAAAAAAAAACGCAAAAAGGCTAAATGCACAAAACGTGTACTCAATTTGGCACAATTTTTTAATCATTAGCTACAGCCTATATAGGCCTACAGGGACGATCCAATTGGCATTGAAATAAACTCTCAATTATGTTCCCAGTGATATTTATACAAAATTTTTAACATACAACTCAAAAATACGCGTCTAAATCATCGTAATATGTCTATACAAATTTTCAATGATTTCACTCACTAGGAGACCGCTTGGGATGCGGGTCACCGATCATGACCAAAATTTTTTTTCAGGTTCCTGGTGGCCATAGTAGAGAGAATCCAGAATATTAGGGTCCAACGCTCCCAAACTTCCCAGATATTAATTTATGTACCCTGGGTGGAGACGTTGTTCTCGTCCCAAATGACAATATGTCATCTGAGACGTATTTCCCTCACTGCACTGCACTTTCACTGTTCCAACTTGACCACCACATCACATTCTACCCTAGAAAACATATAGAAGGAGTAAATAGCGTGTACATGCAACAAATCTTACTTTCATGTCTTACTCACATAGAGTAAAACATGAAATAAATGGAAATATCAACGATTATCGACTTTTCACTTTGTGCTTGGATACTGAAGCAATAACAACATGTATCCAAGCACAAAGACAACAAATCTAGTATAATTGTACGACAATTCAGTGTCAGAATTGATTTTCACACATGAAAACTTCAATTCTGAACATTCGTCGACAAATATCATGCTATAACCAATAATATTAAAACTCATGTACTCACAGTTTTGCTCCCACTTGAATGCAATTTCTGGCCCTGTGTAGCTGACCTGGAATACAAAAATTATCACAAAGCAACATAATCAAAAATATATATGTACACAGACAAAGGTTAAGTTTACTTATCTGAATCCCCTTGCGTCTTGAATGAAAATCCATCAGCTGCTGCACACGATGAAGATCCAAACCTGCTGGAAACACTTGAAAGAAAGTGGTGTACTTATAAACTTTCATTACAAATACTCAAACTGTTGTGAGTAAGCAATGTCTACTTGATAAGTACAACATCACATGTCTGACTGACTGTGTTTACAAACGACACCTATGGTAACCTGCAGGGCGGAGTCGGTAACACAGGTGCTGCCCTGCAGGTTACCATGAGCGTCGTTTGTAAACACCATGTTTAGTTTGACATGTGATGCTGTACTCATCAAGTAGACATTGCTTACTCACAACAGTTTGAGTATTTGTAATGAAAGTTTATAAGTACACCACTTTCTTTCAAGTGTTTCCAGCAGGTTTGGATCTTCATCGTGTGCAGCAGCTGATGGATTTTCATTCAAGACGCAAGGGGATTCAGATAAGTAAACTTAACCTTTGTCTGTGTACATATATATTTTTGATTATGTTGCTTTGTGATAATTTTTGTATTCCAGGTCAGCTACACAGGGCCAGAAATTGCATTCAAGTGGGAGCAAAACTGTGAGTACATGAGTTTTAATATTATTGGTTATAGCATGATATTTGTCGACGAATGTTCAGAATTGAAGTTTTCATGTGTGAAAATCAATTCTGACACTGAATTGTCGTACAATTATACTAGATTTGTTGTCTTTGTGCTTGGATACATGTTGTTATTGCTTCAGTATCCAAGCACAAAGTGAAAAGTCGATAATCGTTGATATTTCCATTTATTTCATGTTTTACTCTATGTGAGTAAGACATGAAAGTAAGATTTGTTGCATGTACACGCTATTTACTCCTTCTATATGTTTTCTAGGGTAGAATGTGATGTGGTGGTCAAGTTGGAAACCAAAAAAATTTTGGTCATGATCGGTGACCCGCATCCCAAGCGGTCTCCTAGTCAGTCTTCCCGTTTAAAAACGCGTAGAGGGGCACATTGGGTTCACTTTTTTTTGATGCGAAAAACAGCAATTTGAGTAGGATAAAAAATAATTTTAGGAAAACTGATGAGACCAATCGAAAGCTGAGATGTTTTTACACAAAAAAGAGTAATGACACTTTGAGAGATAAAAATTATTGACAACTGATTTTTGAGGTTGAGTGTGAAAAGTGAAATAAGAAAATGGTGAAAAAATCAGTAAGTGAAACTTCAAAGTGTTGTAGGAGAGTGGTTTTAAGGGCTAAATGGGCGGGGAAGTACCGAAAATTTTCTTTTAATTCCCCCAACATAACCCAAGAGCGATTGATGCTCAGAGAGCACCGGAAATACGAAATCTGACGATTGTGCCAAATTGGGTACAGTGCCAAATTGGGTACAGTTACCTTATTCATTAGTAAAAGTAACATATGTGATGAATAATAGTAAATATTCACTGAAAAATTAGTAAAATATATACTAGTTTGGGCAATTCATTTGTTTTTACTAATAACTTGTGTAATTTCACTGAAGAGTTAACCAACATTTATTTTTATATCGAATAATTCACTATTGATATTAAGAAAAAGAATACTCACTGAATAAATCAGTCAATATCTTATAGAAATAAAGAAACACCATCTGACGAACGACTGCAAATATCATCTGTGGCTTTATGGGTATAAAACGAACTGAAAAAGTTTTAGTCGAATCAGAGACCCAGATGTGAAGGGTGGTCTTCTCGAAGGCTAAGAGCTTTCTGAATCGAATCACTGAACGACTTTGAAAATTCTCTTCAGGTTAATTGATTATTCTTAATGATACATCCAGTTCGAGTTTGAGTTTATTGGATGTTTTAATGAAATTACAAGAAAACGTACCCATTGAAATAAGTTTGTCCATCTAGAGTAACAATCAATTTAATACTGAGAGGGCACTCTTCTGTTATATACGATAATTATATTTTAATAAGGAAATTGCGAGAGAATTTGGTACGAGTATATAATTGTATATTGATATAGCAATTTATCGCTCGTCGCGTGTTAATTTTAGATCAAAGAGCCGTAAAGGAAATTTTCAAGTTTCCGTTCAACGAATCCGTTTGAAAAAAAAAACAGTTTATATTTTTCCTTTCGTATATATTATTCACGGATTCCAGAAGATTAACGAGTTCAAAGCTATACTTGAGTTGGGAAGAAGTCGGCCGACGATTTTCTTCAAGACTGTCAAAACTAAATGTTATAGGAGCGGAGTATCGAAGATTTCGCATCCAAGTAAGAATCGAATGATGCTTTAGATTCGCGAGTAGCAAAAGCAGTACAGCATTTGGCCGAGTGCCACGTGGCAGTCGGCACTTTGTGCGTCTCTAAATTCGAGCTAGGGTTAGCTAGTTATGAGAAAATTTCTCTGTCTTACTTTAATCAGGTCGTACCGACACGATTGCGCCCAAGAATAATTCATTACTAATGACACTGATCGAACTCGTTCTATCGCAATTAAAAAAATCGAATCGTTGCGCCGACAATTTGGAAGATGATTTTCCTAGTTGACGATGACGCTTCTAGAAGGATTTTAACACCGTTTTTCTCAAGAAAACATTTGGAGTATCGTAATTCTTACGTTCGATCAATATGAAACGCTAATTTGCCGAGAGACAGTTATTCAGACGAAAGACCGGAGTGAGGAATTGGATGGAACTCAAAAAATTTGTACGTTAAAATCCAAAATACACTGCCAGAGATGCGTTATAACATCGGGTGCAATAATACCCAGAAATAGCATAGACGAAGTACTTTCTTATTTATAACTCGTGTGAATTCAGATATTCCTCGAGATACGTACTTATATTTTTGCGGTTCGAATATTACATACACTCGTAAAATATTGGGATTGTTTCCCTGGAACGAACCGAACATTTAAGAATCTCTTCTTGACCCAAATTGCTTTGAAGTAGATCCACCAAGTGCATCATTGGCTTCATGCGAGTAGGAGAAAAAAAAACATCTTCCATTGTCTCACATGAAACCGGTATGACACATGAATGATAACAATCGTTGTGTGATGTTGTGCACTGTAAGTCAAGAACCCGTAATCATGTAATTTGTATTTGACGGAAATTGTTCAAGTGTCAATGAACTTTGGTGTGATAATAGCTACGGCGTGATTCACCTGCAGGGAAGACTTTATTCTCAAGTCAAACAGATACTCGTCGAAATGTAGTTGCTTGTATGTCAATAGACCGATATATCATGGAAGTGAAATTTACGTTTTTTCAAAATCATTTCCAGTACTTTGGCGTTGTTGTAAGAAAACATACGCATCATTTTATATTATTAATTTACAGATTTTTCAACTACAAATAAACTTGGCATTTATTTATTAGCGTTTCAGAATTATGAAATCAGCCATAAAAGCATAATTAATTATTCAATATAATTTTATAGAGTAAAGTGAATCAGTTACATCACACTTGTATAGTAAGCACGTATTCTGGAGATGAGTTTCGTCATGAAAACGAGATTATTCTGAATGAGATAATCTTATTGATAATTTTAATCATCTAATTTCGGTTGTTTCTTGAAAACTCCAGTATATTGGAATCTGAAAGGTTATATAAAAGGATCGAATTAAACCGTGAACTTTTGAATGTTCCCCGTTCGTTTTTAAACAAATGACTCGAAGTATGTTGCAGTTGAACAAATGCTTTTCAATGACTGAATTTCGAATGAGTCTCTTCAGAATTAGATTACCGCGTGGAAAGGTGATTAATCGTTGGTAATATCACTTGCGTTTCTTGGTAGTTCGAATTGAAACAATGCAATAAAAATCTCACCATTTAATATAGCCACCAACACGACCGGATTTTGAACAAAGTGTTGCTCCATATCGATAAATCACGAGTTTATCTGTGGATGACGCGTGCAAAAATAGTTACTGCGGTATGAACCGCGAAGACAAGAAAACTAATGTCAATGAATTTCGTAGAAATTTAAAAGACGAGTACAAGATGAGAAACAAATATTATAGTTGCGAGAAGCGATAGGGTATCTGTGGGGACTCGTTATCGAACGCGGCGCTTATTCTCGGTTCTAACGAAGAACTTTCTCTTTCTGTGCGCTTCTCAAGTTAATTCATGTATCGTTGCCATCTGAATATAATCAGATAGCTAAACAAGATTCGACAATTCAATTAATCCTCCGCCAACACACATATTTTTTCATCGGGTACACTCAGACTCTCGGAGGGATTGTATTGTTCAAACTGGGATTGGATCGATAAAAAAAAACATACACGGTAGCTATTCTTGAATAAAATTGTCTAGTTTGGAAACTTGAATTAAATCGATTAACACGCGAAAAAATGTGTAGCCGTCGCTTAAAGATTGATATCCTTCGTTTGCAAGGAGTGAAGAATCCCACTCAGATGAATTGTTGGGATAATTCGAACACGAGAAAAAGGCCTTTCGCGTCATATAGCAACACTTGATTTCGCCGAAACCGACATGGGATCTTCAATTAAAATTGTTCATGTCGAACCAACGGATCTACGCGTGGGATCGATAGGGACAAGCCTCGGTGTATCCAGTCCCAACATATATACGTCCACCCGAGAGTCTATACATCACGGGGTGACATTGGTTGACGAAGGTCAGCGGGCAGATTTATGGTATTCGCAAAAACCGCCGCGATTGCTTCTTTTCGGCCTTCAGCTCTCACCCCCCAACCCCCAACTCGCCATCGGCCGTAGGATATATACGATATATCTAACGATCACCGATAAATACGCGTGAATTTCATTTTTCACATTCTCGTCTCTCGCCCTGGCGGTGGTGGGCGAAGTTTTTGCCCGGCCAAGTATTGCACGTCCCGAAGTTCGGGGAGGATGACGCGAACGAAGTTTAGGTCGATCGTCGCTCGTATATAGCTCGCAATCGTTTTTCAAAGGACAATTTCGCGAGATATATCGGAGTCGGTGACGAGACATTCGAGGATGGGGTGAAATACGCGCGGGCAAAGTCACACACTGACTAATTTTATTTTTACCCGCGCATCGACTTGCCCGAGAACGAAGCGGATATGAAAATCTTGATTTCGAGACCGACCTGACGCGCGTTTCGGATCGTCACCCGGCTAGGCCAACTGCATCAACAACTCGCCGTTGGCTTGTTTTAATGAGTAGGATACTTTGTCAAAGCCAACTCGACAAGCGCCAATTGTCGTATAGTTCGAATTGGAGAAATTGAATCAATGTAAATCAGGTTGATGCACAGTGATGTACGCTGTGTGTTTTACTGAACTCGTTTTCATTTCCAGACGTTTCTCTCCCCCCTGGATCGTAAAGCACCAAGTAAAATAATTACGCGCAGAAATGGACTGGCCGGTACTATCTATACAGGCATGATATCAAGGCATAGCTCGTATGGGCACGATTTACAGCTGTGCCTTGCAAAGTTTGATGAATTTTAAAATCACAGTAAAATTGAACGTTGATCAGAAAAAATCTTTGTTATTAAGATTCCACTCCGGTTTTCAATGATCATTAAGAAACATTAATTTATCAATCAATTTTCTAGAGATACACTATGCCTTGTTCGTCTCTTTTCCATGACTATATAGTTAACATGAGTTTTCCGTACATGAATTATCTAGGAATAATCGATACTTACAATCCTATATAATTCTAAATCCTACATAATAATTCTAAACGTTCACTAGACCTGGAGAACTGTCATCCACGCAAATTATCCCTTGAATTATTCCCAGATAATCCGCAGTCAGCCAATTCCAGGGCATAATTCATGCATAATTTTTTAATCACGACGTCTCCTAAGCAAGGCATCAAAAACAAATAATCCCAAATACGGAAGTATACATTAACGAACGTCCCTGTACACACGTGAGAGAGAGAGAGAGAGAGAGAGAGAGAGAGAGAGAGAGAGAGAGAGAGAGAGAGAGAGTGGTTGTGTACTTATATGGAGGTGAGGCAATCAAGAGTTTGCGGGATTCGCACAAAGACTGGATATATGAGCGAAACGCGACGATTGCACGTGCGAGACAAGGGCAAGAAAAAACGGTTATTCGGGGATATAATGAGCGCCGAGGAGCTCATAATATACATACACCAAGGCCCCACCAGATTATTTATAACGGGTTAACGCTCATCCCGTCCACTCGTATCTAATTAATGGGCATTCGAACGGCTACTCTTCTATATGGGCAATTCTCTGTGGGATCGAACATGAAAAAATTTGATTTGGCTCAAAATTTTTTTGTAAGTTCTAGGGCATCAAGCCGATTTCCCAGAATTTTTGAATTCCTTATCAAATTGCGCATTTAGTGATCATACTCTCAAGTGGATTGATTTACATTAGCTAATTCCATGAGTAAATAACTTGAAGTTGTAGTTTGAGCCCACCAGGCAATAGCTGCCTGGACCTCAGCTATGCAGTTTATACAATATGAGTGGATTTCATGAGTCCCACATTCATGAATATTACCCATGTTTAGTGAACTTCAAGATTTTCTTGTTGATATTAAAAAAATCATATGATATCTATGCACTGCCTAGTGTGTTATAAGGTGTACGTGTAATGCACAGCTTACAATTTACTTTCTGGATTAATCTTTCTCATCGAGTGAATGCAATTCATGACAATGTACTTTATTAGTAGTTTCTTGTACATTTTAACACAATAGAGACAATATATTGACCATCAATACATGTAACTACTGAAAGTTAGGTGACGTCAAGTAGTATAGTAATGCTTGATCTATATAAATATGATATTGACAACTCAGGATATGTATTAGTATGATAGAATGTGAGTTTTTACAGTGGATAATTGTAATAATACCACAGACAAGTGTTTGCAAAAATTGGAAGTGTTGGCGGTACAAGGCTCCCCTTGAATTGTCATTTTAGCCTGTTTTTACCCCTATTTTAGTTAATATATTAATTTTTTGGGAGCTTCCAGAGTCCAGGCCCATTTTTTCACTATATAGGCTGTATGTGGTATGAGTTGGGACAACTTTTAGTACCCATGTGGTGTGGGGCTTGACGAGCGAACTCCCAGGGTTCAAAAATAGAGGCTCCAATTGGTAATGTGGAGTACTTAGTGTGCTCCAATGACCTTGGAGATAATTTTTCTATAAAATTCAGGCAATTTGCAGGAAAAAGTGTCCCATTCATTTTTTGCCTCAGAGGTCATTTTCAGGGTGTAAATTAAGGTTGAAAATGCCTCTGAAAATGCAAAAACAGCAAAATCAGCAACTTTGCCTATTTATTAAAGGGGGTTAAAGTGCTCGAAAAAATCTAAAAAAATTCTGGGAAATCGGCTTGATGCCCTAGAACTTACAAAAAAATTTTGAGCCAAATCAAATTTTTTCATGTTCGATCCCACAGAGAATTGCCCATATGTATACACACACACACACACCCAACACTGCTGTGCACGATTCAAATCGGCTTTGTCGAACATTCGCGACGACCCGAGGAATCGTTAACCAAAGCGTGTACGTATTTACATACATATATTACATACTTAAGCTTAAAGAACGTGCCTTAAGCTTAAATATTGATTGCGCGACTGCTCGAGATGTGTACAGTATACAGATGCGTTGTGAACAATCGTCGGATACGCGGGCGGGCGGGCGGGCGGGCGGGCGGAGGGATGTATATACGGTGGAAGAATCCCGCTCGCGCGATGTACACACACACACACGCTCGCGACGACAAATATGACCTAATTTTTATTTGCTCCAATGCGCTGTGCATAGAGCCGTGTGCTCTGTGTGTCGCATCTATAAACTCAGCATTGACCCGACATCAACGCGCGCGCGACGGATCCATAGCTTCGGATTGATCCGGATCGTTTATTCGATCCACTTTTTCCATACCGCAATGCGAGCGCGATCCCAATAAATCGAACTGATGCTCCAAGTGAGATACACAACAAGCGTATATATCGTATCCTCGTATCACCTGATTCAAGGGCGCCATCCTGCAGCTCCAGCGGCTTTTCCGTCGAGCCCAAGCATCTGGGGGAGCCCCAACTCGTCTGCCGGTCTCTCGCTCGGCTGTGTGCCACGCCGTCGACTCGTCTTCCCCTGGCGCACGTCACACTTACACACTCGCGCGTTTTCTTTTTCCCGTTAATTTTAGCCTTTCCTCTGGCCGACCTTGACACTCGCGCGACACCTGCACACGCGAGACACTCGCGCTCACAATCCTCTGTCTCTCTCTGTCGCGATTTCTCCCCCTCGATATATGAATACGACAAACCCCTAATCTCGCTGCTATGCTCGAGTCGATCGGTTCAGTGTACCGGAGCAACAGTCGAGTGTATATATAGTGCGAGTTTAGGCAGAGATCGATCGCGCCATCCGCGGGAATCGAAGGGGGAAAAAACAACAATAACAAGCTGCAGATTAGAGATTCTCGGAAGAAGAATCGCCCGAGCGATTTTCGACCCCCGCGCGAATATCCTGAGACCGAGTCGTTGTGATGATGATCGGCGCTCCGTCGTACACACTCAGTGTTCCGTTCGTGTGTCGAGTGTTGTGGGCCACACGCAGTCTATATACACAACGGCGAGTCGCGAATCAAGCGCGGCACTGTTTACAGCAACGAAAAAGGAAAAGCCGGATGGATGGGTGGTTGGGTAGGGGAGGGAGGCAACAAAAGAAAAAAACACGCACTCGCGAATTGGACGTGAACTTTCGCGCCGGTCCCGTGGCTGACCCGGCGAGTGTAGAGATACTTTAACGCGGGCGTGTACGCGGTACACGGCTGAGGGAACGCTGCGCGGCCGGTGAGCGCAGCTCGGCGGATGGCCGGGCTAATACTGATAGCGGCACAGCCGGTCGCCGCGCGAGCTCTCACGCCGCCGCCGCCGCCGCCGCTGCATCCCTCTCTCTCTCTCTCTCTCTCTTGCCCTCGGCGAGTAGACGCGCGGAGATATGTGCTGATGCAGCTCATCGACGATGCGTGAATACACGTGGATGATTATGATCGTTTTACAATCAAATTGTGTGTACCGTCTTATCGGAAAGACTCCCTTTGACCTAAACCTTCGTCTCCCGAGCCGCTCGTTGCGACAAACACGTAACGTTATAAAACGTTATACACGTGATGTAATCAACCCTCGCTGGATGGACTACCCGAATGATCGTTCGCGATAGCCCGATACAACTGGTCTGGTGGACCTTATCAATTGGAAATCGATAATATCGAAATCGATAATATTAATCGGCGTGGAATGAAGTGGTTTTTTTTCCTTCGAATCAAACGCCAGAATCTCAGAAATTGGAATGTGCAAATGAAACTATGTCAAGTTGTTGGGCTTTTCTGAGATATTTCGAAAAATATGGAGGTACTTTTCAAAAAACTGTCATTTTGAAAAGCTAATATTTCGGAGCTTAAAGAGCGTAGAATCTAGTATTTGGTTCTCAAATCAAACGTCAGAATCTTAGAAATCCGAATCTACAAATAAAACTATCCTAAAATATTCCTAAAATATTTCAAAAAATATGGAGGTGATGAAAAAAAACACTTCTCTCAAATAACTGTAACTTTTAGCGAAAAATTATTAAGTCTATCTTGTGAGGGTTAAATTCAAAACATGTCCCAAAACCCGTGGACCGAAAGACAGTAACATGATAAAATGTGTTTCTTTTTACTTTTCATCAATTGCTCTGGAAACTTACCATTGAAACTCGCGATGAAAAATATCGTTCGATACGATTACCACCCGAGCGACGATCACCTGTTTTGTACAACAATTGAAAAAAAAAATCACAATTTTCGTCTGGATTGCTCTGATTTTTCCGAGGTCGCGTGCTGGTGGCAAACGAAATGCACCACGGGTTATCACTTCACCATAGTCATGGAAATTATGACAAACGGTACTTATGCTTTTCCGCGCATTTAATCAACGGATACAACATGAAATTCGGATAAGCGCGTGCGTCACTGTCGGTTAAACGCGTTTTCTTTGTTCTTAGTGCAGAAACGAGAGAGCAGCTGATGGCCAATGCGCTATCCAACGAGTGATGGCATAACTCGGACTCTCGCGCATGCCTCGTGCTCTCTCATCTGCTATCTAAATTTATAATTATCGCCGATTATGAAATTTTTATCAGCTAGAATAACTTATCGGGAAAACCGAGGCGGGCTCACGCTGTTTTTTATCCGTTAATGCTTGACACCGCTGATTTTGAAGTGATATACGCGCACGTCAGATCTCGTTCCAAGATCGTATATGACAATTATATAAACTTTTCTATCAAAGACAATGTTTTATTCCAACAATTCGTTTGTCCATCCCAGATATCTGATACTTAGTCTTCTCAAGAGAGAATATGTACGAATCAACCTCGTTCCAACGCAAATAATAACGGGTGAGTCGCATTGATTTGTGGAACTCTGCGAGTTCACGAAATAGCGGGAAAAAATCGTGGAGATGCGCATAAGATTACAGGAATTAATATTGTAAGCCTAATGCGACCCGTTCGTGTATACGTCGATATTCCTCATATTTCTCGAATCATAAGTTACATCGAAAAACGAAAATTTGCAATTCACTCATGCGTACAGTTTCATACAATCTTCGTCGAAAAAATCAAAATATTCAAGTTTTAAGCAAGCACGTATATAGCGAATGATCATACATACATTTTCTTCAAGCCCAAAGTAAGTATGTACTGTTATCTGCATTGTCAATTTTGAAATTTCATTTATTTCTGATGGTTGCGTTTTTATAAATATTGATCAGAATCATCCAAGAACAATATAAACTTATTCATTAACTAATGCAAAAATTTACAGAGATCAGCACTGATCGGCACACATGCAATAAATTCATGAAATATACCAAGTCGAATTATCAGTAGATATTAAGAATCTAGTTTCCTTAAATTACTTAAAAGTTCGATATATGTCTGACCTAATTGAAAGAATCACTTCTAGTCACGTTTCAACGCATTAAAAAGAGGCGAAAAAACTCCATGTGCGAGTTGTTCACCCAAAGTTTAGAACTTGTAGCAGATTCTGCCCTACTGTACGTGGCGAAGTATATTATTGGCGGTTAGTGAGTTTGTAAGTGTATGAAACTCGTCAAACTAATATTTTCAACTGGATTGTTTGAATCGCTGAGTGTTGAAGATAGTTCACTCTCCGGATCTTCAAGTATAAGTTGGAAAGTAATGATTTCTGACGTGAATAATATACAACACGCGAAAACTTACAGAAGGGAATATTGTAAAAATTACAAGTTATATGCGATAGCACTTGGAATTTCGCTATTGAGCTTCTGAAGAATTGGTAGACATAAAAGTCGTCAGTAAGCCAGATTGTTTGAGATAAGAATCAGATAAGTTCGAGTGTGCTCTACGATAACGACTTGTGATTCATAATTTTTAAATAATATTTTCCATTAATACAAAGTTTATCAGAGATAATCGAAGAAAAATTCTCGTCCACTTGAATTTTATCGAGTCAATTAATATAATTAATCATATAAATTATTTAACTGAAATGTTGAGATTCCGCTTGCATACACACTGAAAGAAAAAATTAGTAATGGTTAACACATTTTTACTATGTTTTTTTCAGCAATATGGTCACGTCTAGATTATAATGGTGAACTTTACTATCCAAAACATAGTATAATTATTACTGCAAAAAATAACATAAATTATTATATTTATAGGACATTTACTACATGTAAATAGTATTTAAATGATAGTAAACTTCATTGGACAAGAATACTCTGACTTATGAAACATAGTAACGACTACTATCTTTTTCTCTACTATGTTGAAATAATGAAGTCTAATAATCGGATTTTTTTCAGTGCAAACTTCAGACATATTGTTACTTCGTCGACAAGGAACATTACAGAAAAATTTTAATTTCTTCTGCACAAAAAGAGACAAAAAAATCAATTCGTAGCACATGAGAATCAATTTCACATGAGAACCGATGCTGGTCAATTTCATTCAACCACTGCGCGATAACTCATTTTTTTCTATTGCGCACGAATGGTGTAATCGAGCTTTCACGGGAAACAAAGTAAATAACTGACAAAAACTCATCCATACCTGCGAGTCTCTCGTATCCAGCAGAATAAAGAGAAAAAATCCAGCCATTTGTTATCGTGTGAAAAAGGCGGAAGGCATCGCGAGAGAGAAAAGAAACTGTGTATAAGACAGGCCGGGAAGCAAAGAGACAGACTTTCCACGCTCTATTTCGGTCACGTGTGCGTGTGTGTGTGTGCATTTATAAATATACTTAACACGCGCGGACACAAGGGCAGTGTGAGCTTATACGACTCGGCACCAGCAGCGCCAAAGGTGCGCACGAGGCGATTTCCTCCGAATCTCACGTCACGGGATGACTTACGAGTGCGTTATACCAATAACCTATACTTGTATTGCGTTCGCTGACCCTATACGGGGCATGGGAAAAACTGAGACGCATTCAACGGGATTTTAGAGCAGCGAACGAAGAACGAAACGAAAAGGGTACACAGAAAGACTTTTTTGATTTGGCCCCAGTGAGTACTTAGGTAATTATGAATTGGGTTGAAATTCGAACTGAATTTGTGTATATCTAATACAGTCAAATTCCGATTGCGTTGAAGAAAATCATGGGTTACCGATTTCATTTCCACGTGACAGCTATAACATACATGAAATGTTTAAATTGGCTGTTACTCTTATTTTGCTTTCTCAAAGAGAAAGCTTTGTAACGGGGTAAAAATCGACCCACCGAATCGGACTTCGGGACCTCGATTTTCGTAATCTACGGGTCGAAAAACATGGAAATCCGAAAATGTCTGTATGTATGTACGTACGTGCACTTTTTTGTCGTACGATAACTTTCGAAGAAATTGTCCGATCGTCCTGAAATTTTGCACACAGGTTAGTCGCTACAAAATCTCGGTCGAGTTCAATTTTCAGCCAAATCCGTTGTTTATTTCTCTAGACGACCGTTGCTATCGTGTTTTTGATAAGTTCCCATGTAATTCATGATAAATGATCATTTGGGTTTGTATATTTATGGGATTCTATAAGAATCAAAGAGACATTTCCCGTAGAAACCATTGTTGATGTCTCTAGTAACCGTTGTTTATATCCCTTGCAACCGTAACTAGGGAATGGAAAAAGTCAGTTAGAGGTCCATTTTCGGAACTGTTGACGACTAAGAAGTAAGAACACCGAAGCTCGGATATTTACCATAGCAACCGTTGTTTATGTCCTTAGCAACCGTTACTATGAAGTGGAGGAAATGAGTTAGAGATTCATTTTGCTTTCTCAAAGAGTGGTGATTAATGCAAGTTGAGGTTCAATTGCAATACTTTGAGAAAGCATACTGCTGAGGCACTTGGCAGCGGTTTTTACTTTGGCTCGAGAATCAAAAGATTACTTTTTCGACAAAAGTGTAAAAAAATTCAAAGCAATAGGTATTCATGAGTAGATTACAATATACTCAAGGAAAACGTGTATTGTCGAAGTAAGATCATAAAACCGAAAAAAATAAATTTCGATGAATTTGACAGGTGTTTATGTATATACACTTACCACAGTTCACATTTGGATCTCCGATTTCCCGGATACATTTTGTGAATCGAAATGTGAACTGACAAATGACTGCAGATATTATCTGACTATGTAACCAGAAACCACCTTTAACAGTTTCAGCAAGATATAAAACCCAAATGCCATCAAATAATCTCCTGATTAGTTACAGTATATTTTTTCCTTTCAAGCATTTATAAGTGGTCTAAAATGAGATTGTTTTTTAAATCAAAACGATAGAATCGTAACAATTTTCCTAAGGGAGGATCATACCAAAGCGGTAACATGAACAATTGTCAGGACCTCAGTATTTCCTTTTAGCTGTTGTCTCAGTTTACGTTGTCCAATGTCTAGAGTTAATTTTGTTGATAATGATACGGTAGCTGAATTGCCACGTGAATACTTTTGTTTTTGCATACTGAATATCGATTATTATGTAATTCAAGAAATATTGTTCATTTTTATAGTTAGTCTAGCCCTTTGATCTCCCCTCAAGCCACCTCAAGTGAAAATTCTACCGCATTAAGACTAGCAAATTATACTTCCAAGCAAATGAATATTGCGTCGAGTGATTTTGTTCAATGAAACTGCCTATTTGAGCTCTAAAGCACTAAGTGAAAATTGACTGTAGTGCACTGGCCAACAGGTTTCACTGTGATGCCTCGTAGAGTGAATATAATTCACTGCAAAGCACCAGTGAAACCAGTCTGGTCACTGTACCACAGTGAGTTTTTTAAATGCGAAGCAATTCAGAGAGTAGGTGATTTTTCAAGAGTGTTGTGAACATTAACGGTATTCTGACACGCGTCGGGTGTCGAACTGCTGCGCGAACGTTTCACACCTATAGAGTAGTAGGCATACTGAATCTTTGGAGAAAATATTTAAATGAGCGTACAATGTTCAATTTGGAAAACGAAATGCAGGATGAAGTTCTAAACAGCACCCTCAGTTGCTCGGAAAAATCTCAAGTATATTACTGGTCGTGAAAAAACAGCTCATATACGAATTATATGAACGAATGAACAAGTCCAAGAAAAGAAGCCCCCATACATAAAAAATTTTATTCCTTTTCCGGCGTACTCTTTGAATTTTTATTAGTTATCTTGTACCTTCTCCCATGGTGACACCCGCAGTTTTGCTCGGCTCTCGCCAGTACCTCCATAAAAAAATACTGTCATACAGTTGAAATAATCAATTTTTCAAATCCATACCCGCTTCAACGATAATTCAACGTTTATTAAGGGGGCAAGTGGTCATATCAAAGGTGTAATATGGTTTGTGATTAGTTCTTGAAAAAATTAATGAAAATTAAATATAAAAATCGAATTGCGATATTCCTTTAACTGCAATCGTCCTGACTCAATCGAGTAATTGTTTGATTTCGCAACTTTTTCAGAAGAACAATTGAAAATTTTCGTTGAATTGAGTATGTTCTCAATACAAGTTCATGTGTAAACATTTTTAGCTTCTGTTTTCGGAAATATTACTCATTTTTATATCTTATGTTATCCCCTCCCTCGCCGCCACCGCCAGCAAAGAAGATTGAACGATAATGTATTGAATCTTTTTCGATGATGAAAATACAGTATCTATGAACTTCCCCGATAAAACCTGTTTGAGAATTGTGATAAAAAAAACTTTCCTTCCCAATAGTTCGGCCACGATCGTACCGTATCGTTTGGCGGATAGCCGTTTATCTGTGAATAATGTGAGTTTCATGGCGAGGCACGTGAGTGTCTATCGTTACGCACGTGCCCCGCGACTTGTCACGCCAATGTAAGACGTTGATCCCCGCGCACGTTTTTCTCGCCTCGGTAAGCGCTCGGACAAAGTATTTTCCCAGCCACGGCCGGGAAAAAATATTCCGATCGGATTTTCCAACAACTTCTGCAATCCAATTTGGAAGGAATTAAATTTTGTACCAGGCCGAAGAGGAAAGATACCGAGAGCTCGCCGAGCTGCGGGTGTAGATTTTCCGGCGGGTTCGAAAATTTTTTCAAACCCATCCACGGAGAATCCATCAAAGATTTCAAGAGTGAGAAGCATAATCTCCGACGCGCTCTTTGATCGGATTGAAAAAAAAAAAAATTAATAGAAGGGAGGATGAGTATAGAGGCAATTATAGATGATAATACTCAATTTCGAACGGGAGAGTTTCTTTTGAATGGCGCATTGAGAGGCCCCGACCGAATAGCCGTTATACTCACAATACAAGCCATTGCGCTATGCTCAATACGTTCGTCGGCTCGATAATCGTCCCGCGCCACTCATTTTTTTTTCTTTTTCTTTCAAACGAGAGCAGGTACACGTCGACAGCGAGACGTCGCGACATGCGGCTATGTGTCTCGCGAAGAACGTTTGTTTTTCTTTGCTCGTACTCGAACGGGGGCTGCGAAAATGCGTATATACAGTACGTTGTAGATACATATTCGAGATCATAGTACACTGGGATTTTCCCGTGATTTTCAGTGTACATTGATGGGCTCAATGGATTTTCTTCGAATGCCCGGGCAGCACACTCGGAGGCAAACATTTTACTAGATCCGCTATCTCCCAGATTCATATCCCTCGAGATAAGGGAAAGATAGGGGCTCGAAAGAAAAATTGTTATTCTTTCAGCTCGTACAGATTACAACTATATATATGTTTGAAGCATTCGAATGGCGCCGCGCGGGACGCATAAAATCGTCCGAGTGTCCCGCACAAACGTGAAAATGCGTTTACTGGAGCAAACACAAGCTACTTGTACAGAGAGCAAATTTCAAGGTCGTTTGCATATATATACTGGCTGGCGAGCCTCCAAATAATCCTTTTATTTCCTCCTCGGATTCGTTGCTCGCTCCCTGTATATATACACGTATATCCGACTCGATAATCAATCCGGGCGTTGTTTACACTGCAGCTATACACGCTTAATTACTGTCTTTAGGCGTGGATGTATATAGGTTTATGGTGAACCCTCGAAAAATTCTTTTATAGATTTGTCGCCTGTGCCATTAGCTGTGCACCCATTTCCCTATTTTTTTTTTTTTTTCTTCCTGAAGGCTATCACCACAGGGGTATGTGCCTAAAACCATTTCCCTATTAGGCTAAGCCGCTGCGTAGTCCTATAGGTATATACATACGCCGAATATTAGAGTACAGGGTCGAAGGACGTGGCATCGACCGGGGAAATCGCGTCCGAATGGCCAATGGGAGCAGTCGACTGAGTGTCGCTCGAGGGGGCGACACGTGCGTTGTTCGGTCGATTCGATAAGCTTTTTTTTTCAATTCATAAATTGATCCTACCAGCATTTCAAAAGTATGGCATTTTTAGTTGAATTCTCAATAATCATTTTACCTTACTCGAGTGTCTCGCACTACACGAAGCAATTAAACATTTTTAATTGTTTGTGAATGCGTGTGGTATATGATGTATGATATATAATGACTTGTACCTATTAATATTTTAGAATAGTCTTAGTAGATAGGAAGAACTTGTATAGAAATCAGGTACATCTAGATTGTTTCGTCCTAATTCTATCTGATATAGGACTGGTGAGACACTTGAACAAAATTAGATTATTGAGAAACACAAACAATATTTTTTAATACTGAAATTAGTTCATGAATTGATAATCATACCGGAGGATAGAATGAATAACTTTTGGATATTGTTATTAGTATTTGAATTGACTAATGATATCGATTGGGTACGTTTATATATTTTTCACTCGAATATTTGTTTCAATAATTTGATTAGCACCAAACTAGACTCTCTTGATGTCCAGCGAAACTCTCGCCTCTCTGTAGATCTGATATCGGCCTCTTACCGACTGACTCCGTACATCCTTATCGTAAAATGTCAATGAACATCATCGCGGTTCGATAACGTACTCGAGAGGATGGAAATTTAATTAAATAACCTTAATTAGTCGCGCGAGTTACTCACTCGTGCGTATCATCACATTTGATATAGATTGGAAATCTTTCGGAAATCGATTCATTCTCATTTTGGAAAACTTGATGAAAGATACGTGTCTGAATTTGAAATTCCCAAAAAAAACTTAGTTTTTCAGTGCACCTGGTTATTATAAATCCTTAAGCAAGGCGGACAAAGTTAGATGTATTCTACATTCAACTGATTCTATCAGCAATTCAGAGTAATGTTTCTGTAGGTGAATGTATTCTAATTAACCAAATTCATCATAAAGCATTATATACATTGTCAAACGTGTAAAAAAAAATTTATATCGACTAATCAATATATAGTGAAAAACGATAAGACTACAATGAATTGATTTATTTAAATACGTCGAAAGACTAGCAGTGAGAAGAGAAAAATGTATTCGTTGCTACTAGAAGCTCGCGCCACAGTTGCTATTTGTAGCTCGAGACACGTATATTGTAGATACGCAAACGAGTCAAAATCCCAGCTGGGTATATGTATGTGTATATATGTATGAGCGAACGCTGACCGATAAGCGCACGAATCAGCTGACGCACTGCGCGTGTTATCGATTCGCCTCTAGCGCGCGCGCCTGACTAATTCACGAATCTCCCTCATCCCCTACACTCTCTCCCTCTCCCTCTCTCTCTCTCTCTCCAGAGAGAAGAGCCTTATCCGGCGCTTATGTGGCACGTGTATGTATAAGCATATATATACATCCTTAAATTCGTTCAAGTTTCGACTCTGCCCCACATATATATTATACTCGACGGGGAAACAAATTTCACTCGTACATAGGCGAAATTCGCATGACACGTGATTAATGATTCTTGTTGAGAGCTTTTCCAGCTCGTGATTTTGATCCACGATGGGCTTTTTCGAGATCACATGGTTGTAAGAGTTTGTAGTGTAGATGGAGGATGAAAATTCGATGAGATTTGTTGGATGGTGAGTGTACCCTGCGCGTCCATGAATGAGAGAGAAATTAAGATATAATCATTTCAATTTTTGTTCTGCTGCGTTAATTTGAGATATTTAATTTGTTATTTATCATTTTCACACAATGTTAAACCAATTATTTTATTTCGTATTTCATACGTATATGGGTCATTTTCATGGATTACCTTTTCCATATCCTCGACATTCGAGCATTGAAACGAATTACTCATCTTTTCCAAGTTTAAACAGCGACGAGTTACGGGAGTTGTTGTTTGGCATGTTTCATCACCCCACCAAAACAAACCGAAACGCCATTCGTCAAACGCGTCCAATCCCCAAAGGTTCACTTTTCTAATAGCGTAACACTGTAGCATTCATTTTTCCAATTTATTCATAAACTCTCAAGTTTTTCCATTGCAACTTTTTTTGCATTTTTACTCTGCATCTAAACTCACATCACTCTCTTTGTCTCCAGAAATTTTTTCCTATTTTTACGGATTACAGCTCGAAAATACTGCTGAAACAGGTTGAAATGGTTGTTGAGGTCGCCCTCACTAATTCAGCTCCATAATCATGTTAGTATACTAGTTCAGTGAATATGTTACATACGCGCGGAAACTTTCCAAATTGATTCTCGGGCCTACAAACGATGATTTGGTTCATTTTAACAAATGTCACAATTTGTTACATTGTTATCGTTTAAAGTTTCTGCTTTTCTAATAAAAAAATAATGCAATAAATCAAGTTATTTTTATCGCTTTGAAGATTAATAATTCTATCAGAACGACGAATCTATCTAATTAGGAGTGGGCCTAAGCTTTGAAAAACCAATTGCACGATAAAACTTTGTGAGATGGTTCTTGGGTTCCTGATAGCTTAAATTTCGAGCCATGACATCGAATAGATTGACAGAATATCTCCTGAAAATCGAAACCTTAGACTTCACGGCTGTATATAGAGATATAATCTATTAGGGGTCCCATGAGCAGTCTCGCAAAGCATCATCATGTCGATTTCAAAGGGCCACAAGTAGTTTTAGCTTTTGTTGATGCCAAAAAACATAATTAGTAGAAAAGTAATTTGCCAGATAATGAATTAGATATTTTTATTTTTGCCATAAAAAAATACCGTTTCCATGAGAAACAGCCATTTATTCAAGTCCCTAGTGAACAATCACAGATCATACTCAATAAAAAGAAGTATGTTTTATGCACATATAATGAAATTATTTCATCAATTAGTGGCATAATTACGAAATACAAATATACCAATATTGAGTCATCTCCTAGGTATATACATACAATAGATCAATTACAAATATAATTAAATGTGTCAAGAATTTTCGTTCTTTTTATTTTTAAATAAAAGCACTTTCTGAGAGATCAACTTCGTAAATAATAACCAAGCAATAAATCTGCAAAGCTGAACATTGATGGAGTGAACGTATATTCACAGTCCAAAGTATCTCTCTTGTGGAACATTGAAATTCGTTAACGTCAGCATGGAGTACAGCAATCAAAATCCTGTTTTCATTCAAAGTATCAACTATTCTGCAATATCAAAGATTGCTAATACGAATATACCGATTATTTCGCAATGAGCGATCGGCGAGAATTTCAACGTCTATCGCGTCCCACATTGATTAAGATTATTCATTTGAGTTTTTCGGAGACTAAATCACGTGAGAGAGATGAGTTATGTATAGAGAATGTTTGAACGTTGGAGAAGTTGTCAGACTCGTATATATATACGAGGCAGCTTCTAAATACCCTACTCCCACTAACGTCAGCTGTATATACATACACATACACACGATGCAGGTGTTCTATCTCTCGCGTTGGGGCAATTCGAGTTTGCGCATTCTATCAGAAATTTATATTCACGTGACTCGAATCGCACACTTGGACTGTATCAAACACAATCCCAAGTAAGTAGGCTGTTTTGTTTGGATTCACTCCCGATGCTGACCGATAAAAAAACTCGACGCAACAAATCCAAATAATCGCACGAGGGAGAAAAAACGGGAGGAACACGACCAAAACAATACACCGCGGAAGACCAAAAACGGACTTTACAATCTTTATAATCTCTTTGTCGAAATGTGCTTTTTCCTTTTTTTTCTCTCACTTCCTCAAACGGGGATAAATCGACGAGGGAACGTCACGAAAAGCACGATTATCGACCTGATCGCGTCGCGGATACCCAAATTCGATCGAAAGCAAGCGCGAGTCTATTGATTATTCATCGACCACCGATGCAGCAGCCGGGACAATTGTGTTTTTCGCGTATGTTCGAGAGACACGACGAGTCACGAGGGTTGAGGAGGCGAGAAACAACAAAACGTCCATATGTAGCAAGGGGGGGGGGGGGCACAGGTGAACACACCGCATAGACACCGCACTGCAGTGTTCGGAATTTCCCATGGACTCTCGGTGGTGCGTGGCGTAACGTTTGTTCGGTGCTAGGGAGGGGAGGGCGCGAGGGAAAAAATCCGCGCCAGCACGCATCAGAGCGAGAGGAAGAAGAAGAATCGACTCACCGACAAGTTATGGCGGCGCTCCGTGATTACAGCTCGCTAGGACACCGGCGGCGGCGGCATACCTCTTCTCCGGCGACGGCCCAGCTGCGGGTGTATGTATATACGACTGCTGCTTCTCACCCGCGCACCGATTGCGTATAGATCCTGCGTGTATACACACAGACGCGAGACGTTGCTCTGCTCCGCCTGAGCACAGCACACGACACGAAATTATACCGAGCGAGGCCGCATGCGCGTGTTACCCACTTTTACCGCACGAACTGCCTCGCGGCGAGAGTCACGAGAGCTGTACTGCATGCTGCTGCTGCTGCTGCCAACTCCGCCGCCGCCGCCGTGCAACACAGCAGACGCTTTCCCGGAAGCGGCGCGCATGCGCAACCCCCTCCACACACCCCCCGCAACCGGGGACGCACCAACGCACCGGGTCGACACTTTGACTGCAGCACTGCGCTCAAGGTCGAGTTTCAAGAGATTTCGGGGGACTCGCGGCGCGGATTTGATTCACGAGCTGTCATATATTTTCCCTGATCCGACTGGACCGATCCGCCACGTATTCAGGGGGTACTGATGGCCAATGATCAACGCACAATCTTATTTAGGAATTTTGGGGTTTTGAATTCGATCACTGGAGGCTCGAAAAAAAAGGCGAGTTTAGACAAGTTTCTCCCGAACTTCCTATGAAAAAGATTTACGTATGACACTTGTTGGGTTTGGTAGAAAAAAATTATTTTTATTTAATTTTTGCGAGCAGAAACAGCAGCTGAACATTAAGTTGGCAAATAGATCATAGTGTCAGATTCAATGTTTTGGACAATTCAATGGTTGGTTTCAGATGCAATATGATTGCGACTTTGGTGTGACTTGCGTATTAATATTTATCAATCAATAACAAAACGCGGAGGATTTGAAAAAAAAATTATTTTTCACTGTTTTTGGCAAAAAACATAGTAAAAATTACAATTTTAAGTTAGTCGTCATGCTGAAGCCAACGATGTATAGAATATTAGGTTAAAATCCTATAAGGGTCGATACACTGGTTTAGAATAGATTACGGCTATCGTACGAAAGAAGTTTCAAGAGAAACGCGTTGAAATTTTTTTAAATCAAAAATCATGAAAAAATCTTACTTGATTAGCGATGCCTACACAGTACAAAATGCCTCCTGCTTGTTCAAGATTTTCAATTACTCCCAATATTGCTTTTTTTCCGTGAATGCTCCATTTCAATTACACTCACATCTATTCTTTCAATCGTCTACATTCGAAAAAAGTCTTAGCTCGAAAAGCGAATTTGTATTTAAGTATCGTCTCGCACGCGAACCGAGGGAAATGTTTATTGAAAAAATTGAGCATCAAACTGATTGAGCAGATTGATTGAATAATAAACTACTCTGTGCGAGTAACCCTGAAAAATCAAGTTTGAGATGTTTCCACTGCATAAAAAGACGAGTTCCTCGTCGCGATTATACTTCTTCGAGGATCTGGTGAACCGAGTTCGTAAACTCAGCGAGATCAAAAAAATACAATACCGAAAATTTCAGGCACGTATCTCATGTTATTTTTCTTTTCTTCGTCATAACACTCCGTTTTTTCGTACAAAGAGCCACAAGGGAACAGCTGAGCCTGTGAAGTAATCCAATCGAATTCATCACGTAGAAAATCATATGCAGAAAATGGAAAAGTCAACTGTCGAAAGTTGAATAATCGTCGCTGACGCGTCTGTAACTTATAGCTTCTTGCGACTCCCTATAATTTATGCGCCAACGGCGGTCGATCGATAATATTGGAGCTTGGGTAATATAAATCACGAATACCGCAGAAATTTCGTAGTGTCCAGCCTCCGGGACACGCTGGGCTAGTAAATTTGTAACCTCGCCAAATTTCATCCCTTTTCTCGTACACCTAACGCAGCTAAACTGTATATAATATTCATCAGGATGCCAAGCTTTGGTGCGGGTAATGGAAAGAGTAAACAATGATGCAGTGTAAGTATCGTGGACCCAGTGGCTCGCACAAGTTTATAAACTCGTTTGAATCAGACTGTCTACAAGAAAGATAAATTTTCGAAAGTTGATGCGTGATAACCCAAGAATAGCCGGAATCCGTTTCTCCGGCCAAACTATATTTCTTACCTTTCAACTCCCTCCGGCTAAGTTTTTCTCGAAAGTCGAAAGATTTCGAGAGCTAAAAAATGAAGAGTAATTTTTTCAATTCCGCGCGTCATTACGTAGCAGGCACTGCGCTCAATCGCATGATGCAGTGGAAAACGACGAGGAGGAACGGGAAAGTAGGCTCGCGTGCGACTCATGCATTTGTCATTAGAAGATGTTCCTTGAGAATATCTTGTATCAGCTTTATTGTTCAATTTGATTGAGAACTATTTCTCAGCAATGTGCCCAGCGAGAAACAGGAAATAAATCAATATGAGGCTCTCTTTATCGGTTCGATTATTTTCTGTAACGGGTGCGGTTTTAATTCATTGATTTCCAATGAGAATGTTCATTGAGTTAGAAATAATTTTAACGGCAATAGGACACTTCGAATCAATTTTTAAAAATCTACACGACGTGGTATTACAAGAATGTCTCTCAACATCTAGCTTTATTCATGCACACCACATACAGTATAGAAATTAATTAGTATATAGCTATTTTTCAAACTTCCTTATAAATGTTGAAAGTTTCCGTAATTTGGATATGTATGCGTAGATATACGTATATAGTTTAAATTACGCTACACGGGTATCGACCCTTGGTATCAGCTCAAAATTTGATTGGACCAAAGAAAAAAAACCGAAATAATTATTTTTGCGCACGTAATAACTAAGATGAATAAAATCATCTCCCCTATTGCACACGTATCCATACCGCTTTTAAAAAATTGAAAATCCCCTTGCCCTGTCTTGAACAGACAAAATGTACAATCATTTTACAAAAAAAAACGATCAAAACTTTGACCCGATTCTTCGACATTCTCAAAACCGCAGATTGTATACAATAGCTCATGGGTGATTCGTCGATAACAGCCGGTGCGTACACTATTGGAACGATTCTTTGATTATGTATGAAATTTTACTTGATTTCAGAAGCAATCAATTCAAGTACGACTGAAATTTTGTCGCATTGAATTGAGTATTCGTCGTACTGAATTTCAATACGACTCATGTACTCGAATTAAGAATTATCATTTTCTTGTTAGATTGTTTTTTTATTTCATTTCATTTTAAGAAATATAAATAATATAAGAATATATTATAATAAAAAATTACCGCTCTACCGCAAATGAGTTCAATTTATCCAATATTTGAACTATTCTTCTCTTATTTCAAAATATTAACCGTTGAACCGTTGAAATCGTGATTACAGCTACTCGTGCAAATTGTCAGTGCTGAGAGGAATATAAGTTAACCATCTACAGAATTACAATAATAAAAACAATATACTAGAATTGAGTAGGCGTGTATTTTCGCCGGGAAATCAGATAAATTAGTTACTCCAAAAACTTGAGTATATGAGCGGGAAACGAAACCGACATAAATTTGTCTTCTCCGCACTTCATCCAACCCCAATCACAATAGATTTCACTAACTGCAACATTTCGAAAAAACTGTTTTTACCGTGTAACCTCCGAGCTGCCGCAGGAAGAAAAATCAGCAGTTCTCATACAGGCAGTGGGCGCTGGGAAAAGGATGTAGCGCAGCGCCAACGTCAGCGAAATTCGGACGGGCCGCTATTCGCGAATTTTATAATCCCCCCCTCGGCCCGCGTGTATCTATATACATACAGGGTCGAGATAAGTCGCGGGTGCAGCGGCGCAAGCACAAATCGATGCAGCTGCAATGTCAAGTTTGTTTGCTCGCGTGCGCGCGCGCGCTCGGTTTCTGCACCCGCGCGATAAAGCACACCTGGGTACATGAACTTTCCTCCCACCGATAGCTAGCGTTTTTTTTTTCCCTCGCCCCGTGGCCCTCGTACATCGGTCGATACGTCCGCGCGATTTTCTTGTTCAAAATCTCGCTCGATCGAGGAATTTCGATACAGTGAACAATATATATTTTTTTTTCGTATTTACATGCAATTTAAGGAGTATCTGTACTGTGCGAACTTCCAACATCTATATTTGGTTTATTATCGAGTTGATAAGAGAAAAATTAGAGCCAGTTGTTCTTTCGTGTTCTTTACGCAATGCGCATGAGAAACGCAATGAGAAAAAAAAACCGGTGAAAAATTCTCCCTCATTTTTCAAACGAACTTACGCTACAGCTCGCACTGGGCGATCAATATGTATGTAACGTAAGTTGCACATCAGGATATTGTATGAATTTAATCAGATGAAATATTCATACGGCAATATTCGGTATGTGCATGCGTATATATTGCACCTATAGCGCGCGTCCCTGGTCCGAGTTCACGGACTCGTTTTAAAAGAAAATAAGGTGTGTATCGATCAGACCTTGCGGCCGCGCCTCGCTTTGATATTAACGCGCGGTAATGGAAAATAGCGTACTTATACATTCCCCGTCAAGTGCTGCATCTGTATACCCCCGGGAAAACGCCAAGCGTATACGAATACGTATATGTACTTGAGAATTGAATTCGATCACGAAATGTTCCGTGCGATATTATATAGATATACCTGCCAAAGAGTCCGTTTGGCTTGTCTCTCGTTACATCGATGCGACGCTTGTGAATAAAACGTTAGGTGCGCACCGAAGGGGCGGACAGAAACGACGATTTTATCTTTATAAAAACTCCATACCGATATTTTGAATGAGCAACAAGTTCAGCCTTCAACTTTTTTCTCGTTCTCCCAAGTCCCAGTGATTGCAGATGAAACGTGTACGGACAATTTTGACTCTATAGAGCTAATTTACTATTTTCATCCCCACCAGATTGGGCAAAACTTTTAGCGGACAGCGCGCAACCGATCCGGAACCCCAATTATCCAAGTTAGACGTGGACAGCTTGTACTGCATTTAAAACGTATACGTATAATATATACAAGACGTTATGTCGCATCTGCATCTCTAACTGCAGTAACAAAATTATCGGTGATGGGCACGTGACATTCTGTCGAATAGAAAACGACCGGGTCAGATCAGACGGTACACGAGTCTAAACCTAATCTTTTGTTCCATATAAATTGATAAATTTCATCAGTATAATAAACTATGAGTTTATCGCAAATCAATTGATTCTTCAGTTGATTCTTCACCAACGTATTCTTCTTAAATAGTTAAATTCTTAATAACTACATGTGTAAACACTTTCATATCACGACTCTTTCTGCAGGGCCCTTGAAAATAGAGTAAGCCTGGAACATCGTCGAATTAAACGGTCAGTGGTTTGCAGCTCGGAACAATCAGATAAACAACAGTCAGTATGAGCTCGTTAGAGAATTGATACTTAAGTATATAAGTCTTGGTCCTCTAACGGTCGGTGGTAGGTCCTGCTTTGAAAAATCATACTCCAATGGGAATGAACGTATTGTTAAGGTCTCACTTTGAAAAAGTATTTGAAATCAGCGTAACTCAAAAGTGAAACGTTCTTTTATACAGTTGGCGTTCTTAAAAGTCACACGAAATATTGTTAGCGAGAAACTACCCCTGACATTGACAAAACATCAACAAACTACATAGCAATGCGGGACCAACTTTGCCAAACCGTCGGAAAAAACTCGTCCGTTGGAGGATCGAGCCAAGGTAGAAAAATAAAAGAACCTGCATCATACATCAGCTCGGTGCAACCTTGCGACCCTTGTATATCCTCGTATCTCCCAACACTTGCGCGCACCGATACACGAAAGCTTTGGATTACATTATGATCTCCAGGGATGTATCGATCAAACGAGCCGCGAGACGAGGCCGTATGATACCGCGGGGGGGGGGATCATCGGCTAGTCCATCTTGTGCAGCTGCTCGCGAAGCTTCACGATTTCCGCGAGCCGGTTGATTATTAGGCGCGGGTGTGTGTGGGTGTATACATATATATATATATATATATACACGTATAGTCGGCCGGCGACGAAACGGCGACGGCGCGAATGAACAGCGCCGCGGCGAGCAGCACCGCGGCCAGTGTCGTAAATGTAGTGCTCGTCCGCAGGCGACGGCGGCCCCGCCAACCTGCCTTCGACATGAACTCCGACAAGGTCTTTCCATATATATATATATATATATATATATATACGCTCTCTCAACCCTTCGATCTTCGACGAATTACGCGATTATCTGCACATATACACTTACACCGCCGCGCTGTGCACGACACGCTCTCCGCATACATATACACTTGTCATTAATCGTCTGCCCCCCTCTACCCCACATAACCTGCTATAGCGTGCGCAGATCGGCTCGATTGTTGTGACGCCCGTTGTTTTGGGTACCGGTCACCCCTTCCCCAGTCCCCCACCTGCGCGACTCGCGTACGCACTGCGCGGTTGAATGGACTTCTCATGGAGGGATCAACCGACTTTGCCAATGTAATCTTTTTCTTTTATATACCATATACATACGTGACGATTTTTCAGCGTTAACTTGTGGCTATTTGTATTATAGAACGGATATTAACCTGTTGTACCGCATTAGCGATTGTAGCTTTATTTCAACCCCAGTAGGTCACATAGGGGGAGATTCACCTCAGACGGTTTTCAAAATCCTTGAGAGATTTTACTGTGATCCTCAAACAATACCTAGATTTTTATTTTAGATATTTAGCAATACAGGATATATCATTTTTTTGGAGGGGCTGGGGTGAAATTCATCCCAGTGTGACTGTTATGCGATTCTACTAGGGTTGAACAGCAAGCCTAGAGTATTTTCAAGAGACAAGGATTAGGATACCAATATTTTTTCCAATTGACGTCTATTATGAAATGCTAAATTTAACGAGTAATTCAATAAAAATTTGTTTGATAATTAACCAGTGTTATTTGTCATTGTATTAGGTGTTGTACCAGTTGGACCAGCCTCATGGCCCTGGTTCGACGTACATATCTTGGCGGCCTGGCAACAGCACCCACCTGGCCAGCACAGGACGTGATTCAACAGTTGCCATTGTCGACAGGCAGGGAGAACTACAGGAACGTATTCAGCTGCCAGGGTTGTGCGCTGGTTTTGGATGGGACTCGGATGGAGACATTCTTGCTGTTATCTCCACTGGCTCATCCACAATATTCATGTGGGATGCTACCACTGGGAAGAGATCTCAAATTGATGCCGGAGTCAGGGATGGTTTGACTTGCATGATGTGGTCTAAGAGAAATTGTTTACTTGCTGTGGGAACACAGAAAGGCAATCTGGTTATATACGATCACATAAATGCAAAGTAAGTTAATTATCAGATAGCTAATAGTAGACTTTTCTTGATTAATCAAGAAATATTATTTTTTCAGGAGGATACCAATTCTAGGGAAACATAGGAAAAAAATAATCTGTGGTGCATGGTCTAAGGATGGCTTCCTGGCTCTAGCTGGAGAAGACAGATTATTGACAGTTAGCACCAGTGATGGAGACACGCGGAGAGAAATAGATCTTCCTGGTGAACCATCCAATATACAGTTTGGAGAAATGAAAATGGATCAACGAGTCGGTGGAGAAAACACGGTAAATAATTTTGAAATGATCAATAATCAATGGAAAAATGACAGATAGTAAATTATTATTAAATTTGTAGGTATCAGTTGTTATCGATAAAACAAGAATGATTCTTTATAATATTCTAGAACCAGGTAATGAAATTCAGTTGAGTTTTCAAAGAACGTATGGTCAAATAGTAGCATACAAATGGTAATTATGATTTATTAATGTCTTTATTTTCAACTGAAAATGACTCTGTATTTCAAAGTAATGTGCTTATTGTAGGTACGGAGATGGTTATTTATTACTAGGATTTGAAGATGGCCATATGATAGGAGTATCAACTCATTTGAGGGAGGCCGAAAGAGAAATATTTCAAGTGAAGAATCATAGAGATTCACTGAATGATCTTGATATTAATCAAATAACAAATAAAGTTGTTACCTGTGGTGACAATAACTTGAAAATACACAGCCTTCAGAATATTGAAGAAACTGAAAAAGTAATTGTAGTGAGTGGAGAAACAGGAGTTGGTACAGTTTCTTGGTCATCGGATGGATCCATGTTAGCTGCAGTGACGTACAGTGGGAATGTCTTGATTTACCTAGCTCAGATTCCAAAATTGCTGAGTGTTTGTGGAAATAAAATTGCAGTGCTTGCTAGCTTGTCTGAGGTTGCTGTATTTCTCTACACACTAGACAAGGTGAATGTTTATTTCTTCTCTTGTTTGACAAATATTTATTCACGTATCAAATGAATAATGATAACAAAATGATAATTTTCAAGACAAAACCTCCACCCCAGCTGATAAACACTATAATAGAACCGTCCATAATCGCAGTTGGCCCGTTACATGTAGCAGTCGCGTTAAATAACAGAGCATTATTCTGGAATTTAGGAATTGGACAAAATAATACTTCAACAATAATTCATTTTGAGAGAGACTATTTAGCATCTGTAGAATCAATGAACTTGAATGAAGTGTATGCTTCTGTACTATTTGATGGAAAATTACACTTGCATGCTGTAAGTATACGTTTTATAGAATCTTGAAGATGTACCTACAGCAAGATAATTCATCTTTTTCTGTAGAAAATCATACTTACTTTTGTTTCAGATCAAAAACGATCCAACTTTGATAAATAATAGTAAAGATAATAAAATGTTCCCAGATCAAGGTGCCTTGAGCTCTAGAATAACATGCCATGCTCTCTCAGCAGATTTCTTAGTGTATGGAGATGACGTAAGTTAACGTGGAAAACTGGTTTGAAAATGACATTCAAAAAATAATAATCCATACTTTATTTCAGATGGGCAATGTCATATATTTTTATCTTGACGAATTTAAACAAGCTGTAAAATATTCTCACAATAATGGGATAAAACAAATTTACTTAGATGCAAATGGATCTTTATTGAGCTTTGTAGATAATCAACTTGACGTTTATGTGTATGATCCACTAGTTGATACAGTTTTTCAAGTGCCTGATTGTCCTGATTCTGTAGAAGGTATTATTTGGGATCAGAATTTGATGGAACGGACTATATTCGCTGCGTATAACGCGAATGTTATCGTTACTTATGTTTTTGTACGGTATCATATAGAAGGTAAAATAGTTTCATCTCATATCTAGTGAATAACAATATGAAATATCGATCTAATTTCCTATTGTTCTCAAGGTTCAAAAGCTGTTAAAATCAGTGACACAAAATTGCCATCTGATACTTTGCCAGCACTGATGTATTCAGGAGAAATGACACTATGTACCTCGGGTAGTAAGTTGATACAGATTACCTTATCTTCCCATGAAGATGCTGTAAATATAGTTGATAAAGATAAATTATTAGATATCCTCGGCAAACAAATACTGTGTGAAAGGTAAAGATCACCATACTAATCATTCTTGCTCAATATAAATTATAAAACACTTGTTGATACTTGAATGTCTGGAAATCATAGATATAAACATGCTTGGGAAACTTGTTGCAAAATAAATGATAAGAATGCTTGGCTAAAGTTAGCGGAAGGTGCGCTTATAAATTTGAATCTAGAAATTGGTAAATACTATATTATTTACAGTGTACCGTTATGATCGCATCAAAAGTCATAAATTAAAAATGTTAATGTCTTTCATTTTTATACAGCTATGAAAGTTTATCGACATATCGAAGATGCCTCAATGGTATGGGCTATAAAAAAGTTAGAAGATATTAATGAATTTTCGTTGCTTTGCGGCCACGTTTGCATGCTTCTGGGCAAATACGATGAAGCTGAAAAATATTTCTTACAGTCATCTCATCCTGTTGAAGCTTTATTCTTGAGAAGAGATCTGATGCAGTGGGTCCAAGCATTGAATTTAGCCCAAAATTTGAAACCCGATGAAATACCATTTATCGCTCGAGAATATGCTCAACAACTAGAATTCACGTAAGAATAGTGTCACAAGTTTCTTGGATAAATTTTCGACATGACTGAGTTACATTTCTTTATTTCTTGTATATATTCCTTGTTCAGGGGTAACTATCCTAAAGCTTTGGTCAATTATGAACGTGGTTTGGCTGAAGCAACTACAGCACTCATGCAGCAGAATCCCAATCATAAAATTCAATGTTTGGCGGGCATCGCTCGTACGTCGATCAGGTGTGGTGATAGTCGCAAAGGCGTCGGGATTGCTATGGATAACGACAGTCCCAGGTCTCTTAGGAAAGAATGCGCTGAGATACTTGAAAGCATGAAGGTGAATAGAATCAGCTCAGTGGGGGTTCTCACTTCATTATAATTTCAAGAAATTAAAAGAAATATTTGTACTGTTCTTCAACAGCAATTCAACGAAGCTGCTGTTCTTTACGAAAAGGCTGAGTATTTTGACAAAGCTGCTTCTGCTTACATAAAATTGAAAAATTGGCAGAAAGTAGGGCAACTTTTGCCACAGATATCTGCTCCTAAAATTAACATCCAATATGCAAAAGCTAAGGAAGCTGAAGGAAAATATGAGGACGCAGCCATAGCTTACGAGACTGCCAAGGACTATGATAACATTATAAGAATTAATTTGGAACACCTGAACAATGCTGGTACTTTTTTTTTATTTAGTTTGTCGGAACCCTAGTTAATTTAGTACAGCTCGTTAAAATTTACAATTGAGACAATATTTTGAGCATGAGAGATCAATCACTTGAGATAATTGAACGACGCATTAAAATTTATTTCATTTTTGTAGCTCGTAGTGTTGAAATTGTGCAGCAAACAAAAAGCATAGAGGGAGCTAAAATGGTCGCAAGATTTTTCCAGAAGAAGAATGATTATGAATCCGCAATCAAATTCTTGATATTGTCAAATTGTCATGATGAAGCTTTTCAGCTTGCCAACCAACATAGTAAGATGGAATTGTATGGAGAAATTTTAGCCCATAATATGGATGATGTGAATGTTAGAACAGAAGATTTCAAGAGTCTAGCAATTTATTTTGAATCTCAAAAAAATTGTCTTTTGGCTGGAAAATATTACTTCTATGCTAGACAATTTCCAAAGGTGTGAAATATTTTTATATATGTGACAGATTATTTATTTGAAGAAAAAATTATTGAATGTATTGGTTTTAGGCTTTGAAACTTCTTCTGAAAGCAGCACAATTAGCTGCTGATGACGAAGAAGCATTGAGTTTAGCTATCGACACAGTTGCTACGTCGAAAGATGAAAAATTGACAAATCAACTAATAGATTTTCTTCTTGGTAGTGATGGTGTACCAAAGGTTTGTATTCTATAACATCTAAATACATCGATGACTTTTGACTTGCAAGATTATCTTCAAATCTTCCAATCATTCACAGGATCCAAAATATTTATTCAGATTATACATGGCTCGGAAGCAATATCGAGAAGCCGCAAAAACCGCTATTATTATTGCCAATGAAGAACAATTGAATGGTATCAAGCTTTAATTGATGAATAGATTGTAATATTTTTTATATTATGGGATTAATATATTGTTCTATTTTTTTTAGGGAATTACAGGAATGCTCACGATGTTTTGTTCCAAATGTATCAAGAACTGAAACGAAACAAAATTAATGTACCTTTTGAAATGCAGACAAATATGAGACTTCTGCATTCTTACATACTAGTACTACTTCACTTAAAAAGAAAAGATCATTTAAAGGCGGCAAGATTGCTAATCCGCATCTCTAACAATATTTCGAAATTTCAAGCCCGTGAGTTTTTTTCTTTGCTCCGTGAAAGGAAGAAATATGTTAGAATGAAAAAAGGAAACAAAAAAATTATTGATCATATATCCTTGTAGACATAGTGCGTATCCTGACATCCGCTGTGATTGAGTGCCAACGAGCAGGCCTCAAAACCGACGCATTCAATTTCGCAGTGATGCTTATGCGACCGGAGCATAGATCGCAGGTCGACACAAAGTTTAGCAAGAAGATTGAGGCGATCGTTAGAAAGCCACTACGGACCAAAGAAATCGAGGAGGACGAACCGCTGACTAGCTGTCCTTACTGCGAGAGTAGATTACCTGAGACCGAGGTCAACTGTGACAAGTGCAAGAACACTATTCCTTTTTGTATAGCTACGGTAATTTAAAAATAATTTTCTATTGAACAACTTTTTCTGGAAAGTTGTAAGAATCATGATGACTTTAGGAAACATTCGTGATCATTTTGATTGATTCAACGATGATGATCTCTCTTCTCTCGCAGGGTCGACATATTATAGAAAATGACTTTACCGCCTGTCCCCAGTGTGACTTCCCAGCGATTAGGAGCGAGTTTGTAAAGTAAGTTGAATAAAATCTTCGTTTCAAATGAAAAAAGTATACATTCCAATTCAACCAGTGTGAATGTATCGTAATGTTCATAAACTTAGCTTACATTATATCTTTAATTACCACAATTTTTTCTAATTTTTTTTTTGAAAAAATGACTTTTGCACATGCACTTTAAAATGACTTCAAATGGCTTATAAAGTAGACGAAAGATGAAACCAATATTAAAGAGGGTATCGTCTATGGGTATCATCTCACTATATTATCATTGGGTGTAATCTTGCGAATAATGAATTCTCACTTTTGGTACTAACCATTTGTTTTTTTCAACACAACACGCGTATCAATTATATTTACAGGATCATCGAGACAGAAGAGATGTGTCCAATGTGTTCAGAGCATGTGCATCCCAAGAGCGTTCCTAACAACGTGGATATCCGTCCCTATCTCTACTCCCACAGCAGTTCCGATACTAAGATCGAGACTTGAAGTCATCACGCATGACGTCGTTTATTTTTTTTTCTGATACTCCAGTCATTAGTACCTTTTTCTTATTTTATTAAACTTTCCTTCATCAAGACAACGAAATTGGAAAAACGAAAAAAAAGCAAATCGAAAAAAGAAGCTTTTGTTTGAGAATTGAAGAAACCTGTTACATACAAATATGTAAGTCTAGCCATTTCGTACAGAAACTAATTCTCAGGAACACAACGAATCCGTCCAATTAAATAGTGATTTATGCTTTTTTTTTTTATTAACTGTATAAGGTGGATTGAGGGTTGAAATAAAAACCATATGTTTTTATGAATCTCGATGTAAATTTCATAACGAAATCGATCTCAAGCTCGGAGACTGATTATTTTTAATGTAGTTTATTTTTATTTATATATTTTAGATCTTTTTTTATATTGCACGAACAAACTTCGCATTTAGATAAAAAAAAAAAACTGTTTAATAATGAAATTTATGAATATTTCTCATTATGTCATGGATTGAAAAATCGATTGTGAAGTGACAAACTCTTACACAATTACTATCTCTATATACCTTTGAAGCCATACGAATGGAAATTTATGCATTTTGAAACAATTGGATTGTGTCAATCTACTCAATAAAATCTGTCTGACCGACAAACTGCCTCTCTTTGCGGAACCTGACACTGGAATAAAAAAAATTAATGTTCTTCAAAATTCAGAGCTTTCTCCGCCAGCCGGGTCTACTTTCGTTCGTTCTTCGAAGAAGTAACTTTCTCTCCTCGCGCGTACCGCCACTGGCACTCGCACTGCATCGGGAATATGGTAAAAAAGAATTGGCTAGCGATGCGAAATCGGCGAGCGCCTATTTATACGCTCGGTAGGGTCAGCGTAAAAATGACCGGTTGTGTGCACGGACTCGAACAAAAGCTAATGCCGACTTTGAGTATACTTGTAGGTCTTGTTCTGACCCTCACATGTATGAGCAAGGCTACCTAATGATCGAATGTGCTATCTTTCAAGATCATCAAATGATTTACTCGGATTTCTTGCGATAAATGATTCCGACGTAAAGCGGTGGTTTTCAACAGTGATAAGAATTGTTCAGTTTGAATTTCGAACTCTAAATGTGCATGTTTCGATAAACGTAGAAAGCATTTCAAGATGTATCTACCTTAATTACATGTACCAGAACGAATTCGCGTGAAAAATTATGATGACGTTAATGGTATCTCGGGAAACAGGAAATTAAAATCTTTAATGTTTAAGGAAGTATACACACGTAATGAGTGCAATGACTCAACTATTTTGTTGGAAGCTACACAGTGAGGTTTCAATGTGAGTTACTATCTGAAGACTGAAGGTGTTTAACAGGAAACTTCTTTTATATTAATATAATGAAATATATACAATCATGATTATATGAAAGTCAAAAATGATTAGTCACTCTCGACACGATGCTTCATTTATAGTCGACTCGCGCATCATAATAATTGCTGTGTTGCGTTTGAAATCCGAAATATGTATCAAGCGATCAGCCGAGATCCGAGCAATTATGTTACGACACCAATCATTGCACTACGGTACATTGCGCTGAAATTATTCAATACGCGATATCTAGTTGTTTAATTTCGATAATGAAGAACATTTAGGAATTTTCGGAAAAGAGAAAACTATTTTAATGGGATAGAATATGCATGAGTCATTTGGAAGTATGATACACATCGAAGATTGTTTAATACTTTTTATTCAGCTCTTATTTTCCAAGTTCATGTATTCCTTCATTTTATCGCTAACAATTAATCCGAGGTGCCTGTTGAAGATATCAATTCACAAAAGATTAATTTCACATACAAACACGTTCGAGGAATCACGTAAGAACAGCCTAAAAAATATTGACCGAATTTCAATCCTGCGATCGAGGCATGAAATTAACTATTTGCGTCATCCTATATTCGTTTGTCTAACTTTAGCGTTGCAGGTTGATTTAGAAAAAAAGTGACGAAGAACTGAAGAACGAGGCAATTTGTCTCTTAAGACTCATCATTTGGGTTCGACACGTTCGTTTACTCATTGAAAACGCTGCCGAAAAATTGATTTGAGTCTTTTTGTTTTATTACTCTGCAAACGTTTGATTAGATTTTTGATTTCGGAAAAAAATATCACTATCGAATACGGTTTGTTTTCAAATTATATATATCACGAATATTAATTATTATCAAGTTACATATATCTGTACGGTTACTCAATTCTTCAAGCAGAAAATTGATCGACGAAATATTCCAAATCAAATAACGGTAAAAAGCCCTGGCACATATTATTTATCGCAAATTACATGAATCGCATAAGACAACGTATGATAAGAACGACGAGAGAGAAAGATAAATGAAATCAGAATTGACTCCAGAAGCTCCAACTATATGAAGATCGTTGATCAATTCAAGCTAAACTAAATAATCAGGGCTGTTTGCGTTGCGCGGCTGGTGACAACTTTTTGTGTGTTGATTTTTCACTTGAAAAATGAAACCGAGTAATTCACATATCATGGTATATACTTCAACGAGTGCGAGGTACGCTAGAATTTTTCCACTGACAATAACTTGCGAATACACTCGCGAAATTTTCCGCGACAGTAAGTGTATAGAAAGTATTCCGCGAATTACACATAGGAAAAATTAAAGAATCGCGTGTGAAATATCGGATGAGAAATAACGGGATAAAAGAAAAAGGGAACGAGGGTAGAAGGAAAGGAGAGACTGCTTTCTTGAAAACTGGTCGAAAAGAAAATACGAATGTAGGAGAAAATGCACATCCAGTGCATGGAGAAGCGGAGATTACGTAAAAATAAGTGACGTAACCGCGTATATGAGATTCGAAGAGGCGTAAAAAGTCGCTCTCTGTTGCATATGGCAGCAAATCCGCTGCAGATGCGCGAAATTCGATTGGCAAGGGGTTTTTTGTCCCCTTCTTTTTCCCTTTCCAAAACTCGTCGCGGACTTTCCATTAATCCATACACACATTGATGCAACGAAGTGACGCAATTGCAGGACCAGGTGCGTCGGTTGACGTGTGTGCATATATCGAGGTGCAGGGAAGCCCTTATCTGAAAGCTCCTGATGGATGACGCGCGTGCACATTATGCGCCACCCCTGCCGCGATTCATCAGTTGATGCAGCGATCGTTTTGGAGCAGCAGCGCGGCGCGCGCGCGCGCGCGAGATTCCGTTCTACGCTGTAAACAAACCCATAGCGTAGAAGGGTCGTTTGGCGTGAGCGCGCGGGGCCGTTTAACAGGTGTGGCGGCGGCGCGCCGTCAGTCCGGGCTGCGCGCGAGACTCGAGAGCATCGCGGCGCGCCAATAACGCACGCAATAGTACACACACATACACACGTATCGTCGTCGTCGTCGTCGTCGTCGGTCGGTTGTGTGCTCTGGTGTGCTCTGCACCGCGAGCGCATATACAACACACGCACGCACGCACACAGTCGTGGCGTAGCACTCGAGCAAAATGGCGGAGAGTAAGGTGCCGGAGCCGGCGGCGCCGGCCGACGAGCAGCAGCAGGCCTCGCTCGTCTCGAGCTTCGTGAGCGAGGTGATCAGGAGCCCGGTCAACCTCGCCCTCGTCGGCATAATAGTCTTCCTCGTCTACAAGATATTCAAGAGCCGCGCCAAGCAAAACGAGCCCGTCCAGCAGGTGAAGGAGCTGCCCAAGATCAGGCGCGACTTTACCATCGAGGAGCTCAAGCCGTACAATGGCACTCAACAGCCCGACGGCAGGATCCTTATGGCCGTCAACGGCAACGTCTTCGACGTCACCAAGGGCGCCAGGTTCTACGGACCCGGTAAGTCCCTCTCTCTCGCTCTCTCTGCGTGCACACACACACACACACACACACACACACACACACACACACACACACACACACACACACACACACACACACATCTAGTTCGCCAACCCCCCCGACAGCTATAGTTTCCCCCCACAACAGCACACCACCACCGTCGCGTGCCAGAGAAAGTGTATATGCGTGCGTGTTGTGCGTGCGCGCTCGAGAATGGCTGGTATATGGTGTTAGCGATTGCCAAATGCTTTCCGATATTATACTTATTTCTCGAGTGTGCGCGCGCCTGATCTTCCTCTCCCCCCCCCCCCCCCCCCCGCCGCTAATGCTCCGGATTATTAATTGCTCAATCATTATGAGCTTGCTCATTACCTCCTTTCGTACATACTTCTCGAATTCTGTTCTTGGGCAAATTTCATTCGGCTACAAGCAGACTTGTTTTTGCAAGCTGGAACAGCTGGGGATACGGAGGAAGAGAATTGCACAAGCCAATGATATGTGCTTTCCCCCCATCTCCATTGCGCTAGCCTGTCTCAACTGTTAATTAACGTCTCTATTACAGTTATCAACACGCTATCCACTTTTCTCACAGTCCCCCGTCTATATGTATTATTGATCAGAGTTTGAGAGTTTGTTTTTGGATGTACTCTTATTTTTCATGATATGGCAGATTGAATCTGTTTTGCCATTTGTAAACTGCTCTTTTATAATTGTTCTCTATTCAAAATCTTGCAAACTGAACTTGTTACATTTGGGTATCTGCTATTTTTCACATTCCCAGTTTGGTGGGAAGATTTTCAATAATCAATTCGTACCATCTCTGGTTAGAGATTATTTTGCACTTGAATAAACCTCTGGAAATGAGTGCTAATGTTTGCTAGTATTAATTTATTTTTGTAAATTACGACGAATCTGATTGCCAAGTTTCAAATAATTTCTTGGAAAATATTCACTATGTATCTTTGTGAACAGGTGGACCTTATGCAGCATTCGGAGGACGGGATGCTAGTCGAGGCTTAGCTACATTCTCAGTTGTGCCTGGCAAAGACGACTACGATGATCTCAGTGACTTAAATACAGACGAAATGAATTCTGTCAGGGAGTGGGAGGAACAATTCAAAGGTATGTTGAAATTATTGTTAACTCATTGCAGTTACAATCATTTCATCCTGCACGGGTCTAATCTGAAGTTTATCAGCTACAACACCTCAAAAGATAAGGTCTACTACAAAATAATCTAACAATCTAAGGAAATACCAAAGAATGGTTATTTGGTTTAACTATCATTATGATAAGATTGATCATAATGTTCAATTTCACATCAATAGACGTAATTTTCATCAGTGATACACTTGGACAAATAAACCAACCTACTGATTTCAAATTGTCTTGAATAATGTATTTTACATGAGTTCAATGTTCAAGGGCAGTAGTACTTCAACCGTATTGTCTTCTTTGTCAAACTTATTTCTATTGAGCAAACTTGATGCTTCTTTCTTTGCTTGTATTGTGTAGAATTCCTAAGATAATGCGCCGTTTTATGTAAAAAAATTCAAGACAACAACGTCATGCTTACATTTCCTTTTGGTAGAATCTTCGAACTTTTTCTGTACATCCATACAAAACTATCCTCAATGGAAACTTTCGAAAGTTTTCTAAATTAAAAAACTGAGGTAACGCTTGTCAATCGTTCATTGGAGTGCTAAAATTGAGTTTTAGTCTTATTGCCTTTCTTTCTGATTATTCTCATGAATTAGAGAATTATGACCCAATGAATAATAATTAAAGTTAATGACGATTTGAATTTCAGAAAGGTACGAGTATGTTGGCAAACTCTTGAAACCTGGTGAGGCCCACACAAACTACTCTGATGAAGAAGAAGAGGGCAGCCAACAAGAAAGCGATTCCAAACCAAAAAGCGAATGACCGCTTAATTATTGGGTCAAGATGCAAATTCCGGAACGCACATTGTTGTTACATGAAATTACCGAAATACTGTTCATGAATTCAATTAAGGCCATTCATCTTCTAAATGTTTTACTGTTCCGTATTATTCGAATATAAAACTGAAAAAATTGAAGAGCAAAAGGATTAGTGTAATGTCTGTTGGTGAAATCAAGATGTACTTGAAGTACATCGAGTGCCGGGATTACGAATCAAAACTTGATTCGAACTTCGAAACTTTGTGCGAATATGTTTTTTCATATATTACTATATATACTATAAGTGCTAAGAAGAATTCTTTGAAATTGTGTAATTTTCCTGTGCAAACCATCCCTGAAGTATGAACTTGTTCTAGAACTGATTTTTATGTGAGAAAGTGTGTATTTGTATATTCTATAAATTGTGCATGGAGGAATATATGTCAATTTCAAAGAGTTGATTTCTTTAGTACAGAGGGTTACAAAAAAGATCAAGAGTGCATCTGATTTAGAACGTTTTTATGGCTGCAAAATCTTTATAAAGTATGCCCGTTGAATATTTTCTTGTACGACGAGCTGAAAATAATCATATATTTTCAAATTTATATTATTGGTCTTGGTAAAAAGATCTTTAACATTGGCTATTCTCAATGTATATTTGCAATAAGGTTCAACTTTTTTCCTGGTAAGGAAAATTGCGAGTGCATTATTGAAGCTGTGGTTTACGTACTAAATAACTTGCACTTATACATAAGTTTATAAAAATAAATATTTTTATTATGAAATTGTTTGAATTGTAGTATATTTTCTTCTATTTTTGTCAAGGTAGAATCTTCATATACAACTGTAAAGATTTTTGTAACAATAAATTCTTGTCCTTTTTTTATTTTAGTATGTTAATTGTAATTATTCATCGAATTCATATGGGAAAAACTGAATAATAGTAAAAATTGTATTCTTTTATAAGATATACAATTTTTTTCTAAATATTAAAGTCTCCATACCAAAAAATTGCGACAATGAATTAATTTCATTAAGTACTTTTAATTCATTCTAAACTGTAAAAAAAAGTATGGAATTTCAAGTATATGGATATTTTAAGTGATTTACCATGAGTCACTTGAGAAATCGCAAAGTGGGAGCATTAATTTTTCCATCTACCGTTTGTGCTCTTTTCCACTCCAATAAAATGGAGGCATTTGGATGATCTATTGTCAATACATGTGAATGAGGAATCATAGAACTATGTTCGTGAATATTGTGTGACATCAAGAAACATTTCCATAATTTGATGAATGATTATATTGTAATTAAGGGTTTGTAATCTTTGATCAAACCTTTGATCAAAAGCCTTAATTGATGTTTGAGTTTCCTAAGGTGCAACAGTAGTATGTGATTGTGAATGCACACATTTGATGAAAACTATTTACTGAATTGAAAAAACATTTGAAAAAATTTATTATAAGCAAAATATTTTGCATTATAGCGAGTGGACATGTTCAATAATTGTTCAAAGTGAAACATTTTATAAAATTGACCCTGCCAATTATTAACTGAAAATAATTGATGGACAGTAGGAGTGTTTCATTGACGTTCACAGTGAATCCATCTAAGATCAAGAAAAGATTTTACTATGATAACATTGTTTATCATATTCAGATGCACATAAAGCCCTTTACCAGGGAATAAAACTTCTACTCATTGATTTAAGTGTAAAATATATGCTGCAAATACATGCAGATACGAGATATATCTGATACAATTAGATCACATTGATATTCGAGTCATTTATCAGTGTTGGTCTGTGATTTATACTCTTTAAAAGAGTGTCATTCATAATTATAAAATCATGAAAAGCCTAACATGAGAAAACAAGAACATGAAATGCAATTTTTGAAAAAAATGCCTTTATTCGTAAAAGTTTTAATCTTTCATAGCAGCAATGTTGCTTCGTTACACAATTGTTAAAACTAAAACTGAAAAGCAATAAGAATTACGTTTTAAAAGCTGACCAAATTTAATTGATTTTTCTTAATACGATGCATTAACGTAAATCTAATTGTTTACCTTTTTATTTTGAACAATTCTCAAGCTTATTGTAAAATAATCAAAAAGACTGACACTTAATCAAATTGAATATATGACATGATTTATACTTATAGTTCGAATGAAAAAGATATGCTGGTGATATATTTGCGTTTTGCTACTTAGCAGGTGTCGATTATTCTTTGGATTTCTTAAAAAATTTGAAATGTCGATTGCCTAAATCAAATGATGGAAATCAGCATAACAGCATTTAAAAATACTTATATTATGTCTTATAAGAATGTCAATAAAATTGTAATATTTTAGGAGTACGTTATTTCATTTCTAATCGTATAATAAGTACATCCTCTTAATTTATTTTTCATCCGAAAAAAACGCCGTCGAGTGTGAGAGACACTTGAAACTATGTCAAAGTTGATTAATTAGATTCTCCTGAATATATGCCATCCTCAATTTCGCTTCCAGATACTTGAATTGAAATCACTCAAATGTGTTTTAATGAAAAGTCACAATATCGTTCGTTTATATCATATCGTTGAAAATTAAAAATACTTCATGAATTTCATGTCTCTGAAAAACATTAAAGGCAACACGCAATGACAATAAGAACCTGAAAGACATTGCGAGTGAAATGATGAGTTTTTGCCGTCGATGTGAATTCGTAACAATATGCGCATATATGCAGATTTGGCGGCGACGTTTTTTTCTGATGCATCTGATGACTTTGTTCTCGAGTAACGCTATTATATCTCCTTTCTTTCGGGGGCGAACAAAGACCTGATGGGATGCGAGAGCCACGAGACTATATAAAGCGACTGGCTGTGCGGCTTCCTTTCTTTGTCAAGAGGCGAGACGTAGGCTGCTTTTTGCTATCCTACACATCAGGATGATTGCTCGGGTGGCTAATTTGACCAGTGGCGCGTGCAAATTCGTCATTCTCCGGTATAAAATCGACCAAAATAAGTTGAATCTGGGGCTTGTTTTTTTTTTACTGTCAACGACAATACTTGGTCGAAGTAATTTTATCCAAGTAGGATAATTCAGCGCACGACGATGTGTACCAATGGCGATCGACAAAAGCCAGTAGGGGAAACGCGTGAAAAAGGAGTTTTCTTTCGAAGAGTCTTGTGAGAATACGGAGAGAATCATTCCGAGAGTAAGGGAATGTTTGTTGATTTGCTTTTCAATTGTAATAACGGGCAAATCAGTTAATTGATGACATTTTCTATAATATTGTCACGAACAAGAAAACTCACCTTCGATCCCAAATCATTTTATAGTCCTGAAGTATTAAATCCGTATTTTGTTTCTCACACATATTAAACGCTATTTTTTCTCGTCGCGCGCACCGTTACGGCAAAAGTAAATCAGTATTGGATGAATTTTATCTCATTTAGCACACGTATTAAACGCTATTTTACCTCAACGATCCGCGAAAACTGATTATCGCGCGTACCATTACAGTAAAAGTAAATCAACAATACATTTTCGAGGTGAAATTGAAACTGAGAATTAAACTGTTAAAGGTATCAATTATTTTTACCGGAGCATTATACGTGATCAGGCGGGAGAGGAATTATTGGTAAGCCTCTAGTTCTCGGTCTTTAAGCATATTATAGGGATATAGCCCGTTTTCATGCGGATCTCTCTGGTCTATCTGTTAATATTCTGACCCTTTCCCAGAACGTTACCTGAACCTAATTGCGAAAAACAGACGTACCCCTCGCTGCTTTCCGACTCCTGTGCCGCAGTTGCAAAGATACAGGCCTCATTGCTGGTTGGAATATATTTCCGAACGATATAAATAAATATAATTTCGTTTTATTTCGAAAAACTGCAAGAGAATTTGGAGATGTTGGATGATCTAGTGTTCATACTCAATGATGTGCTTCACCCATGCTACGACCCTTTCGGTGAGTAATATAATCGTTATGATATATCTTTATAAGTAAAATCGATTTATTATAAAATGTTCCTGTACCAAAAATCTGTTTTACTTACTAGGAGAGTGGGCACACCCTTTGGGTCACCAATCACGATGAAACTTTGTGAGATGGTTCATGGATTCTCAAAGCTTATATCTCAAACCATGAAGTCTAACGTTTTGATTTGCAGGAGATATTCTGTCAATTCATTCGATTTTATACATTTACAGTATATCTATATTTATGTATTTTCGTATATATAGATTATACTGTTCATGCTCAAAATCCAATATATTTGACAGAATATCTTCGGAAAAACAAAACGTTAGACTTAATGAATCGAAATATAAGCTATTAATATACCCTAGAATCATCTCACAAAGTTTCATCGTGATTGGTTTCCCAAAGGTTGTGCCTACTCCTAGGAAGATGAATTGAGAAAAAGCTGAATTTGTTTGGTTTTTTCAATTTTAGTAAAAATTGCTTGAAGTGAATTCGTTTATTTGATTTTCCTGAGATTCAGATTTACGCGTACTGAATTTGAGTATTGCAATGTCATCGTATCTCATCACTATTTGATGTCGATTGCAATCCAATTCATTCAGAAAACACTGTGAATTCATTAATACAAATAAGGGAAGAATAGTTCAAATATTTGAGAAATATCACACACCGACGAATCTGATTTCAAGTACTTACCTTGCTTGAATCAAAGAATTGATTTTACAGTGAAAAATCTCAATTTCGTTGTAACCTTCAATAATCATGAAGTAATGTTCATAAATGATGCGTGAATAAAGGCGCGTCCCTAAAGGGCTGAAACTCCCAAGAAATCCACATAGATGGTTATAAGCTCAAATAATAAAAGAATCATCAGCAAGTTCTAATGTTCGTTTTTAACAACAACAGTCGAGGAGGAATATGAAAGCATGTCGCAGCAGAAGAAATCCATGTTCGAGCGGCAGCGTTTACTTGGCAATCTTCACGCGCAAAATCGCCTGCTCCGGTGGACTGACCTTCGTATCGAAACTTCGCTATTCGAAAAAGTTGTCAAGCTCGACTACTCGGTCGACAACCGTGAGTCCGGCAAATTGCTTCACGTTCATATGTTATGCTGCGCGAAAAAGAAAATACTTTGTATACAAGTTTCCGCAATGTTTTCAGACACTATAGGACGTCGAAGGGACGACGAGACGAGACCGAAAACCTTGAAGGAAGCTTTCGATTTCGTCAATTTTCAAAGGCTGTCGGAACTGTCGGAAATTCCGGCTATGGGCCCCGAAGACATCGACGAATCACTCGCGACTCTGGAAGCCCAACTGAAAGCATTATTCGAAGCGATGGCAGAGCCCAATCCCAAATATGAAGGCGAACAAGGTAAAACGGGACAGATTATGAATTTATTTGATTCGTATTGATATTTCATACGCGTCAGTCAGTCCATTTTTACGCATATCGTACGAGTTATCTTTTTTACTCGGGCCAACAACGATACACGTGAATTCAAATTAATATTTTCAATTTACAGGTCGTTTGCACAAGAAGATCGACTCTTTGGAAGAAGATAAAGAATGTCTGACGCGAAAATTGCATGACACGCAAGATAAGCTATACTGGGACAAGAGCGACGAATCGCAGACTTAGAACTGATGGGCATTACGTTATCCAGTTTGGCCTTGGATCGCGTCAAATGTAAGGTTTGCCTCGACAAAAATATCAGCAAGATTTTCATCCCTTGCGGGCACATCTGCTGCTGCGCGGATTGCTGTAAAATATTGCAAAGTTTGGAGCCTCAAGCCGGCGTTGTCAAGTGCCCGATTTGCCTATCTAAGGGTAAACCGCACGATGTGTTTGTACCCTGAAACGTGAAATGCACGTACCGACGACGACACCCTTTTTTCATTGAAATATTCATCTTCAAATCTCAAATAGTATACTATTCTATAGAATTTTACTATAGAAAATTAGTAAGACCTAACTAATTTCTCAGTTGAATATTTACTATTTTTGTCAGTTGTGCAATTTCCACTATTTGAATCTTAGAAGGTGCACGAGTGCATAAATATGGATATAAATGTATAATTTGTAAATATCGCTTGTGAATTACACACAATTTACTTTTGTTCCTAACTAATGCAATTTCCACGTTGTTAATTATGATCCAAAAAAAAGCGCTCATCACAGTTATCAATTCTGAAAACAATTAAGTTATAAATATCTATTCACCGGAAACGAATAAGGAAGAAAACACAAACGCAGTAAAATAGTCGAGAATACCGCAATCCGGCTGAACTTGTCTATAATATTCAGTGTGATGAAATAAGAAAGGAGTAGAATACATTTCGCAATCGACATCAGGATTACAAGTTATATTCAGAGAAATGGGGTGTATACAGTTGCAAACAAGCCAATAAATATGACGTACGCTCTTCGCGTGCGATTTTTCCTCCTCCCTTGTATTTTCTCTGAAATGCGATTATATCATACGCTGGAAAGCTCGCTCGCTAGCAAATTTCACTCGAAACGATTGCACGCAGGTATGTAGACGCTTGATTAACTCTTCTATCTAAAAGCTCTTTGTGATGAATAATTATCGATAGGTTGAAATCTCGGTATGGAATCATCATCAATTATAACCATCCTCCGCAGCGTGGTTTTCAAATGAAATCTCGCGCCAAGAAAAATCCAGCAAACATATGTAATATATACTTGTCAATGGAGCTTCAGGCTCGTTACAATGCAGCGAGTCGTTGAAAAATCATATACATATACGCTGGAATTAAAAAATTCCTTGCACTCGATTATTTTTCGGCTGTTTTACCAACAGTCTCTCGATTCGAGTCTCTCTGTATATATGTGTATCGAGGAAGCGCTTCGCGTAGCTGCCGCGCGAGGTCTCTGCCAGGCCAGGACGAATTTTTTTCCGAAAAAACACTGACTATATACTTTTGCGGTGCCGGAGGAGTGCGGAGAGGCCGAGAGGAGGGCCCCATTGGGTATTTCGGCCTTGTTCCTCCAGTGTGCAGAGTGTGTATGTGTGTGTCCTTGCCTACAGGGAGGCCCAGCACAGCTGACAATGTGTTCGTTGTGAGTCTGCAGCCCGTCGCAGTCGGTTGTTTCTCGCCGCGCGAGTGTACACATACACACACCCACACGACGTCGGCGAGAGATTCGGAGCAGGAAAATGTCAGACTGCAACCTGCCGATAGAGATCGATCGGCCCGACCAAGGAACCAAGCTCGAAAACGACAACGGTTCCGGTGAGTCGTCGTCTCGACGCACCTCGTGCACATATATTCATCAGCACACCGCGCCGCCGTCACATGAGCTGCACACACACGAGGGGCATGCCTCTCTCTCTCTCTCTCTCTCTCTCTCTCTCTCTCTCTCTCTCTCTCTCACTCATCCGCTCTCTCTCAAGAACCATAAGCACGCCTTTGTTATGTATACTCGCGACTGTGTTGCAACTCGCTTTTGGATTTGACTCCGAGTTTTCCACGCGATATATTATATTCCTCACAACCTAATATCGAGTCTTTTCAATCATTGTCGAGGAAATACCTGTAGCACGTTGTAGAGAAGAAAAATTCAATGACGAGTTCGAGGAGGCAGTGAAAGACGTGTTTTTATTTCGTTTTTTTTTTAATTAATTTGAAATTTAGAACTTTTTTTTCCTCACTCCCTGAAGGTTATTCAATCATCGTGTTCCTGAAGGTTATTCAATCATCGTGTTCCTGCGATATTTAAATTGCTACACTACGAAATTCCTTTGAAAGGAAAGTACTGTGGAGCATATGGCCGAGAGCTAACTTGCATGCGAAGCACGAATTCTCTATACGTAGGCTAGATCTATTCTCCGAAACGACGATATGATTTCTGTATAAAATTGCCTCTTTCCTCCTATATACTTATCGCTTTGATAAGTTCGTCCGAAATCGTTATATTTGAGCCAGTGCGCTGACCGTCGACGAATTTGAATGGAAATTCCGTAACGAATAAATCGGATTGTGTCATTGCCGTTGCTCATCAACCACTGTAATACTGTATAAGTATGCTTTCGTCATCCCCGATTCGACTTTATTTCATTATCGATATAAATATTTCGGGAGGAAAAACAATGAAAGTTGAATTTGAATGAAACAAGATGCCAGAGATGATTTTTATCTGACAAAATAAGAATATTCTTTTATTTTCTCCTATTTATAAACAGTTCTTCTTACGACACGTGCGCAATAAAATTGGCTAAATTTTCAAGCGTATACTCGGCCTAGAAAGAAAAAGCTAATTATTCCGAGGATGTTTTTGAAATGCGAAGAAACTCTTGGATCATTTTCTGCCGTGTGAATCTCGCCGAGACAATTCTGAAAATCCATGATATACCCAAGATACATGTTGTCAACGCCTGGAGATGTGGGTGCGGCGCATATTATGTGATTTTGAACTCGTCTGTGTGTTCGGACGCGCATCTGCTGCGTCTCGGTGCGGCTCGTGTAAAATCATCTCAGCCTCGCTACACACCTATAGGAAACGCCAATTTCCGTCCGTCGTAAACAAATAACACGATTGTCGTATATGGTAGTTGATATATTTCATTCGTTTTTTCCATATTCAATTCAATTAGGTATACGTCTCGAAGAATCGCAAAGCAGTATTCTATTCAAATTTTTCTTACGAGACTTTACAGAATATGTTATCAGTGTATGTACAAAATACTTTTTTATCAACGGTATTATGAACTTGGATCATTGTCTTACAAGTTGAACAGCTGCACATATATATAATAGTCGTGACAAACGTTTCGATTAATGGCACTCAACTATAGTACAATGTTATATTGAGTATTCTCATTCGCATACGAAGGGAAGACATTATTCTTCAGATGAGTAAAACTACTTTTCCAACGATGTTAATTTAATCATTGATAAATATAATAATATTCAAAAGTGATTCGTGTTCTATTCTCGGAGCCTGAAGTTTTCTGGGATACATACTCTGACTGACTTTTTCAAATATGATGAATATATCTGCACATAAATAAATCCTATCAAGTATAGAAATAAAGAAAACCGTACCATACAAAAAAGCCATATACTTCACGGTGTAAAAATTCTTCGACATTTCACAATATTTTCCCTTAGCTGGATGTAGAGTGTGAGCAACCCTTTGATTGAGAAATAATTATACGTTGAAGGTCCGACAGAGCAACAAAATGCCGGTGAAGCGTCACAGGAAGACGGAGAAGTGATAGTGCTCGACTTGACGGACGACGAAGAAGAATTAGAGGTAGTGTACGAGACGAAGACGGCTCCAGCGAATAACCAGTCCACGGCTTTGGCCAACGATGCCGGGGATCCCGATATTAAAGTACCGGCAACGGAGCCCGGCAAGTTCGAGCCGCTACTCAATTACGTGCTCGATCGAAACCAGATACAAAAATCAATGGTCGCACACAGTCAGAACGGCAAACCGTGGCACAATACCATCACACCTGCGTTCCGGGACTACGTCGTGCATATGCTGTGAGTTGTTTCATAATACATCTCCCCCGTCGGCTGTTCAATTTTAGTTGGGTGTAAATCATCATATCTGTAATGCTACATTCGATGTTTGCTCATCTGATTCGGCGCCCGAAGAGAATTGAGTTTGTTAAATTTTGGGATCATATCGCGAAACACCAGAGTTTGAATTTTCAAATCCAACCGTACAAATTATCTCGTATTATCAGAGTCGCGACGGTAAATATTAAAAGTATATCCACAATATTAAAAGTATATCACACGATTGTTTTTTTTTCCATTCCAGACAACGAACGATGCTCCATGTCCAACGTATGTTGGATGAAAGAGAGCACTTCGAATCGTATGCAAAAGAAATCGAAACTGAACTGTACGAACGTGCCAATTCGAAAGACGAGTATTATTTACTGGTGAAAAAGTACAAACACATATCCGAAATAAGGAGAGAACTAGGTGAGTTCACTGCCGACTAACACACGCGTGACACACTAATCGTGCGCACTTTGCGTATTGTAGGTAGAATTGGGTTAATGAGTCAGTGTAAAAATGGTCCCTCCGACATGTATCATGTATAATGTACTCTAAAGTTATGGCGAAATTGCAGAATCGTTTCAGTTGAAAAAAGAGGGTTCGATACGAGCATGAAAGATTGATGTGTTTTACTTAGAAACCGCCAAAAATTGTCTTACATCGGATTCTCATTGCGAAAAATAATGTTCGATAAGCTTGGTGTAAAAGTTTCGTGATTTTTCCCCTTTCAAAACAGATGAGAGAAGCAGAAGGCGCAAGGGACACATTCCACTAAACCTCACAGCGGGAAGAACAGTTCCCGAGTTCGTCCAGCAGTTGCCAGATCAATCTCATACAACCGACTTGAGCCAGGAGCGAGGTGAGAAAATGTTTGAGCCTTTGCCAATGAATCACACTCGATAAATATTCTACGAGTGTCGTATATGTTACAGAAAACTTGGTGCAGGCGATGATAGCGGCAGGTATCCAGCTAATGGTAGCACCAAACGCGCCGTTACCGCTGACCTCCAACCCGAAAACCATGGCGACGGTAGAATCGGACCAAGGGATGCCAATGCCGTTACCAAATCAAACAGTGACAAACCCGATGATGAATGCAATGTTAAGTCAAACGACCTATACCCCTGCGGCCTTGTCTGCAGAGACGGTGACGGGGATGGCTGTCGACGAGCCTCTTCATCAGCTTCTACCACCAAGTGTCGCTGATCTCAGTCAAACTGTCTCGTTCCCCGGCCAACCGGCCGATTTGTCGCATCGAGATGTTATATACAAGTAAAACAGATGATTATGATGTTATATACAAGTAAAACTATTTCACGGATAAAAAGCGAGTAGAGAATAGGAATGGAGGCCAAGCCTCATTCAGTCGAGAAGATAAGAAAGACTTTTGGTGTCTTGGAATGTACGGGTCATTTTTCAGCATTTGTGACCAATTAGAATTACTAAAAAATTGAACGCTCGATCCCTAATAACGCGACCACCCTTTGGATCTCGCGTATAATCGTTGTGAGGAATCACATGGATTTTTTCACTGACCGAGATATTCTATGTAATTCCCCTCCGGTGAGAAAGAATTTCTCGATAGACTTGGGCTAGGTCAAAAGATCGAGCGACGTATGTACCACTCGAATCCTTGGCACATTTCACCTTCATAATCCAATTTTCATCAATTATTTCAATAGGTATTAGATAAGTCAAAATCAATCGCGTTCTGACTTGTTGCGCGTACCTTTCAATTTCCATCAGCTGCAATTTCTCAGTGCTGGATAGTCCAAGTCGAATGTGGCTTGAATCATTTCGACAGTAGTATTGATTCTTAGTTACGTCAATTTCAGCTGAAAAGGAGCATATTCTAATTTGTGATTGATTCATTATTTCAGGACTCGAGTAAGTACACCGTACACTACACTGGACTCCCAAAGAATCAAAAGAGATCCAAACCCCACAAAGGCCGCAGCCGCAGACCTTTATAGATCGGGACTGGATAATTTGAATAGGTCACGAAAAGTATTAGGTAAGGATACTAATGACTAGATGTGTTTATAGTTAAATCTTGTCAATTTTCGTTACTGTTGTGCCGTTATTGGATTCTTTGAATGAACTGTATCTTAGACAAAATTTTACATTTTTAGAAGTATCGCGACGCCAGTACGCCTACCAAGTCGCAGCCTTACTGAAGGAAAAGTTCGAAGAGAAATTTGAAGATTTAAAACACGCATCTATGCACCAGCGGCAGCTCATTAATGATTTGAAACGGAAAATAAACAATCAGGAGAAAATTTTATCAGAAAAAACCAAAGACGATCCTCTTGAATGTAAAATTTGTCTGTCAAGCAAGGCAAACAAAATTTGGATACCATGTGGCCATATCTGCTGCTGTTCCGAGTGCTATGAAAAAATGTGCCGAGATATAGGAACATCCTCGAAAGATTTGAGCTGCCCAATGTGTCGTGCGCATGGAAAAGTGCACCACGTCTATGTTTAGGAATTTAAAAAATATGTATTTATAATATCGTACCAATGTACGAGTACTTACTAAGCTATGTTTAGGACTGATTTATGTATATTTGTATCGTACGATACACGTTGCGCATGTATTCGTGTATTTGGCATAACGTTTCATAAAATTGAAGAAGTAGGTAGAAGTATTACATGTACTGCGACCATTCAGATTTTTGGTAAAATATTCCAACACAAGTAGACAATATATGTTTTTATATGATTTTTAATTATTACGTATTTAAAGGTGAGTGTACTAATTCAATAGATGAATGTTTGCTGACAATGTCTTTTACAGCGTAAATGTTTATTAAGCTCGATACAAAGTCTTCGTTTGCATTCAATCAATCAATAATTTTATTTTATATACGATCGGATTATAAAAATTTACCCATTTGATTAATGCGAATGTCATAGTACAAACGAAAATGGAACAAAATTGTACACTACTCTATCATTGTACTAAACCATGATATAATATCCATGATGTTAATAATACATATGTAACGATTATTGGCTGGTTATTGGTAAGAAAACAGAAAGATTAATTTGATAATGGAAAAAAACGTATAATATTAAGTGCCTTGAATGATATAATGCATTGCAAAAAATAATAAGAAGTTACCATTTTCAAAGTCTAGCATCTGTGGTGAAAATGAGAATATTCTAATAATTTTATCATTGATCTCAACAGTTTTTAGAAGTGGCAAAAAATCAGTTGACGTTTCAATTTGTTCAGTTACTCAACTAATGTGGCAACGTGTAGAATCAGATTACTATTCAGTTGTTTCGTTCAACTATGGTGAATAAAAAATGTAGATCGTTCTGTATCTATTATAAGAGATTTTAAATTTATTATTATTGAATATAATTCTTAGACAAAATAATAATAAACTGTTGTGCAAACAAAATATTTCCCAAATCTTATGTATGATTGAAGAAAATGTAAATATAAGCGTCCAGAAACTAGTATGAATCAATCTTTGAGTTCCATATCAATTCACAAACAGTATTATGTGAACAATAATGTATATTATGACAATAGTAAACCTATCCATTTGATATTTTTCAAGATTTTCGAATGACTATAAGTATAGTCATTCGAAATATAATTTTCTCACGAGCATCTGCTTGACCTAAATTATTACTGGTTCTATTGATTTTTCGGTAATGCTTGTCGACAAATAAAGTACGAAAATATATTATTCAGCTGCCCAGAACCAGGTTTAGACCGTAAAAGAGATGTCCCAAGAATTAGTAACGTCCTCCAGAAGGTGTTCAGGATCGAACTAGCATAAGTCATAATATTGTAAAAACTTCAAAATCCTTTCAATAAAAAATATACAAATTAAAACTAAATTATACGAGTAAATTATTTCTATAATGAGATGGATAATTTTTTTTTTTAAAGAGATTCCAGGTAAAAGAAGTATACACTAAACAGTTTGTTTGGTAAAACGTTATTGTATCAATTTTTTACAGCTGTGGTTACTCATTGAATATACAAGAAACGTAAGCCCTAAACCGAAACTTACCTCTTCATTACTTCCGGATGAGTATCTGATCTACGGTTGCCTTCAGTACTTTGAAATTGTTCAAAGCAACTTTTTATGCCAGATAAATTTATGTATGTACATACTATAGACGGTAAGATAGTTGAACTCGAAACTAATTCGACTTCTTCAAGATACAACTTGATTCACATCTGCTCTTAGTTTTCCATGTATTAAGCTGTCTATTATAATAAAATTTGAATTTCGTTCAGTGAGAAGCTTGCCTATTCACATAGGCCCCGAAAAAACTGTATGAATACAGACACGTCTTTCGAAGAGTGCATATATGGAATTTCAAAAGCATTTTCGAAGACCCAGCGAAGATTAACACTATTAAATTTTCCCCCGTACGGAGTGTATTTGATGCGTCTTTTTTGTATCCGGTGAGCTTGAAGGCATGAATCGAAGTAAGCGTATCGGGTCGGGTAAAGAAGTTGAGAAAGAACTGCCGAAAAAGAACCTATCGTATTCGACCACCTTATCTCTATAATTATCCACATCAATAGTCGAAGTGTTAGTTTCTGAATTGTAATTTCATTTTTACTCTTATATACGAGTGTCTCTCGAAAAAGAACTAACAGTGTGTTGTGAAACAAGAGGTGGAATAAAAGTGACCACCCACTTTTTTTTCCCGGTATTTTTCCCGGCAATTGCGTGAAACAAACGGCGCTTTTTGAGTCGTGGCTCTTCCCAAGTTCAAACGCCGTATGCTACAGATGTAAAAATCAAGAATTTTACAAATTGTTATGTTTGCGATAAAAATCTAGGGGAATGATTACAATTTTCTGTCCATCTTACGCGCATATCGAAACGAGCGGACTTTATGTATACCTAATATATCTTATACTATTGATTTTCTGCAGCCTAGGTGTCGTCAGATCGGTATGCAACTTATTGACTTCGATTTCCGTACAAAAACAAAAGGTCAATCCTGAATTGATCGTTTTGTCTCGAGCTGACTCGAATCATGCCACCCGCCCGGTCCTTATAAATCTATTGTCTTCAAAAAGCTGCTCATCTGTTCTGCATCGAACATTTTCAATAACTGATTCGTTATACAAATCATCACGCGACAGGAGCCGATTCGCGTGCGTGCGGAATCGCGATTTGACTCGTATAAAATAATATTCTCTTCCCCGAAAACACGCTCTTCCGCCGCGAATTATGGGGATAAATTTTCTAGGCATTTATGCTGTGTTGTTTTCTCGTTAATCGAAAGGTTAATCGAATTGTATATGCACTCGAAATCGAATTTGGATCAAGGAAACTATATATATGTATATATTTATATATGTATATAACCTCCCTCAAAATCAACAATTGTCGAGCCCGACTCGAGTGTTTATCGCCGGTTCGCTCTCAAGGAGACCTCAAATAGCCATTCACAAGTATATAACTATACATACTAAGGACTTACAACAACACAAGTACTTGTGGGGGGTTGGGTGAAACGGGAATGGGGGCAATATACGTTTCAGTCGCAAAACGTTCGCGAGGGTCAAGCTTCACCACGACAAGATGCCCCGAGCGTAACGAAGTTCGACGGGCCCGAATCTTCATTCACGCCGCAGCGAAATAATATATACTTATTGCAAAGTTTGTTATTGCACGCCGATCATATACGCGGCGGCGGCGGCGGGCAGCCCAACAGCTGTCCCAACGAGTGCGTGTGTGTGACAAGGGGCTTTGTCTTGCATACACACGTATATATATATGTATGTATATACAACATACGGCACCAGCTGAGAATCTTAGGTTTTCTGCCGTTGTTGTATGAGTTTCGAGCGGATAGATGGAGCCACTTGGCCCTCCCGTGTTGCCGGGGTTGCTCTAACGCTTTTTGCGGAGTGTCTTTGACTATTGGAGCGGCGTCCAGCGGCGTCTTCTGCTCTCGGCGCGCGCGCCAGATAGTCCCCCTTATATAGAGCGTCTCTGCGCGGGACACACGTGAACAACAACCGAGAGACACTACGCGATGACAGACTACTTGGTGAACGAACCGCCCGCCAAGCGAGCTCGCCTCGACCCTCCACATCCAACGTCCGACAGCTCAGGTGAGTTCGTGTCTTGCGGCACGCGATCGTTTCTTCTTCGGTTGCCCACTCCCCGACACCCCCGCGGAACGAGACTCGTATATATACGCGTGTATACATACATTCGCATATCCCTTTGTTTATAAACACGTCCCCCACGCTTGGAGGCTTTTTTTCAAGCGAGTTGTCGGTAAGGTTACGTATCTCGACAATTTTTTCGTGCTCGGGCGTAAATTTTTTTCAATGTCGGTCAAATCCATCGCGCGGGCTATACTTAACACCGTCCCGAGTTCCGTGTATTTTCGAGCCGGCGCGACTGACTTTCAAACACCACACGCGTAGAGCGAGGATAACCCCTGTGGGAGGGAAAAAAATACCGTTCCGTTATTGTATGTTGATGTTGCGATCGCATATATGTTTATAGCAGCCGATTTTTTTTGTCGAAACCCGAACGAATTGTTCTCCGCACGTCGTTCTCTACAGACAATGCGCGCGTCTGTGTATTTCTCAATTCACGATTATTGCTTGATTCGTTACCCGCGCGCACAACCAATCCCGTTGCGATTTCGAGATGATATACGCATCCACCATGTAGCGTGACAGGGTATTGGTTAATTCAAATTCGCCTCAAACTGTCTAAATTCGAAATCGCAGGAAGTGGACGACCGATGAAAATCAGCATAATTTGCTCCGATTTCCAAGTGAATGTATACAGTTGTGAAAAGTAAAGACGCGCCGGTTCGCAGGCAATCGGATGTTGGTGCATCATCAGGTGCAGGTCGAGCGAGCGAGTAGTCACCCCGACAGCCCCGGCACCGATGGCTCGTCGTCCACGGAGATCGTCGCACCGGACGCCCCGGGTGACAAGCAGTGGCAACACTCCGTAAGAGGCGCCGACAGGCAACAGTTCGTGCGAAAATTGTGAGTTTAATTCTCTCTCGAGCATGAGATATCGCACTTGATTTATGACAAGCAGTAAATCCAACGCAGTACTCTCGAATTAACACACGCGTTATTTGGTCGCTCGTTGAATCGAGTATTTCTCATTCGTTTATTTTATTCCATCGCGAGAACTGCACTCCAGATCTGAAATAGTAAAGATCTACTATTCAGTAGTACAAATTGTACAGCTATATCAAAATAGTAGATATTTACTAAAAAAGTAGTATAATTTTACAAATATTTTAGTAATTAATGAAAGTTTACTATTTCTTCATTAGAATTTCACTACCTTTTTGTACTATTAAAAAGTAGTTTTTCACTATTTTAGAATTAGATATTATACGGCCACGGGCGTTATTTGATCTCCTTATATAAAAAAGTGATGGGGGTCAAAGTGAAGCCAGTTAACTCGTGTTTTGATTGGTGTAGACCTAACCACGTGACGAGTCGAGTAAAATATAGATATTGATGTAGGTAGTGAATGCAGGGAAGCGAAAAACAAAAGAAGAATAAATTTTGAGGTTTAGGGACGTATACTGTAGTTTTAAAAAGAAAATAAAAGTTTTGAGGTTGAAACAACCGAATCTTCTTGTCAGATGTTGAATAAAATGTAAATACAGGTTTTATAATTGCGTATAATGAAATAAAGCGTAAATCGCGCGCAGCGCGTCTGAATGTAGCTAGTATAAATGGATAAAAAGAATGTGTCTGTGTGAAGCTCCATTTCACACTCACGGACTTACGAGCGTGAGATACTAATTTTTCAGGTGTCACACACACACTCTCTCTCTCTCTCTCTCTCTAGGAAAAAAATAAAGTTTAACAATCGTGAGTAGGTTTTCACAATTGCGTGATCGTCTCGCTGTTTTAGACGTTGAGTTTAGCATAAAACAGTTCGTACCCTCGAGCCCAGAGAGTACAGAATAATTTTCTCCAAATTCAAGTGCGAGATTCGACGATTGGGCTCGTTAGATATCAACAGACATACAACAAGAGCGATCGATCGACAATAATATATCAATGGAAATTGAAATTCATTAAATTTTTGAGGTATGTTCCTTCTGTTGCATTTTTAGGGTCCGAGCGCTATTCCCTACTCTTGATCCTGAAGCGGCGTTGGATGACAGAATGCAGCCGGTGGTCGAGTACGCGCGAAAACTCGAGGGCCAAACGTTCGAGAAGGCCGATTCGAGTTCCGAATACTGCCATCTTTTGGCCGAAATCGTTTGCAAGGTTCAATGCACTCGGTAAGGAAACAAGCAACAGCGAGTGGCAATTTGAAAATAATCAATGTTGAAGCTCGAAATTCACACACCTTCCGTTGGATCACACAATTATGGGATGTACGTAAACGTGCTGTTAATCTTTTTTTTTCTCCCAATTACAGGGGAAAACTGCCAGAAGCCCAGGAATCGACGGCCGCACCCTCTACCACGATAGGCAAAAGCTGATAGCCAAAAAAGTACAACGTATATTCAGGTGGATGGTTGACCCACGAAAAAAGCAGCTTCGAAGACTGATGACGAGGTGTATTTTCTTGATGAATATGAGAAAATCACTGATGATGTTGACGTACCTAAGGATACGGCGAAATATATATATATATATATATATATATATATATATATATATATATATTTTTCAGATCGTATACCGAATCCTCTATGTATTTTTGGAATAGTTCACGACTCGTCATTGATTTACTTTTTGAGTAAAAACGACCTTTTGACAGAGAAAGCATGTACTTACGTAGAGGATAAATGAAGAGATTATTTTTGTACTGAATATTTCGCTACGCATGACAAATACTCATATTTTTTGTAAAAAAATGTACACGTAGGAGCATTGTAATAAATGACAACTCGAACTAACGCAATGGGACCAAGTTATTTAGCAACCAAGAATGGAGTTTTGACAATGCGAAGTTGCCAATGGCAGAACCTCTGCTTTGATACAGCTCGTTTCCTTTTTTTGGTGCGCTAACTATAATGTAATGATTGAAACTCGTAACACTTGCTATTTGAACCGAGTGAGAAACTTCTGTGCAGTTTTTGGCCTTTAGCGAGGTTACGTTACGCGAAACACATGTGAATTTCCATGACCTATCCTCCAGGTGTGTAAGGAATATATTTTTGTAATCACGCTATTAACAACAGTATATTTACTGTCACTATCATAATATAATCAGGCATAAAAAGCGAAAGAACAAGCTCTCGGTGTATAGATTTATACTCTATACTCAGTTTCCTGCGGAGCACTGGTATACCGAATCAATCATTGGTGAGAATACGCATGGGATCATACTCGTCCATCAAGGAGAGAATACTCGTAAATCTGAGAACCAATCGAACATCCGCGTGTATACGTAAATCGAATCTGTGAACAGAGCGACGAAATCGTAATGGTAGATGGCGTGAAAAGAGTGTGTTTATCGTAAACCTTGCTGTACAGAGCCTATACATATACATCTGTCTTGCGCGGGAGAATCTGTTGCGGCCCAGTTCCAGTCCGACTCTGGACAAGGCTGAATACCTGGTGCGCGATATCCTGGCACTGCTCCGAAAAAGCCAGCTGTGTATAATGACGGTAAACGAGGAGATCAGAGATGCCCTGCGGAAGGTCTACAGATCGAGTGAGCATTGATAGACGTTTATTTTATCCTTCGCGGGAGAGAGAGAGAGAGAGAGAGAGAGATAACGATATCATCGATTGATTTACAAAGCCTATTGGACCTTGCGAACAGTCGAGTCACGAAATTTGATTTGGATCACCGGTGAAATTCAAAATTTACAACCGATCTGTCAATTGGTTTTTACTCGTTCGACGTTCGCCTTTTGGTTTCGAAACTACAATTCGACAGCAGTTGGCGCGTGAAAATTACTCAATTCGCGTGATTCGCACTACTTTGGGTAAATTGGATCGACCGAACGAACGGTATGAATTGAATAGCGCTACTACGGCAAACTGTTGTTGATTATTTCATTGTCGATATAATAAGTTCCGAAATGGATCTAACACTTGTTTACTTTGGATACATGTTATGTTTTCCTCGTATAGAAGTTCGCGTCAAACCGTAATACGCCCAAGTGCATATCTTAATTAACCTTTCATTATATATACACATTGAATACATGGCAAAAATAAATTGAGTCACGATGAAATAAACTATACCCGAGGCTACAATTATCACCGAGAGAGCCTTGAAATTTCACACTGCTTTCGCGACTCGTTACACAAGCGAAAAAAACAAAAAAATGAAAAAATGTCGCGCACAGATGATCCGGGTCGGAATGCGGACAATAAAAGAACTCGCCAGGCGGCCAACATGTCCCAGGACCCGACGCCGATTCCAACGGGAGTCGCGACGACGACGCCAGAGCACGTCGCCGAAGAACTGATGAGCATACCGCTGTCGAGGGATCCTCGGATGGGACTTTGCGTGCCGTTGACAGTGGCGAACGACAAGGACTGGCACGAGCCGACGTTGAAATTGGCGGAACGAAGGGCCAACAACGTTTTTAGCCTGTGAGTGTATTTACGTATGGATGGACCTCGAAGCATTTTCAAATAACTCTTCGTAAAATCGAAGTATCCGAGGTGCTCTGCGAGGTGCGGGTGACACTGTTGGCCCGATTGATATCATTTTTCGCACGATTAAATTTTGTCTAGGTTGAAACAACGGATTTGGGGAAATCTGAAGGTGTAGAAGTTAGAAATGGACGTATAAGTGTACACGGCACAGCATCTGTATTGTATTGAGCCAAGTTTTGACGTATGACAAAATCGCGATAGGATGAAAAGATGTGATCTCAAAGTGATCTCAAATTGATCAGTATTAAATATGGCACTTTTTAATACTTTTTGAGACGAGAAAAAGATTGCAAGAAAGTATGAGACGAGATGAGATCGTTTTGAGATCTCCCAGAGACGATATTTTTTTCAAGTTTTGCGACGATTTTTCAGATATTATGAGACCAATTTGAGATCCCAAACAGATCAAAAATTGATCTTATTGAATATATAATTCCCATTCACTCCATTTTTCGTCCCTGATCTTTCGCATTATCGGGAGAGAGCATCCCGGACAAAACCCAGGACGTTAGGTTTCCGATGATGGTGTTCCAAAAGTTCGCTCCTGGTGTATTTACTTGGGGGGAGCTGACCCTAGACCCGGACGATGTCCAGGTAGTCAGGGTACACGATGACAGTGTTCCAAGAGTGCGCTCCTGGTATTTCTGGTTGGAGTACCTGACCCTGGACCCGAACGATGTCCAGGTAGTCAGGGTACACGATGACAGTGTTCCAAGAGTGCGCTCCTGGTATTTATGGTTGGAGTACCTGACCCTGGACCCGAACGATGTCCAGGTAGTCAGGGTACCCGATGACGGTGTTCCAAGGGTGCGCTCCTGGAATTTTTGGTTGTAGTAGCTGACCCTGGACCCGAAAGATGTCCAAGTAGTCAGGGTACCCGATGACGGTGTTCCAAGGGTGCGCTCCTGGTATTTTTCGTTGAAGTAGCTATCTTTGGACCCGAACGATGTCCAGGTGATACGGACCGTCGATGACGGTGTTCTAGAGGAGCGCTCCTGGTATTTTTGCTTGGAGTACCTCACCTTGGACCCGAACGATGTCCAGGTTGTCAGGGTACCTGATGAGGGTGTTCCAAGGGGGCGCTCCTGGTATTTTTGCTTGAAGTACCTCACTTTGGACCCGAAAGATGTCCAGGTAGTCAGGGTACCCGATAACGGTGTTCCAAGGGTGCGCACCTGGTATTTTTGGTTGTAGTAGCTGACCCTGGACCCGAACGATGTCCAAGTAGTCAGGGTACCCGATGACGGTGTTCCAAGGGTGCGCTCCTGGTATTTTTCATTGAAGAAGCTATCATTGGAACCGAACGATGTCCAGGTAATACGGACCGTCGATGACGGTGTTCTAGAGGAGCGCTCCTGGTATTTTTGCTACCGTTAAAGGTTAATTATGTACGTACGTACGTACGTACATACATACAGACATTTTCGGATTTCCATGTTTTTCGACCCGTAGATTACGAAAATCGAGGTCCCGAAGTCCGATTCGGTGGGGCGATTTTTACCCCGTTACAAAGCTTTCTCTTTGAGAAAGCAATACCAGGAGCGCACTCTTGGAACACTGTCATCGTGTACCCTGACTACCTGGACATCGTCCGGGTCCAGGGTCAGCTCCCCCCAAGTAAATACACCAGGAGCGCACTTTTGGAACACCATCATCGGAAACCTAACGTCCTGGGTTTTGTCCGGGATGCTCTCTCCCGGTAATGCGAAAGATCAGGGACGAAAAATGGAGTGAATGGGAATTATATATTCAATAAGATCAATTTTTGATCTGTTTGGGATCTCAAATTGGTCTCATAATATCTGAAAAATCGTCGCAAAACTTGAAAAAAATATCGTCTCTGGGAGATCTCAAAACGATCTCATCTCGTCTCATACTTTCTTGCAATCTTTTTCTCGTCTCAAAAAGTATTAAAAAGTGCCATATTTAATACTGATCAATTTGAGATCACTTTGAGATCACATCTTTTTTTACGCGGGGAGCACATTGAATGCTTGCATATTTTCGTCCGTTGATTTCAAGGTGGACACTTTGTTAAAAAAAAAAATGGGATTCTTGTTCTCTAGAAGAAAAAGCTAGATTGGTGAGTGCAAAATTGAAAGAGGCACTTGATCGTGTGTCCATAGGTAAGAGAATCGTGGATCGCGAATATCCGACCCAACGCGTATTACTACATTTAAAAAATCGGTACCAGTCACATTGATTCCCTTATAAATTTGAACTGGGATTTTCGACTTGGTAATTTTCTCGGTGAGTTTTTGAGAAAAATCATCAGCGACGATAATCATGTTGTACTATGAACTTCGTCCACAGGGTTCAAGCGATGTGTCACATTGCTTCCCCGAAATGCAGTGTGAACCCAAAGATGCACTGTTGGGTTCGATGTGCCAAGTATCTGGAAAAAAGTTTTTACAACAATGCCAACTCGAGACGCCAATACTTTATCTTGGTGGCGACGTCAATTCACAAGCTGGAGAAGAAACATGGTAATATTACATGATTTTTCTAGTTCAACCCTCACAGGATAGACTGTATACCCAAGTAATCCTTGTTAACTGATACACTTGGTCCGATGGGCCTAATCAAATGGCCAGAATCTCAGAAATCTCAAAAAATTGTTTGGTTTTCCGAAAACACTTCGAAAAATATGAAGGTACTTAATGAGAGAAACTCGTTTTTCCTCAAAATAACTGTGAGTTTGTTGGGAACGATGTAAACCAACTGTATACCAGGTTATTTCAAAGATAAATAGTTGTTTCAAGAGATTACATGTCATTGTGATTATACTTTCAACTGCAGCTACTCTGTGTGGCGGTTGGGTCTGACAATCCAAGTTCTATCCTGTGCTAGGGTTAGAATTTAATTTCAATAAAACTAGCGACGGTCGATAACATTCATATTTTCAATAACAGGATGGGAAAATCAAAAGCTCACGAGATTATCAAGCAGGGCTGGATTCGCTACGGAAAATCCAGCACAAGACACCAGAAGCCGAGTCGAGCCGTTTCCTCCGATGCCAGCTCCAGTAGTCAGGCAATATCGCCAAATATCGAGACGCAGTAGCGCAATGTTGTCCGGGAAATGCTATCCGTCAGCCAGACACGATTTTCCGACAGGAGTTTTTCAGCCACCTGTGGGTGTAGGTGAGTTTACACGTGCGACTTTGGATTCAAGTATGACGTACGAAAAAAAATGCATATTGAATGATAAACATTCAAACTAAACGTATAGTATACAAAAGTGCACGCTTAAACTGGCAATTCAACGAGTTCTTACAATATTATAGATCGAGTTGAACTGAATGTGTGCAACCGAAACAAACAAATGTCAATTGCATTCAAGAAAACCGCGGGTCGTTGATTTTAAACTTTTTTAAACGTTACATATATAAATTACTTCTGAATTGAATATCATAAAAATGAAAAATCTTGAAAAAAGTCAAAGCCATAGGTATATTCATCATTGGATTACTCTATTTGCTCCACAAAATCGTATACTGCCGAAGTAACAAGATAAAAAACCCGATAAAAGTTTATTTTGATGAACTTGACATGTGTTTATGTGCAAATATTGACTTAGTTACAGGCTATATTTCTTCGTTTCGAATAATCACAAGCCTAATTTTTTTTCTGCGTTTGAAACGATATATCGTTTCTATAGAACTGGAAATTGCCATTGGATAACGCTGAAGCCACTTTAGAAGTACTCGCAACGCTTTTGATTTTATTCTTTTTCGAACAGAAATAATCGAATATTAAAGAAAAAACGTGGAAAACTTCAGCGGTTAGAGTGAAAGAGACTATCGAGCAAGAGCTGGTAAATATCGAAACGAAATTTGTGCCAACAGCGACTGGCGAGGTACCTGGAGTTGGGTTATACGCCGGTCATGCCCAGCCATCGGGCCGCGGCAGTGAGTTGGCCGAGAAGTTGGGAATCGGTTTTCACTGCGGGCCGATCGGCTACCAACCTGCAATATGCGTTTTCCCGGCCCCGCCCATACTCGTGATGGGATGTGCCGGCTCGCAGGCTCTACTGCAGGCCGGGGGAGTGTCATCGTCCACTGCTGGCTTCCGGCCTGCCTTCGCTGCTTCTGTACCAAGCGACCAAGCAGCCCAGCCGCCACCTGGTGGATCTTCCCAAGAACTAATCGTACCCGATAGTCTCCCCGTAGGGGCGAGCTCGACCCCCGGTACACTCCGCCGAGTTGGCCAAGATTCGGTCTATGACAACCGAGATGCAGCAGCCCACATTGACGTGAAGCCCTCGACCAAAGTCGATGAATCCCACGACGAGTCAGCGATCGGACAGCGTCTCGTTGCATCTCGAATGTTGGTTTACACTATTTATTTTATTATCCCGCGCGGCTTCGAGTGATACACCCCAACACTCGGCGATATATATATATTATATCGTGTCCCGGACAGCACGTAACGTTTTGAACACGTTTCTACATAAGAAAAACGTTTATACCACACCGATAGGAAGTTATTTGAACACCAAGTAATGAAACGTATCAACAATGTTATAAAAACGTATCTTAAACTAATGAAAATTTTTATTTCAAGTTGTCAATCTTATGATTCATTCATTGATCATTTTGATCCATTTTGATTTGAACATACTAACGCAAGAAAAATACTTTTGTAACGTTTGGAGAATGTTTGTAAAAAGTTTTTGCAAATTTTTTTGAGCTCCAGATACGTTCGGAAATAGTTTTCAATATGTTCCCAAGCGATGTCAGAGTTATATGCAAACATTTCGCATTTGATATAAACGTTATTACAACGTTTGTAAAACTTTACGTGCTGTTTGAAGCAATTCGAAACTCATATATCGAATCATTCTAATATTGCCAGCTGCGCATCATTGTCTGTGATGTATACTTTACCAGCCTTAGACTACAATGATCGTAAAATCCTGAGAAGAGACTTTCATGGGTTTCAATTTATTTTATTTGTATGAAATATTGAGAATCGGTATATCAATATTAAAATTAGATAGTTTATCATGTTATCGATCAACTTACGAAATGTCTTAAGAAGAATATTTATGATATTTGGTTTTACAGAGCACAATTAATGGTGTCCGCCAATTCGAATCGTGAAACCGTCCCGAAGATGAACAGAGTAATCAAATACGCGGGAAAAATTGAAAATGAGGTGTACCAACTAGCTGGGACGAAGGAGGAATACTACGACTGCATCGCTGAGAGAATTTGCAAAGTACACAATAAATTCAGTAAGTTAACTTGTTATACGAGTAGTATTATACGAGGAATCACGTGAAATAGATGATTCGTAAAGGTCAAAAACTACACCTGTTGCAAATGATTGTTTAAACGAAAGATCAATTGTTCTCGAGCTATAAAAAACTATCCGATTTCATGACCGGGTATTCGAGCTTTATGAGTTATCGACAATTCGAAAAAAAGAAAAGAATCTAAATTGGAATTATTTTTCAAAAATAGTGGGAGATGTTCAGGAGCACCAGAAAGAGAGAGTGATGACAAAGCTTAAAATTAAACTTGCATCTCCAAAAGTGAATAGTCGAAAAAGAAGCCTCGAAAAACCTGGTAAATGTAAGGAGAACAATGACAATGAATGCAATGAACAAAAATCTAATGCACTTGATATGCCCGATACGATTGATGAAAATGACGAATCCGATGTAATGGTCAACGAAGAAAAATAACTTTCGTTATATTATGTGTACATATTAATTTTTATGTAATAATCATGACGATATAATATTGAAATTTCGACTTGAACTCAACGATGAGATAGTGAGAAGCAACATTCCTATGTTACACGTGTAAATTTTACTAGCAATCTTTTCATGCACTTATTGAATGATCACAATTAATGGCGACTAAACGATCGATTATTGAAAAATAAATTACGTCTCCTTCAACGGCATTTTCATTGTTCGCATCCGATGATTAATTATTTAATATTTATACATATATGTATTTCATTTTTTCGTCTACGTAACATGTAAGTTTTGTGAGATTTCTACGTTAGTAAAATATAAGTATTGTAAAATTCAACTCGAATTTGAATTGCTCACCATCGTAATTTTACAAATCTCAATATAAGACTGATCTAAACTCGATTGCTCAGTAATTCAAGCTGAGTCTGTCGAACTAAAATTTAATCAGTAACAAAAGATAGACGTGGGTGTTGAGCAAGGCTACCAGTTGTATAGTCAGTTTCAGTCTGTTTCGTCAACAATAGGAGAATCTATAGGGATCGCGTGTATTATCAGGTTCCAATGTCTACATTTTTTCCGTACGAATGAAATATAAATGTGGATTCTGAAAATGCACATATTGCATGTAAGTTTTAACTCGAATCTCGATTGGATAAAAAATAAAATACGACCTAATTATTTTCGTGCACGTACTATTGTTTTCTAACATAAAAAGCAGTGTATTCTTTCCTATTAGTATCTTCACAGAAAGAATAATGGGTTCGAACGACGATAGGTTACTATTTTAGTGCTTCCTACTTGTTTGGTAATTGAACCTGCTTTCACTCGGGACAATACATATATCTGAGACAGACAGTTGCAGTTCTGAATTGTTCGAAGACACATTTGGACCTCCCACAAGTCATTTCCCATATTTTTTTGTTTTTAATTCAACCACCACAACGTCGTCGACTCCGTCCATGATTTTTTTGTCGGATGAACAATTCTGAGCGAATTGAATTTGTACCGCGCGGCTGACTATACCTCGCCTTTTCCACTTGTGTAGCAATAAGTATTGCTTGACTACCCGTAGGTTCGATGAGAAATTTTACTTTCACAACTGATTTCAATTCCCGTGGAAACGCCGAAAGGAACTAACGAAGAAAAAAAATAAAAATGATCATTTCAGTTCAAAACCTTATCGGCATAATGGATGTTCGAAAGAATTTATTTTTCTATGTTATAAAACAGGTTCACGAACGAGATTAGCGTTTTTTTCAGAGACGAATCTCATCCAAACAAACTGACTATATATAAAAACTTTGCAGAATTTTGTTCTAAGTTCCAAAATATTGATGGTTCGTTATATTATCGTACAGGAGGAAATGCTGCGAAGCAATGATGAAGGAAGCCAATATCCATACGAAATAAGAAAAGTATTTCTAATCAAGAGCATAGAAATTACATTAAACAATCGCCATATCGATCAACAAAGTACAAAACAACCACTAAAGTACAGCATACAAATAAAAACGTCATGGTGAAAATTTTACGGTTTTGACTGAAGGGCTAGTCAGAGTTGTTGATAAATTCATTCATTTTTCGCAAGCAAACGTTCCGCATTTACATTGAGTCGCCATAATATAAAGTGTAATATATTGTTTTATCTCGACGTCCTGTGTTAAACTTGATCTTGGAACGAATGTGTGTGTCGGACCGAGCAGCGATTCTTTCACTATCAACGGTCTTTTAACTCGGCGCACCAGAGCTTACGCAATAACGTTTATATGTACTCGTCCATATAGAATGTATGATTTATCATCTTGATTGTATACGAAACTTTACGACCATTCTTGAAGTTGAAAATCGTTCCTGAATCGAATGAAATCAGACGTATGTCTAAAATCATTGGTTCATCCAATTATTTTGATTGAAGTTTGAGAAATAATACATAAGGATTCTTAGTCAAGTAACAGTATAACCAAGTAGACAAAATTGGAACTTTGGGTGGTGATCTATTTTCAATAATATACGCTCGCTATGGGTACTCTCTAAATTCCTTACATTGAAAATCTTATTGCAAGCTTCAGTAAATTTGGACTGTAACCACAGTGAATTATAAACTATGAATGTAGAATTACCGATTTTCACTATAACTTACAGTGAGCGACATTTGACTGAAAATTACAGTGTATATTTTAAAATAACTCTCAACCATTTTCATCTTTCTTACCGATTCATTTCGATTATATTGTAGGCAAAAAGTTTTCTTTAACAACTCAACAACCAACTTGTCGAAATATTCCACTTTCTTAATTCCTTACCGTGAAAATCTCACGGTAAGCTTCAGTGAAACATCTTTCACTGTACTTACAGTGGATTGGTCACTGTAACATTCAGTTCAAATATTTCCACTGTAACTACAGTGAATTTCAAACTATAAATATAAAATTATTGATTTCACTGTAAGTTACAGTGAATTCTCACTGTAATACAGTGAGCGACCTTTGACTGAAACTCACAGTGAATATTCACTGTAGTACAGTGAGATTTCACTGTAAGAAATTTAGAAAGCAGTATTAGAAGGAAAATCATTACAGTGTTATTCAACAAAATTTGTACATATACTTAGGTATAAAAGCAAGATGACTTAATCTGTTACAAGCATGAAATCACTGAGGCACGCTACCCTTTTGGTATTATCGATTTTTATGCCGATTTTTTCGTACTTGGAATGATAACGGAAAAATTAAATTCTCAAACGAATCGGAAATTATCTGGCTATATCATTGGGGACCATAAAAAGCTCGGATACATATTTTCTCCTATTATATACATACTCACTATTATATATACTAATCTCAACACGATTTTTTCAATGCAAAATTACTG